>JAPMTP010000068.1:0-315113 GCA_026413225.1 Otis tarda
CCCTTTTCCAACTGCTTTCTCAATGCTTGCTTCTCTAGAAATGGATCCCAGTTGCCTAGCTTCTCTGCCCTCTGATTCCAAGCTATTGGCCAATAGCCTCCAGAGGCTGAGGGCTTGTCTCCCTTTTCCAACTGCTTTCTCAATGCTTGCTTCTCTAGAAATGGATCCCAGTTGCCTAGCTTCTCTGCCCTCTGATTCCAAGCTATTGGCCAATAGCCTCCAGAGGCTGAGGGCTTGTCTCCCTTTTCCAACTGCTTTCTCAATGCTTGCTTCTCTAGAAATGGATCCCAGTTGCCTAGCTTCTCTGCCCTCTGATTCCAAGCTATTGGCCCCATTATCCCAGCACCGCAGCAGCCAGCTGATAAAGTGCTCCCCAGGATGATGGCTAAAATCTTTTGCATGTCTCACAGCTCGCTCAGGGGTAGAAATCGGGTGCTCACTGTCTCCTTTAGGAGTTCTTCCTCTGAGGAAGAGCCTGCCTGCCGAGTTCTTCCTTGGCATGAAGCAAATAAACCTTCCTCTTCTTCCTCCTGCTCCCTCCTAGAAGGGGCTTCTTCATCCCTCACTAAACCAGCTGACTTCCACTTCCAAGTCTTCTTGTATACAGGGCCAACTGATACTAGCACGGGTTCACCCTCTGATGCAGCTGCAGTGCCTGTTGCTGGAGTTTGAGTCCCTACATTGCAGGTCAGTTTGTTCTCCCTCATACCATGCCACGGATTAGTATCTTGCCTTAGGGTAAAGGTCGGGAGGAGATTCCCAAAAGTGGGTTTGCAGCCCTAGACAAGACTTGGCACACATTCAAGATACATAACAACACCATCAGAGTGGCTTGAATATCCCCCAGATCTTCAAAGTTCTCATAAAGTGGTTTAACTACCCTGGAAGTGAAAGAAATCGGGAAGCTGTCCACATAGGAATACCAATTTATCTCTAAGGCCATTGATGTCACCATGTCATAGATGGATATGGCATAGTATAAGAGAAGGATAACTCTCATCATTTTCCCTGAGGTGATAAACACCACCATTGGGAACACATAGTACGTATAAGAGCGCAGACAATACAACAACATAACCAACCACTGCAACATCATGACCAATAACTGACAACCACTACAATGAGTGTGTAGAAACAAATTTCTTTCAAGCAAAAAACAAAAAGTCAGATCTGTTATTATCTCAACCCTTCGAGCCCCACGTTGGGCACCAAAATAACTGTCCTAGTTCAGCCCCTACCCGGACCAGACTAGGCAGTCTCTCTCTCTCTCACTCCCCCCACCCTCCGAGAGAACAGGGGGACAACTGGTAAACAAAAGAAAACCAGGAAAAAAAAACCCCGTGGGTTGAGATTGAACAAAAAGTAAATTTAACAGTAGTGACAGAAGAAAACAAAACAGTCATGAAACACAAATACAGTCTAATGGCTTACAACAAACCTCCACACCTAGTTTCTTCCAAGCAGCAGGAGGCTCCCTTCAGCACCCTCCTCACTTATAAACTGAGCATGATGTCAGATGGGATGGAACAGCCCTTTGGCTAATTTGGGTAAATTAACCCCAGCTGTTAGCTAATTAGTTAACTATCCCAGCCATAGGGGCTACCAGCTTCAGTTCTCCACCCAGCTCAGGGGAATATTAACTCTATCCTAGCCAGAACCGGGACAGTCCTCAAAAATCGGAGCTGTGGGCTTTCCTAGACGAATAGGACTCCGATGTTCGCCACCATGTCCACCTGGCCACCCAGTGAGCAAAAATATTAAAAATCCCAAATGTAACTCGATTAGATCCCACACCAGAAGTGCCAGCTCTGAAAGCTCTTGCTGCTCGTCCACAGCTGTTGCCAAAGCACCTACAGGCTCACAAATGCTGGGGCTGCGGGATTTCCTACACCACCAGGACTCTGACATTTAACATTAGCAAAGCTGGCCGCCCAATGAGCAAGAATCTTAAAAATCACAAACGTCAGCCGACAGACCCTACACCAAAAGCGCCAGCCACTCAAGCTCTTGCTGCTCCTCAGCGGCCATTGGCAGTGCACCTACAGCAGCACACACATTGAGGCTCCGGGCTTTCCCTGACGAACAGGGCTTCGACGTTTACCACGAGCTGCACGAGGGCGCCCACTAAAAATAAAACCCCGAAAAATCACGAACGTCGGACGATGGCTCCCACACCAAAAGTGCCAGCCACTCAAGCTCTTTTACTCCTCAGCGGCCATTGGCAGCGCACCTACAGCAGCACAGACATTGGGGCTCCGGGCTTTCCCTGACGAACAGGGCTTCGACGTTTACCACCAGCTGCACCAGGGCTCTCACTGAGAAAAAACCCCAAAAAATTACAAACCTCGGACGATTGCTCCCACAACAAAAGTGCCAGACACTCAAGCTCCTGCTGCTCCTCAGCGGGCATTTACAGCGCACCTACAGCAGCACAGACATTGGGGCTCCGGGCTTTTGACGTTTACCACCAGCTGCACGTGGGAGCCCCCTGAAAAAAAACCCCGAAAAATTACGAACGTCAGACGATTGCTGCCACACCAAAAGTGCCAGCCACTCAAGCTCTTGCTGCTCCTCAGCGGCCATTGGCAGTCCACCTAGGGCACTAGTGACATTGGGGCTCCGGGCTTTCCCTGACGAACAGGGCTTCGATGTTTACCACCAGCTGCACGTGGGAACCCGCTGAAAAAAAACCCAGAAAAATCACAAAGTCGGACCATTGCTCCCACACCAAAAGTGCCAGCCACTCAAGCTCTTGCTGCTCCTCAGCGGCCATTGGCAGTGCACCTACAGCACCACAGACTTTAGGACTCCTTGCTATCCCTGAAGAACAGGGTTCTACGTTTACCACAGGCTGCACCACTGAGCCCCCTGAAAAAAACCCCGAAAAATCACGAACGTCGGAAGATTGCTCCCACACCAAAAGTGCCAGACACTCAAGCTCTTGCAGCTCCTCAGCGGCCATTGGCAGCGCACCTACAGCACCACAGACATTGGGGCTCTGGGCTTTCCCTGACAAACAGAGCTTCGACGATTACCACCAGCTGCACCTGGGCGCTCCCTGAAAAATAAGCCCGAAAAATCACGAATGTCGGACGATTGCTCCCACACCAAAAGTGCCAGCCACTCAAGCTCTTGCTGCTCCTCAGCGGCCATTGGCAGCGCACCTACAGCAGCACAGACATTGGGGCTCCGAGCTTTCCCTGAGGAGCAGGTATTCGACGTTTACCACCAGCTGCACTTGATCGCTCCCTCATAAAAACCCCAAAAAATCACGAACATCGGACGATTGCTCCCACACCAGAAGTGCCAGCCACTCAAGCTCTTGCTGCTCCTCAGCAGCCATTGGCAGCGCACCTACAGCAGCACAGACATTGGGGCTCCGGGCACCCACGTGTAGCTGGTGGTAAACGTCGAAGCCCTGTTTGTCAGGGAAAGCCCGGAGCCCCAATGTCTCTTGTGCGGTAGGTGCACTGCCAATGGCCGCTGAGGAGCAGCAAGAGCTTGAGTGTCTGCCACTTTTGGTGTGGGAGGAATTGTCCGACATTCATACTTTTTAGGGTAATGTTTTTCGTGGGCGTTTTCCTACAGTTTATATTAAAATTTGAAGCGTTGTTCGTCAGGGAAAGCCTGAATCCCCAGTGTCTCTGGTGCTGTACGTGTGGCGTCAACGGCCGGTGAGGAGCAGCAAGAGCTTTAGTTGCTGGCACTTGTGGTGTGGGAGCAATCGTCTGACGTTCGTGATTTTTAGGGTATGTTTTCAGTGGGCTCTTCCCTGCAGTTGATGGCAAACATCGAAGTGCTGTTGGCCATGGAAAGCCGAGAGCCCCAGTGTCTGTGGTGCTGTAGTTGCGGCGTCAGCGGCCAGTGAGGGCCAGCAAGAGGTTTAGTTGCTGGCACTTTTGATGGGGTAGCAATCGTGCAATGTTCGTGTTTTTTGAAGCATTTTGTAAGTGGGAGGCCCTGTGTAGTTGATGAAAAACGTAGAAGCGCTGTTCATCAGGGAAAGCCCAGAGCCCCAGTGTCTGGTGTCCTGTAGATGCGGTGTGAAGGGTGGGTGAGGAGCAGCAAGAGCCTGAGTTGCTGGCACGTTTGGTGTGGGAACAATCATCCCATGTTCATGATTTTTAGTGTAATTTCTTCAGTGGGCGCTTCAGTGCAGTTGATGGTAAACTTCGAAACGCTGTTCATCAGGGAAAGCCTGAAGCACCAGTGTCTGTGTTGTAGATGCTGCGACAACAGCCGGTGAGGAGCTGCAAGAGCTTGAGTTGCTGGCACTTTTGGTGTGGGAGCAATCGTCCCACGTACATGATTTTTAGGGCATTTTGTAAGTGGGCGGCCCTGTGCAGTTGATGGTAAACGTCGAAGCGCTGTTCATCAGGGAAAGCCGGGAGCCCCAGTGTATGTGGTGCTGTAGGTGCGGTGTGAAGGGGCGGTGAGGAGGAGCAAGAGCTTTATTTGCTGGCACTTTTGGTGTGGGAGCAATCGTCCGACGTTCGTGATTTTTAGGGTAATGTTTTTAGTGGGTACTCCTGTGCATTTTATGATAATGTCGAAGCGCTGTTCGTCAGGGAAAGACCGCAGCCCCAGTGTCTGTGGTGCTGTAGAAGAGGCGTCAACGGCCGGTGAGGAGCAGCAAGAGCTTTAGTTATTGGCACTTTTGGTGTGGGAGCAATCGTCTGACGTTCATGATTTTTAGTGGTTTTTTTTTCAGTGGGCTCTTCCCTGCAGTTGATCGTAAACGTCGAAGCAGAGTTGGTCAGGGAAAGCCCAGAGCCCCAGTGTCGGTGGTGCTGTAGATGCAGCGTCAAAGGCCGCTGAGGAGCAGCAACAGCTTGAGTGGCTGGCACTTTTGCTGTGGGAGCAATCATCCGACCTTCGTGAATTTTGGGGCATTTTGGAAGTGGGCAGCCCTGTGCAGTTGATGGTAAACGTCGAAGCGCTGTTCTTCATGGGAAGTCCGGAGCCTCAGTGTCTGTGGTGCTGTAGATGCCGTGTGAAGGGGAGGTGAGGAGCAGCAAGAGCTTGAGTTGCTGGCACTTTTGGTGTGGGAGCAATCATCCGATGTTTGTGATTTTTTGTGGTTTTTTTCCGTGGGCGATTCCGTGCCGTTGATGGTAAAAGTCGAAGCGCTGTGGGTCAGGGAAAGCCCGAAGCCCCAGTGTCGGTGGTGCAGTAGATGCGGTGTCAACAGCCTGTGAGGAGCAGCAAGAGCTTTAGTTGCTGGCACTTTTCGTATGGGAGCAATGGTCCGACGTTCGTGATTTTTCGAGTATATTTTCAGTGGGCGCTTCCGTGCAGTTGATGTTAAATGTAGAAGCGCAGTTCGACAGGGAAGGCCCGGAATCCAAATGTCTGTGGTGCTGTAGATGCGCTGCCAATGGCCGGTTAGGATCAGCAAGACCTTTAGTTGGTGGCACTTTTGGTGTGGGAGCAATCATCTGACATTCGTGATTTTTAGGGTATTTTTTCAGTGCGCGGTTCCGTGCAATTCATACTAGACGTCGATGCACTGTTGGTCAGGAAAAGCCCAGAGCCCCATTGTCTGTAGTGCTGTAGATGAGGCGTCAACGGCCGGGGAGTAGCAGCAAGAGCTTGAGTGGCTGGCACTTTTGCTGTGGGAGCAATGGTCCGACATTCGTGATTTTTAGGGCATTTTGTAAGAGGGCAGGCCTTAGTACTTAATGGTAAACTTCGAAGCTCTGTTGGTCATGAAAAGCCCGGAGCCCCAATGTCTGTGGTGCTGTAGATGCGGTGGAAACGGCGGTGAGGAGCAGCAAGAGCTTGAGTTGCTAGCACTTTTGGTGTGGGAGCAATCGTCTGACGTTCGTGATTTTTAGGGTATTTTGTGAGTTGGCGCTTCCGTGCAGTTGATGGTAAACGTCGAAGCACTGTTCGTCAGGGAAATCCCGAAGCCCCAGTGTCGCTGGTGCTGTAGAACCGGCGTGAATGGCCGGTGAGGAGCAGCAAGAGCTTGAGTTGCTGGCAGTTGTGGTGTGGGAGCAATGGTCCGACGTTCGTGATTTTTAGGGTATTTTTTCAGTGGACGGCACTGTGCAGTTGATGGGAAATGCTGAAGCGCTGTTCATGTGGGAAAGCTTGGACCCCCAATGTCTGTGGTGCTGTAGATGCGACGTCAACGGCTAGTGATAAGCAGCAAGAGCTTGAGTGTCTGGCACTTTTGGTGTGGGAGCAATCGTCAGACATTTATGATTTTTAGTGTATTTTGTCAGTGGACGGCCCTGTTCTGTTGATGGCAAAATGGCGAAGCGCTGTTCATCAGGGAAAGCCTGGACCCCCAGTGTCTGTGGTGCTGTAGATGCGACGTCAACGGCTAGTGATAAGCAGCAAGAGCTTGAGTTGCTGGCACTTTTGGTGTGGGAGCAATCGTGCGACATTCATGATTTTTAGTATATTTGTTTCAGTGAGCGCTTCCGAGCACTTAATGGTAAATCTCGAAGCGCTGTTTGTCAGGGAAAGCCCAGAGCCCCAGTGTCTGAGGTTTTCTAGATGCGGTGTGATGGGCGGGTGAGGAGCAGCAAGAGCTTGAGTTGCTGGCACTTTTGGTATGGGAGCAATCGTCCAACGTTGGTGATTTTTAGTGGATTTTGTCAGTGCTGGTCCTGTTTTTTAGGGTATTTTTTCAGTGGGCACTTCCGTGCAATTGATGGTAGACATTGAAGAGCTCTTGGTCAGGGAAAGCCCGGAGCCCCAGTGTCTGTTGTGTTGTAGATGTGGCATCAACGGCCGGTGAGGAGCAGCAAGAGCTTGAGTTGCTGGCACTTCTGGTGTGGGAGCAATCGTCTGACGTTCATGATTTTTAGGGTACTTTTCAGGGGAACTTCCGTGCAACTGATGTAAACGTCGAAGCGCTGTTCGTCAGGGAAAGCCCGCAGCCCCAATGTCTGTGGTGCTGTAGATGCGGCATCAACGGCTGGTGAGGTGCAGAAAGAGCTTTAGTGTCTGGCACGATTGGTGTGGGAGCAATCGTGCGACATTCGTGATTTTTAGGGTATTTTTTCAGTGGACGGCAGTTGATGGGAAACTTCGAAGCGCTGTTCGTCCGGAAAAGCCAGAAGCCCCATTGTCTGCGATGCTGTAGATGCGGCGTGAACGGCCAGTGAGGAGCAGCAAGAGCTTGAGTTGCTGGCACTTTTGCTGTGGGAGCAATCGTCTGACATTCGTACCTTTTATGGTATTTTTTTTAGTGGGTGCACCTATGCAGTTGATGGTAAACGTCGAAGCACTGTTGGTCATGAAAAGCCCAGAGCCCCAGTGTCTGTGCTGCTGTAGATGCGGTGTCAACGGCCGCTGAGGAGCAGCAAGAGCTTGAGTGGCTGGCACTTTTGGTGTGGGAACAATTGTCCCACGTTCGTGATTTTTAGGGTAATTTTTCAATGGGCATTCTGTGCAGTTGATGGTAAATGTCGAAAGGCTGTTGGTCATGGAAAGCCCAGAGCCCCAATGTCTCTGGTGGTGTAGGTGCAGCATTAAAGTCCGGTGAGGGGCAGCAAGAGCTTGAATTGCTGGCAATTCTGGTGTCGGAGCAATATGCAGACCTTCGTGATTTTTAGGGTATTTTGTCAGTGGGCGGCCCTGTGCATTTTATGTTATACGTCGATGCGCTGTTGGTCATGAAAAGCCCAGAACCCCAATGTCTGTGATGCTGTAGATGCGGCGTCAAATGCCGGTGAGGAGCAGCAAGTGCTTTAGTTGCTGGCACTTTTGGTGTGGGAACAATGGTCCGACGTTCTTGCTTTTTAGAGTAATATTTTAGTGGGTGCTCCAGTGCAGTTGATGGTAAACGTCGAAGCGCTGTTCGTCAGGGAAAGCCCGGAGCCCCAATGTCTGTGGTGTTGTAGATGTGGCGTCAACAACCGGTGAGGAGCAGCAAGAGCTGCTCACAGGGCTGCCGGCTTGAAATGGTGGAAAATGTCGGAGTCCTGGTGGTCTAGGACTGACTAGGACTATCCCCAACGTCAGACGATTGCTCTGGGCTTCCCTAGGCCAACAGGACTCTGACATTTGCCACCAAGTCAACCTGGCAGCCCTCTGAGAATAAATCTTATAAGTCCCGAACATCAGACGATTACTCCAACACCAGAAGTGCCTGCTCTGAAAGTTCTTGCTGCTCCTCACCGACTCTTCCCACCGCATCTACAAGCTCAAAAACATTGGGTCTCTCGGCTTTCCTGCATCACCAGGATTCTGACACTTACTATTGACATACGGAAATGGACTCTGTAACTCGGAAGTTATAAACTAGGTATGTTTATTGTGTGCAGATGCACGGGGGATCGCTCCACCACAAGCGTGCATGCCCGAGGTAGAAAACCGTCCCATTTTTATACAATAAAACAATGAATATTCAATTGACGCCTAGACATATTCATTACCTAAACCCACCTACTCTTGCTTCGTATGCTAATTAGCTTATCAGTCCTTCGTGCTTGCGCAAATTCTCCCAATAATTGTGGGCAGGGGTCTTCGGTGGTCTTTGGGATGAAGGCGGTAGGTCTTCTTCATGGTGTACTTTTCACCTTTAGCCTAGAATGCAATGATCCTGCAAGCTTGCAGTGTTCTTATCAGCTTGAGCTGATTCATGTCCTTGTTAACCATCTGTTTTCCTTTAGCAAGGAGGTTTATAGACGTATTTGTGACACATGCCATCCTGGTTTTGAATTCTTGTTCTTTCTAATCACTCCCTTGAGATAATGCGAGACTGTTTCTCACTCCTTACAAATGAGTCCTTCGTCAGGAAAAGAAAAAAAACAGACTTCCTCCTCCATTAATTGTTTCTCTAAGCTATATGGTTACGTGACTATGTTTTGTAACTATATTCTTGTCCTGGTTCTGGCTAGGATAGAGCTAATATTTACCTGAGCTGGGTGGAGAACTGCAGCTGGTAGCTCCTATGGCTGGGATAGTTAACTAATTAGCTAACAGCTGGGGTTAATTTACCCAAATTAGCCAAAGGGCTGTTCCATCCCATCTGACATCATGCTCAGTATATAAGCGAGGAGGGTGCTGAAGGGAGCCTCCTGCTGCTTGGAAGAAACTAGGTGTGGAGATTTGTTGTAAGCCATTATACTGTATTTGTATTGCATCACTGTTTTGTTTTCTTCTGTCATTACTGTTAAATTTACTTTTTGTTCAATCTCAACCCACGTGTTTGGTTTTTTCCCTGGTTTTCTTTTGTTTACCAAATCTCCCCCTGTTCTCTTGGGGGCGGGGAGTGAGAGAGAGACTGTGTAGTCTGGTCCCGATTGGGGCTGAACTACAGCAATTCTTTAAGTGCATACATATATAGTTGTGATTAACTTATTGTTCCCATTTCTATGTGGTCCCCTATATCAATCCCCCCTTTTTATCACACTAAGTAAATTCTTTTACTTAAACAGTTTCCCTGAATGATATGAAGCATCATACACGGTTTTGTTGGGGGGGGGGGGGCTAATGTGGTAGCTTCTGTAGGAAACTGCTAGAAGTCACTCCCCTTTGTTCAGTGGATTCTGCCAGGCCTAGGGCGGACCCGCTGCTGGCCAAAGCTGAGCCGATTGGTAGCAGAATGTTCCGTGATAACGCCTCTGCGATAACATATTTAAGAAGGGGAAAACAGAAGAAAAAAAAAGAGGGAAGAGAAGATGTGAAGAAGCTGAGCGGGGGCAGAGGCACAGAGGGGGAGGCACAGGCCTCATGGGCCTTGCAGGCCTCACCCTCTGGCCTCTTGCCAGGCTGCTGACTGGGCCCGAATCGGCCCGTGGAGGGCCCGCTGGGACAGCCATTCTGGAGAGACTGCACTCCGTGGAAGAGATGACCCACGCCGGAGCAGTTTCACGAAGGACTGTGATGTATGGGAGGGACCCCACAACAGGGCAGGGGAGGAATGTGAGGAGGTCTTCCCCCAACCATGAAGCAGCGGCGTAAAACAACGTGTGATGAACTGACCGCCATCCCCATTCCCTCTTCCCTTTCCTGTGCAACTCGGGGGGGGAAGGTAGTAGAGATAATGTTAAGCTTGGGAAGAGAGAGGGGTGGAGGGAGGTTATCTTGTTCTCTGTCTCATTATCTTGCTGTTTGTAGTAATAAATGAATAGTTTTCCCCAAGAGGAGTCTGTTTTGCCCGTAACGGTAACTTTAAGGATTTCTCCCTGTCCTTATGTCAAACCTCGAGCCGTTTTTCTTTATATTATCTCCCCCTGTTCTCTTGGAGGGTGGGGGGAGTGAGAGAGAGACTGTGTAGTCTGGTCGTGATCGGGGCACAGTTACGACAGTGTTACTTTCTTAAACATTCTCCAAACCCATAGGTACAGCATAATAGTTAATATTAATAAAATTCCTAAGCTAATCAAGAAGATCACAACAGGGGGCACCGTAGTATTAAGGATCCCTGTTGCCTCTGTCCCAGCCCCACTCATGCCCTGAGTACATTTCCATTTCGTGCATAACCACAGCGGCCAAGTTTAAGCCCGACCATTTAAAAGGTGGTCCCATGCTTCCTGTAAACCCAAGGTAGGCGTGAGACCACGGCCATTTGGTGTCCTTTTGATTACAAGTTAGTGGTAAAATGCAGGAAAATATTGCAAACCCAATCACAATTCCAGTTAAACAATTGGTCATTTTAGGATGTAGTTGTTCTAGAGGATTAGTACAGCTACTTCTGTAGATAATGTACTGCCTTCTGTGACCTACTAAAATGGGTTTTATATTTCCTATAATAAAATGACAAATAAGATATAAACTGCACTGATGACAGATTTGGGCAATATTAGTTACTGGCCGGTCCTGGTTTCTTTGTCCGGTATCCTTTGCTGTGGTGTCCCACCGGTTCACTACTGCTTTTGGCTCACATACTTGTTACCCACATTGTTCCTGCCCTTATCCGTTCGAACGCGTTTAAGTCTCAAGTCTTCGTTGTTGTCTGGAGTTACTTTCCACAAGGTTGCAGAGGCTCTCTTGATCCGAGTATGGTGTATGCAGGAGTTCTGTCCCTCTACCTTAATTGCCATGTAGGTGGTGAGGAGGACTTGAAAAGGTCCGGTCCTCTGTGGTTCCGGGGTTTTTTCTGTAAGAGACATATATATAGTCCCCTGGTTGTATATCGTGAACAGGCCCATCCAGACCCCTACTACGTGTTCCCATTACATGTTTTTCAATTCTTTTTGATTGTTTGTTTAGTGCCACCATATAGGAGGTCATTATTTCTTCACCAATTTGTGAAGGTGTTCCCTTTTGTACCCCATAGGGTCGGCCATATAGAATTTTGAATGGACTAAGCCCTTCTCTTGCTCTTGGTCTGGTTCGTATTTGTATAAGAGCTAATGGTAAAGACTGAGGCCAAGTTAGATTAGTTTCCTGACCCAACTTGACAATCTGTTGTTTGATTAGGTGATTCATTTTCTCCACCTGGCCACTTGATTGTGGTCGGTAAGAGGTATGTAATTGCCAATCTATCCCTAGATGGTGGCTAATTTCTTGTACTATTCTGGACACAAAATGTGGTCCTCTATCCGAGGACATTACCGCTGGGACTCCAAACCTAGGTACTATTTCCTGGAGCAGTATTTTGGTTACTTCCCGGGCTTTAGCAGTTCTGCACGGGGAAGCTTCTGGCCAGCCTGAAAAGGTATCAGTAAGTACTACTAAGTATCGGTACCCCCTTTTCTAGGGAGTTCTGAGAAATCAATCTGCCAATGTTGTCCCGGACCATTCCCCTTTCCGATTTTTTTCAAGTTTCGGCCCTTTTACAACTTTAGGATTAGTCTGGAGACAAAGATCACATTGTTGACTTACTTGTCTAACGGTAGTGTATAAGTTTCGCGCTATTATGTTCCTGATGAGATCTTTATATAGGGCTTCTGCCCCGCCCCCCGCCCCCCTCCCCCAGTGTCTTTTTCTATGTTCTTCTCGGACTACTGACCATATCATGTAGGAGGGAATTACTACCCTCCCGTGTGAGGGGTAGTAATTGGCCCACCCTTCCTCATTCTATGATCCCTTTAGATCATTAATAAGTTTGCCGTCTTCCTTTGTGTATTCTGGTTTACCTTCTAGAAATACCTGTCCATCAGGAATTAGCGCACCCTCTACCTTGATTGTTTCTCTAGCTGCTTGTTTTGCTTCCCTATCTGCCAGCTCATTTCCTCTTTCCAATTCTGTGCTCACTTTCTGGTGTGCTTTAATATGCATAATTGCCACCTTTTCGGGAAGTTGGACTGCATTCAGGATTTTCAAAATCTCTTCTGTGTTTGATGGTTTTTCCATGAGAATTTAACCGTCCTCTTTCCTTCCATATTGCTCCATGGGCATGTACCACCCCAAAGGCATATTTAAAGTCAGTCCAAATGTTTACAGTCCTTCCCTGGGCTCTCTCCAGGGCTCGGGTAAGGGCTATGATCTCGGCCTTTTGGGCCGAGACGTCGCCTGATAGTGGCCTGGACTCTATCACCTTTTCGAAAGTGGTAACAGCATATCCGGAATGCCGCCTTCCATTTAACATATAGCTGCTTCCATCGGTGAACCAATGTTCGGCTCCATCGATAGGGACATCTTTAAGATCCGTTTGACTAGAATACGTGGTTTCAATTGTTTCCAAGCAGTCATGACTCACTGGCTCCCCGATGTTCCCATCAAGGAATGAGGCCGGATTGATGATGTTTGTGGTCACAATTTCAACATCATCCTGTTCAACCATTATAGCTTGATATTTCAGGAACCTTTGTGGGGAAAGCCAATGCCCTCCTTTTGCTTCAAGGACCGCAGCTACAGTATGGGAAACTAGGACAGTCATTTTCTGGCCTAGAGTGAACTTTCGGGCTTCTTGAATGTTTAGAATGACAGCTGCTACTGCTCTCAGACAGCTGGGCCACCCTTTCGCAGCGGCATCCAGCTGTTTGGAGAAGTATGCTACCGCCCATCTGTATGGTCCCAAATCTTGTGCCAATATTCCTAGTGCCATTCCTTGTTTTTCGTGGGAAAATAGAAAAAATGGCTTACTCACATCAGGAAGTCCCAGTGCTGGTGCCAACATCAGGGCTTTCTTCAGCTGATGGAAGGCTCGATCTGACTCAGCATCCCACTGGAGATCCTTTTGGTTAGCTGCTATCAGGGAATATAGGGGCTTAACAAGCAGACCATAAGCACATATCCAAAGTCGGCACCACCCCGTCATTCCTAAGAATGTCCGTAGTTCCTTTATAGTTTGTGGTCGGGGGGTTTGGCATATGGCCTCTTTCCGGGCTTGTCCTAGGATCTGTTGTCCGGCACTGATCTCGTACCCCAGGTACGTGACCTGGGGTTGTAACAACACCTGTGCCTTTTTCTTAGAAACCCGATATCCCTGTAGTCTTAGGAAATGTAACAGACTCACGGTCCCAATGACACAGGATTCTTTGGTTCTGGTTGCAATAAGAAGGTTGTCTACATATTGTAACACCTTCCCTTCTTCTGATGGTGGTTCCCATGATTCCAAGTCCTTTGCTAGCTGATTCCCAAAAACTGTGGGGCTATTTTTAAACCCCTGCGGCAACACCGTCCATGTGTCTTTCGACCACTTTTGGGATTTTTCCCATGCGAAAGCAAAAATTTTCTGGCTGGCTTCATGGAGAGGGAGGCAAAAGAAAGCATCTTTTAAATCTAGGACCGTAAACCAAGCTAAATCAGGTTTTAGCGTGGTTAATAGGGTATAGGTGTTAGCTACCACAGGGTAGCTGTTATTTTGTTGGTGGCTCTTAAGTCTTGAACTATCCTATAGGCCCCATCAGGTTTCTTAACTGGAAGCATAGGTGTATTGAATTCTGACTCACATTCTTTTAGTAGTCTTAGTTCTATGAACCGCTCTATGATGGGACAAATTCCTTCCCTATCTTCCATTTTCAGTGGGTATTGTTTGATCCTGATGGCACTCTGTCCCTCCTTTAGTTTTACTATTGTTGTTGGTGCGTTCTTTGCTCGTCCCGGTATATCGGTTGCCCAGACTCCGGGATATACTTGGTCAACAATTCTTGCACCAATTTCTCCTGTTGCAGGGGTACTGACCAAGGATAGACTCATAATTTGAACGTATTGGTGATCATTTACCTCCAGAGTAACTTCCCCTTGCTTAAATTTGATTGTTGCTTCTAGTTGTTCTAATAAATCCCTAGCAAGAAGGGCCTTTGGAGAATTTGGCATATACAGAAATTTATGGATCCCCACTTGCTTCCCCAATTTGTATTTTAAGGGTCTGCAAAAGCAAGCCTCTTCAGTCTGGCCTGTCGCACCTTTCACTGTAATATAATCATTTTCCAGAGGCATCAAAGCTTGATTCAGAACAGAATAAGTCGCTCCCGTGTCTACTAAAAATTTGATTTCTTTTTGTTCTTCCCCTAACTTTATTTTTACTGAGAGGTCGGCTAGACAATTTTCTTCAGCCACGTGAGCTACCGTTTTCCCTTGATTGTTGCGCCATCTAGCGTTCCTTTGGCGCTCAGGGCACTCGTTCTTCCAGTGTCCGGGCTTTTTATATATCGCACATTGATTCCTACCCAGAGGCGTCAGCCCACGCATTGGTTTAACTTTAAATTTCCGATTTTCATTTTTCTCTTACCACTGCTAGTATTTTCTTCTCGTCTTGCCTGTAACTTTCCTCTCGATTGCTAAATATTCTCCATGCTTCTTCTAATAACCTTTCTAAGGCTCTGTTTTCAGGAGGTCTTAGTTTTTGCAATTTGCGCCTAATATCCCCGTGTGAGGGGATATTCGTAGCCCCTGTTTTCTCCTCCGGGCAGCCGGCTGTGGCTGATGAGAAGTGTTGGTGGGCAAATCATCCAGGGAAGCGAAGAGTCGCAATGCTTCTGCGCCGGCGGGGCCGTTACCAAGAGCGAGTGAAGAGCAGCAAGAGCTTTCCGTGCTGACCCTTTTCAAGTGAGAGTTTGGCCAGACGTTTGCTGTTTTAGTGCTTTGCTGCTTCTGCGCAGCTTGGACAAAGATCATTGCGGCTTTCGCGGTTCAAGTTGTGCAGCGAAGGCAGAGAGCCTCCTCGTCCGGATCCCCGGAGCTCTGCGGGAAAGAGCGAGACGAGAGCCGCGAGAGCTTCGAGTGCGGCCAGCTCGCGTGTGCCGGCGAGCATCCGCTGTTCGTCGGTTGGAGGACGCCTTCCTTCTGCGCGGCTGGTTCCAAGTTGACGGTAACTGCCAGTGTGCTAGCTGTGTAGGATAGCGAATGGCTCGACGTTTGTGTGTCCGTAGATCTGCTAGAAAGTGCACGTGAAGAGCAGTAAGGGCTTTCAGAGCAGCCGGTTCTCGTGTTGGAGAGTCGCCAGACATCTGTACTTTTAGTGCCTCACACAACCGTCACACCAAGCTCACACAACACCTCACACCAACAGAGAACAGCCGGCTGCCCGGAGGAAAAAAAGGGCTGTGAAGATCGTAGAAGGCACGAGTGTTGCCGCACGAGAAGTGCCTGCTCCGGAGGCTTCTTGCTAGCAGCACGAAAGGCACACGAACATTGTATCTCTGTGCTGCTTTCCTGAACAGCTTGCGCTGGGACAGTTCCAATCGTGTTTTCCAAGCTGTCCGGGGTGGTGAGGCACTAAAAGTGCGGATGGCTGGCGACTCTCCAACACGAGAACCGGCTGCTCTGAAAGCCCTTACTGCTCTTCACGTGCGCTTTCTAGCAGATCTGCGGACACACAAACGTCGAGCCCCTTCGCTATCCTACACAGCTAGCACACTGGCAGTTACCGTCAACTTGGAACCAGCCGCGCAGAAGGAAGGCGTCCTCCAACCGACGAACAGCGGATGCTCGCCGGCACACGCGAGCTGGCCGCACTCGAAGCTCTCGCGGCTCTCGTCTCGCTCTTTCCCGCAGAGCTCCGGGGATCCGGACGAGGAGGCTCTCTGCCTTCGCTGCACAACTTGAACCGCGAAAGCCGCAATGATCTTTGTCCAAGCTGCGCAGAAGCAGCAAAGCACTAAAACAGCAAACGTCTGGCCAAACTCTCACTTGAAAAGGGTCAGCACGGAAAGCTCTTGCTGCTCTTCACTCGCTCTTGGTAACGGCCCCGCCGGCGCAGAAGCATTGCGACTCTTCGCTTCCCTGGATGATTTGCTCACCAACACTTCTCATCAGCCACAGCCGGCTGCCCGGAGGAAAAAAGGGCTGTGAAGATCGTAGAAGGCACGAGTGTTGCCGCACGAGAAGTGCCTGCTCCGGAGGCTTCTTGCTAGCAGTACGAAAGGCACACGAACATTGTATCTCTGTGCTGCTTTCCTGAACAGCTTGCGCTGGGACAGTTCCAATCGTGTTTTCCAAGCTGTCCGGGGTGGTGAGGCACTAAAAGTGCGGATGGCTGGCGACTCTCCAACACGAGAACCGGCTGCTCTGAAAGCCCTTACTGCTCTTCACGTGCGCTTTCTAGCAGATCTGCGGACACACAAACGTCGAGCCCCTTCGCTATCCTACACAGCTAGCACACTGGCAGTTACCGTCAACTTGGAACCAGCCGCGCAGAAGGAAGGCGTCCTCCAACCGACGAACAGCGGATGCTCGCCGGCACACGCGAGCTGGCCGCACTCGAAGCTCTCGCGGCTCTCGTCTCGCTCTTTCCCGCAGAGCTCCGGGGATCCGGACGAGGAGGCTCTCTGCCTTCGCTGCACAACTTGAACCGCGAAAGCCGCAATGATCTTTGTCCAAGCTGCGCAGAAGCAGCAAAGCACTAAAACAGCAAACGTCTGGCCAAACTCTCACTTGAAAAGGGTCAGCACGGAAAGCTCTTGCTGCTCTTCACTCGCTCTTGGTAACGGCCCCGCCGGCGCAGAAGCATTGCGACTCTTCGCTTCCCTGGATGATTTGCTCACCAACACTTCTCATCAGCCACAGCCGGCTGCCCGGAGGAAAAAAAGGGCTGTGAAGATCGTAGAAGGCACGAGTGTTGCCGCACGAGAAGTGCCTGCTCCGGAGGCTTCTTGCTAGCAGTACGAAAGGCACACGAACATTGTATCTCTGTGCTGCTTTCCTGAACAGCTTGCGCTGGGACAGTTCCAATCGTGTTTTCCAAGCTGTCCGGGGTGGTGAGGCACTAAAAGTGCGGATGGCTGGCGACTCTCCAACACGAGAACCGGCTGCTCTGAAAGCCCTTACTGCTCTTCACGTGCGCTTTCTAGCAGATCTGCGGACACACAAACGTCGAGCCCCTTCGCTATCCTACACAGCTAGCACACTGGCAGTTACCGTCAACTTGGAACCAGCCGCGCAGAAGGAAGGCGTCCTCCAACCGACGAACAGCGGATGCTCGCCGGCACACGCGAGCTGGCCGCACTCGAAGCTCTCGCGGCTCTCGTCTCGCTCTTTCCCGCAGAGCTCCGGGGATCCGGACGAGGAGGCTCTCTGCCTTCGCTGCACAACTTGAACCGCGAAAGCCGCAATGATCTTTGTCCAAGCTGCGCAGAAGCAGCAAAGCACTAAAACAGCAAACGTCTGGCCAAACTCTCACTTGAAAAGGGTCAGCACGGAAAGCTCTTGCTGCTCTTCACTCGCTCTTGGTAACGGCCCCGCCGGCGCAGAAGCATTGCGACTCTTCGCTTCCCTGGATGATTTGCTCACCAACACTTCTCATCAGCCACAGCCGGCTGCCCGGAGGAAAAAAGGGCTGTGAAGATCGTAGAAGGCACGAGTGTTGCCGCACGAGAAGTGCCTGCTCCGGAGGCTTCTTGCTAGCAGTACGAAAGGCACACGAACATTGTATCTCTGTGCTGCTTTCCTGAACAGCTTGCGCTGGGACAGTTCCAATCGTGTTTTCCAAGCTGTCCGGGGTGGTGAGGCACTAAAAGTGCGGATGGCTGGCGACTCTCCAACACGAGAACCGGCTGCTCTGAAAGCCCTTACTGCTCTTCACGTGCGCTTTCTAGCAGATCTGCGGACACACAAACGTCGAGCCCCTTCGCTATCCTACACAGCTAGCACACTGGCAGTTACCGTCAACTTGGAACCAGCCGCGCAGAAGGAAGGCGTCCTCCAACCGACGAACAGCGGATGCTCGCCGGCACACGCGAGCTGGCCGCACTCGAAGCTCTCGCGGCTCTCGTCTCGCTCTTTCCCGCAGAGCTCCGGGGATCCGGACGAGGAGGCTCTCTGCCTTCGCTGCACAACTTGAACCGCGAAAGCCGCAATGATCTTTGTCCAAGCTGCGCAGAAGCAGCAAAGCACTAAAACAGCAAACGTCTGGCCAAACTCTCACTTGAAAAGGGTCAGCACGGAAAGCTCTTGCTGCTCTTCACTCGCTCTTGGTAACGGCCCCGCCGGCGCAGAAGCATTGCGACTCTTCGCTTCCCTGGATGATTTGCTCACCAACACTTCTCATCAGCCACAGCCGGCTGCCCGGAGGAAAAAAGGGCTGTGAAGATCGTAGAAGGCACGAGTGTTGCCGCACGAGAAGTGCCTGCTCCGGAGGCTTCTTGCTAGCAGTACGAAAGGCACACGAACATTGTATCTCTGTGCTGCTTTCCTGAACAGCTTGCGCTGGGACAGTTCCAATCGTGTTTTCCAAGCTGTCCGGGGTGGTGAGGCACTAAAAGTGCGGATGGCTGGCGACTCTCCAACACGAGAACCGGCTGCTCTGAAAGCCCTTACTGCTCTTCACGTGCGCTTTCTAGCAGATCTGCGGACACACAAACGTCGAGCCCCTTCGCTATCCTACACAGCTAGCACACTGGCAGTTACCGTCAACTTGGAACCAGCCGCGCAGAAGGAAGGCGTCCTCCAACCGACGAACAGCGGATGCTCGCCGGCACACGCGAGCTGGCCGCACTCGAAGCTCTCGCGGCTCTCGTCTCGCTCTTTCCCGCAGAGCTCCGGGGATCCGGACGAGGAGGCTCTCTGCCTTCGCGGCACAACTTGAACCGCGAAAGCCGCAATGATCTTTGTCCAAGCTGCGCAGAAGCAGCAAAGCACTAAAACAGCAAACGTCTGGCCAAACTCTCACTTGAAAAGGGTCAGCACGGAAAGCTCTTGCTGCTCTTCACTCGCTCTTGGTAACGGCCCCGCCGGCGCAGAAGCATTGCGACTCTTCGCTTCCCTGGATGATTTGCTCACCAACACTTCTCATCAGCCACAGCCGGCTGCCCGGAGGAAAAAAAGGGCTGTGAAGATCGTAGAAGGCACGAGTGTTGCCGCACGAGAAGTGCCTGCTCCGGAGGCTTCTTGCTAGCAGTACGAAAGGCACACGAACATTGTATCTCTGTGCTGCTTTCCTGAACAGCTTGCGCTGGGACAGTTCCAATCGTGTTTTCCAAGCTGTCCGGGGTGGTGAGGCACTAAAAGTGCGGATGGCTGGCGACTCTCCAACACGAGAACCGGCTGCTCTGAAAGCCCTTACTGCTCTTCACGTGCGCTTTCTAGCAGATCTGCGGACACACAAACGTCGAGCCCCTTCGCTATCCTACACAGCTAGCACACTGGCAGTTACCGTCAACTTGGAACCAGCCGCGCAGAAGGAAGGCGTCCTCCAACCGACGAACAGCGGATGCTCGCCGGCACACGCGAGCTGGCCGCACTCGAAGCTCTCGCGGCTCTCGTCTCGCTCTTTCCCGCAGAGCTCCGGGGATCCGGACGAGGAGGCTCTCTGCCTTCGCTGCACAACTTGAACCGCGAAAGCCGCAATGATCTTTGTCCAAGCTGCGCAGAAGCAGCAAAGCACTAAAACAGCAAACGTCTGGCCAAACTCTCACTTGAAAAGGGTCAGCACGGAAAGCTCTTGCTGCTCTTCACTCGCTCTTGGTAACGGCCCCGCCGGCGCAGAAGCATTGCGACTCTTCGCTTCCCTGGATGATTTGCTCACCAACACTTCTCATCAGCCACAGCCGGCTGCCCGGAGGAAAAAAGGGCTGTGAAGATCGTAGAAGGCACGAGTGTTGCCGCACGAGAAGTGCCTGCTCCGGAGGCTTCTTGCTAGCAGTACGAAAGGCACACGAACATTGTATCTCTGTGCTGCTTTCCTGAACAGCTTGCGCTGGGACAGTTCCAATCGTGTTTTCCAAGCTGTCCGGGGTGGTGAGGCACTAAAAGTGCGGATGGCTGGCGACTCTCCAACACGAGAACCGGCTGCTCTGAAAGCCCTTACTGCTCTTCACGTGCGCTTTCTAGCAGATCTGCGGACACACAAACGTCGAGCCCCTTCGCTATCCTACACAGCTAGCACACTGGCAGTTACCGTCAACTTGGAACCAGCCGCGCAGAAGGAAGGCGTCCTCCAACCGACGAACAGCGGATGCTCGCCGGCACACGCGAGCTGGCCGCACTCGAAGCTCTCGCGGCTCTCGTCTCGCTCTTTCCCGCAGAGCTCCGGGGATCCGGACGAGGAGGCTCTCTGCCTTCGCTGCACAACTTGAACCGCGAAAGCCGCAATGATCTTTGTCCAAGCTGCGCAGAAGCAGCAAAGCACTAAAACAGCAAACGTCTGGCCAAACTCTCACTTGAAAAGGGTCAGCACGGAAAGCTCTTGCTGCTCTTCACTCGCTCTTGGTAACGGCCCCGCCGGCGCAGAAGCATTGCGACTCTTCGCTTCCCTGGATGATTTGCTCACCAACACTTCTCATCAGCCACAGCCGGCTGCCCGGAGGAAAAAAAGGGCTGTGAAGATCGTAGAAGGCACGAGTGTTGCCGCACGAGAAGTGCCTGCTCCGGAGGCTTCTTGCTAGCAGTACGAAAGGCACACGAACATTGTATCTCTGTGCTGCTTTCCTGAACAGCTTGCGCTGGGACAGTTCCAATCGTGTTTTCCAAGCTGTCCGGGGTGGTGAGGCACTAAAAGTGCGGATGGCTGGCGACTCTCCAACACGAGAACCGGCTGCTCTGAAAGCCCTTACTGCTCTTCACGTGCGCTTTCTAGCAGATCTGCGGACACACAAACGTCGAGCCCCTTCGCTATCCTACACAGCTAGCACACTGGCAGTTACCGTCAACTTGGAACCAGCCGCGCAGAAGGAAGGCGTCCTCCAACCGACGAACAGCGGATGCTCGCCGGCACACGCGAGCTGGCCGCACTCGAAGCTCTCGCGGCTCTCGTCTCGCTCTTTCCCGCAGAGCTCCGGGGATCCGGACGAGGAGGCTCTCTGCCTTCGCTGCACAACTTGAACCGCGAAAGCCGCAATGATCTTTGTCCAAGCTGCGCAGAAGCAGCAAAGCACTAAAACAGCAAACGTCTGGCCAAACTCTCACTTGAAAAGGGTCAGCACGGAAAGCTCTTGCTGCTCTTCACTCGCTCTTGGTAACGGCCCCGCCGGCGCAGAAGCATTGCGACTCTTCGCTTCCCTGGATGATTTGCTCACCAACACTTCTCATCAGCCACAGCCGGCTGCCCGGAGGAAAAAAGGGCTGTGAAGATCGTAGAAGGCACGAGTGTTGCCGCACGAGAAGTGCCTGCTCCGGAGGCTTCTTGCTAGCAGTACGAAAGGCACACGAACATTGTATCTCTGTGCTGCTTTCCTGAACAGCTTGCGCTGGGACAGTTCCAATCGTGTTTTCCAAGCTGTCCGGGGTGGTGAGGCACTAAAAGTGCGGATGTCTAGCGACTTCTCCAACACGAGAGAACCGGCTGCTCTGAAAGCCCTTACTGCTCTTCACGTGCGCTTTCTAGCAGATCTGCGGACACACAAACGTCGAGCCCCTTCGCTATCCTACACAGCTAGCACACTGGCAGCGGTTATCGGCGGATGGAACCTTGCGCAGAAGGAAGGCGTCCTCCAACCGACGAACAGCGGATGCTCGCCGGCACACGCGGAAGCTGGCCGCACTCGAAGCTCTTCCGCGGCTCTCGTCTCGCTCTTTCCCGCAGAGCTCCGGGGATCCGGGACGAGGAGGCTGCTCTGCTACCTTCGCGGCACAACTTGAACCGGCGGCGCCGGCAATGATCTTTGTCCAAGCTGCGCCAGAAGCAGCAAAGCACTAAAACAGCAAAACGTCTGGCCAAACTCTCACTTGAAAAGGGTCAGCACCGGAAAGCTCTTGCTGCTCTTCACTCGCTCTTGGTAACGGCCTCAAGCGCAGCAAAGCATTGCGACTCTTCGCTTCCCTGGATGATTTACTTACACCAACACTTCTCATCAGCCACAGCCGGCTGCCCGGAGGAAAAAAAGGGGCTGTGAAGATCGTAGAAGGCACGAGTGTTGCACCGCACGAGAAGTGCCTGCTCCAGAGGCTTCTTGCTAGCAGTACGAAAAGGCACACGAACATTGTATCTCTGTGCTGCTTTCCTGAACAGCTTGCGCTGGGACAGATACAGACCGTGTTTTCCAAGCTGTCCGGGTGGTGAGGCACTAAAAGTGCGGATGTCTGGGCGACTCTCCAACACGAGAACCGGCTGCTCTGAAAGCCCTTACTGCTCTTCACGTGCGGCTTTCTAGCAGATCTGCGGACACACAAACGTCGAGCCCTTCGCTATCCTACACAGCTACTTCGCACACTGGCAGTTACCGTCAACTTGGAACCAGCCGCGCACCAGAAGGGAAGGCGTCCTCCAACCGACGAACAGCGGATGCTCGCCGGCACACGCGAGGCCTCGGCCGCACTCCGAAGCTCTCCGCGGCTCTCGTCTCGCTCTTTCCCGCAGAGCTCCGGGGATCCGGACGAGGGAGGCTCTCTGCCTTCGCTGCACAACTTGAACTCGCGATGGCTTATGATCTTTCGTCCAAGCTGCGCAGAAGCAGCAAAGCACTAAAAACAGCAAACGTCTGGCCAAACTCTCACTTGAAAAGGGTCAGCACGGAAAGCTCTTGCTGCTCTTCACTCGCTCTTGGTAAGCGCGGCCCCGCCGGCGCAGAAGCATTGCAGACTCTTCGCTTCCCTGGATGATTTGCTCACCAACACTTTCTCATCAGCCACAGCCGGCTGCCCGGAGGAAAAAAGGGCTGTGAAGATCGTAGAAAGGCACGAGTGTTGCACGAGAAGTGCCTGCTCCGGAGGCTTCTTGCCTAGCAGTACGAAAGGCACACGAACATTGTATCTCTGTGCTGCTTTCCTGAACAGCTTGCGCTGGGACAGGTTCCAATCGTGTTTTTCCAAGCTGTCCGGGGTGGTAGAGGCACCTAAAAGTGCGGATGTCTGGTCAGACTCTCCAACACGAGAACCGGCTGCTCTGAAAGCCCTTACCATGCTCCTTCACGATGGCAGCTTTCTAGCAGATCTGCCCGGGAACACTGAAACCGTCGAGCCCTTCGCTGTCCTGGCCACAATGCTGCTGCAGGTACAGTCAGCAGCGTCAGCACTGGAACCAGCCGCGCAGAAGGAAGGCGTCCTCCAACCGCCGACAGACAGCGGATGCTCGCCGGCACACGCCGAGCTGGCCGCACCTCGAAGCTCTCGCAGCTCTCGTCTCGCTCTTTCCACAGAGCTCCGGGGATCCCGACGAGGAGGCTCTTCTGCCTTCGCGGCACAGCAGGCCGCGAGAAAGCCTGGCAATGACCTCTTTGTCCAAGCTGCGCAGAAGCAGCAAAGCACTCAAAACAGCAAACGTCTGGCCAAACTCTCACTTGAAAAGGGTCGGCACGGAAAGCTCTTGCTGCTCTTCACTCGCTCTTGGTAACAGCCCCCGCCAGCGCAGAAGCATTGCGACTCTTCGCCTTCCCTGGATGATTTCGCTCACCAACACTTCTCATCAGCCACAGCCGGCTGCCCGGAGGAAGAAAAGGGCTTCGTGAAGATCGATGGAAGGCACGAGTGTTGCCCGCTTACGAGAAGTGCCTGCTGAGGAGGCTTCTTGCTAGCAGCACGAAAGGCACAAGAACATTGTATCTCTGTGCTGCTTTCCTTGAACAGCTTGCGCTGGGACAGATACAATCGTGTTTTCCAAAGCTATGGGGTGGTGAGGCACTAAAAAAGTGCGGATGTGGCTGGCGACCTCTCCAACACGAGAAATCAGTTGCTCTGAAAGCCCTTACTGCTCTTCACGTGCGCTTTCTAGCAGATCTGCGGACACACAAACGCCGGAGCCCCTTCGCTATCCTACAGAAGAAGCCAGTAGCACATTGGCAGTTACCGTCAACTTGGAACCAGCCGCGCAGAAGGAAGGCGTCCTCCAACCGGCAGAATAGCGGATGCTCGCCGGCACACGCGAGCTGGCCGCACTCCGGAAGCTCTCGCGGCTCTCGTCTGCGCTTCTTTTCCCGCAGAGCTCCGGGGATCCGGACGAGGAAGGCTCTCTGCCTTCGCTGCACAACTTGAACCGCGAAAAGCCGCAATGATCTTTCGGTCCAAGCTGCGCGAGAAGCAGCAAAGCACTAAAAAACAGCAAACGTCTGGCCAAACTCCTCACTTGAAAAGGGTCAGCACGGAAAGCTCTTGCTGCTCTTCTCACCTCGCTCTTGGTAACTTTCGGCCCCGCCTGCGCAGAAGCATTGCGACTCTTCGCCTTCCCTGGATGATTTTGCTCACCAACACTCTCTCATCAGCCACAGCCGGCTGCCCGGAGGAAAAAAAGGGCTGTGAAGATCGTAGAAGGCACGAGTGTTGCCGCACGGTGAAGTGCCTTCCGGCCTCCGGAGGCTTGCTTGCTAGCAGCATCGGAAAGGCACACGAACATTGTATCTCTGTGCTGCTTTCCTGAACAGCTTGGCGCTGGGACAGGTTCCAATCGTGGTTTTCCAAGCTGTCCGGGGTGGTGAGGCACTAAAAGTGCGGATGGCTGGCGACTCTCCCAACACGAGAACCGGCTGCTCTGAAAGCCCCTTACTGCTCTTCACGTGCGCTTTCTAGCAGATCTGCGGACACACAAACGTCGAGAGCCCCTTCGCTATCCCCTACACAGCTAGCACACTGGCAGTTACCGTCAACTTGGAACCAGCCGCGCAGGAAGGAAGGGCGTCCGCAGCCGACGAACAGCGGATGCTCGCCGGCACACGCGAGCTGGCCGCACTCGAAGCTCTTCGCAGCCTCGTCTCGCTCTTCCCGCAGAGCTCCGGGGATCCGGACGAGGAGGCTCTCTGCCTTCCGCGGCACAACTTGAACCGCGAAAGCCGCAATGATCTTTGTCCAAGCTGCGCAGAAGCAGCAAAAAGCACTAAAACAGCAAACGTCTGGCCAAACTCTCACTTCTGAAAAGAGGTCAGCACGGAAAGCTCTTGCTGCTTCTTCACCTCGCTCTTATTGGTAACGTTCCCGCCGGCGCAGAAGCATTGCGACTCTTCGCTTCCCTGGATGATTTGCTCACCAACACTTCTCATCAGCCACAGCCGGCTGCCCGGAGGAAAAAAAGGGCTGTGAAGATCGTAGAAGGCACGAGTGTTTGCCGCACGAGGAAGTGCCTGCTCCGGAGGAGCTTCTTGCTAGCAGTACGAAAGGCACACGAACATTGTATCTCTGTGCTGCTTTCCTGAACAGCTTGCGCTGGGACAGATCCCAATCGTGTTTTCCAAGCTGTCCGGGGTGGTGAGGCACTAAAAGTGCGGATGGCTGGCGACTCTCCAACACGAGAACCGGCTGCTCCTGAAAGCCCTTACTGCTCTTCACGTGCGCTTTCTAGCAGATCTGCGGACACACAAACGTCGAGCCCCTTCGCTATCCTACACAGCTGGGCACACTGGCAGTTACCGTCAACTTGGAACCAGCCGCGCAGAAGGGAAGGCGTCACTCCAACCGACGAACAGCGGATGCTCGCCGGCACACGCGCGAGCTGGCCGCACCTCGAAGCCTCTCGCGGCTCTCGCGTCTCGCCTCTTTCCCGCAGAGCTCCGGGGACTCGGACGAGGAGGCTCTCTGCCTTTCGCTGCACAACTTGAACCGCGAAAGCCGCAATGATCTTTGTCCAAGCTGCGCAGAAGCAGCAAAGCACTAAAACAGCAAACGTCTGGCCAAACTCTCACTCTTGAAAAGGGGTCAGCACGGAAAGCTCTTGCTGCTCTTCACTCGCTCTTGGTAGCACGGCCTCCCGCCGGCAGGAAGCATTGCCGACTCTTCGCTTCCCTGGATGATTTGCTCACCAACACTTCTCATCAGCCACAGCCGGCTGCCCGGAGGAAAAAAGGGCTGTGAAGATCGTAGAAGGCACGAGTGTTGCCGCACGAGAAGTGCCTGCTCCGGAGGCTTCTTGCTAGCAGTACGAAAGGCACACGAACATTGTATCTCTGTGCTGCTTTCCTGAACAGCTTGCGCTGGGACAGTTCCAATCGTGTTTTCCAAGCTGTCCGGGGTGGTGAGGCACTAAAAGTGCGGATGGCTGGCGACTCTCCAACACGAGAACCGGCTGCTCTGAAAGCCCTTACTGCTCTTCACGTGCGCTTTCTAGCAGATCTGCGGACACACAAACGTCGAGCCCCTTCGCTATCCTACACAGCTAGCACACTGGCAGTTACCGTCAACTTGGAACCAGCCGCGCAGAAGGAAGGCGTCCTCCAACCGACGAACAGCGGATGCTCGCCGGCACACGCGAGCTGGCCGCACTCGAAGCTCTCGCGGCTCTCGTCTCGCTCTTTCCCGCAGAGCTCCGGGGATCCGGACGAGGAGGCTCTCTGCCTTCGCTGCACAACTTGAACCGCGAAAGCCGCAATGATCTTTGTCCAAGCTGCGCAGAAGCAGCAAAGCACTAAAACAGCAAACGTCTGGCCAAACTCTCACTTGAAAAGGGTCAGCACGGAAAGCTCTTGCTGCTCTTCACTCGCTCTTGGTAACGGCCCCGCCGGCGCAGAAGCATTGCGACTCTTCGCTTCCCTGGATGATTTGCTCACCAACACTTCTCATCAGCCACAGCCGGCTGCCCGGAGGAGAAAACAGGGGCTACGAATATCCCCTCACACGGGGATATTAGGCGCAAATTGCAAAAACTAAGACCTCCTGAAAACAGAGCCTTAGAAAGTTTATTAGTAGAAGCATGGAGAATATTTAGCAATCGAGAGGAAAGTTACAGGCAAGACGAGAAGAAAATACTAGCAGTGGTAAGAGAAAAATGAAAATCGGAAATTTAAAGTTAAACCAATGCGCGGGCTGACGCCTCTGGGTAGGAATCAATGTGCGATATATAAAAAGCCCGGACACTGGAAGAACGAGTGCCCTGAGCGCCAAAGGAACGCTAGATGGCGCAACAATCAAGGGAAAACGGTAGCTCACGTGGCTGAAGAAAATTGTCTAGCCGACCTCTCAGTAAAAATAAAGTTAGGGGAAGAACAAAAAGAAATCAAATTTTTAGTAGACACGGGAGCGACTTATTCTGTTCTGAATCAAGCTTTGATGCCTCTGGAAAATGATTATATTACAGTGAAAGGTGCGACAGGCCAGACTGAAGAGGCTTGCTTTTGCAGACCCTTAAAATACAAATTGGGGAAGCAAGTGGGGATCCATAAATTTCTGTATATGCCAAATTCTCCAAAGGCCCTTCTTGCTAGGGATTTATTAGAACAACTAGAAGCAACAATCAAATTTAAGCAAGGGGAAGTTACTCTGGAGGTAAATGATCACCAATACGTTCAAATTATGAGTCTATCCTTGGTCAGTACCCCTGCAACAGGAGAAATTGGTGCAAGAATTGTTGACCAAGTATATCCCGGAGTCTGGGCAACCGATATACCGGGACGAGCAAAGAACGCACCAACAACAATAGTAAAACTAAAGGAGGGACAGAGTGCCATCAGGATCAAACAATACCCACTGAAAATGGAAGATAGGGAAGGAATTTGTCCCATCATAGAGCGGTTCATAGAACTAAGACTACTAAAAGAATGTGAGTCAGAATTCAATACACCTATGCTTCCAGTTAAGAAACCTGATGGGGCCTATAGGATAGTTCAAGACTTAAGAGCCACCAACAAAATAACAGCTACCCTGTGGTAGCTAACACCTATACCCTATTAACCACGCTAAAACCTGATTTAGCTTGGTTTACGGTCCTAGATTTAAAAGATGCTTTCTTTTGCCTCCCTCTCCATGAAGCCAGCCAGAAAATTTTTGCTTTCGCATGGGAAAAATCCCAAAAGTGGTCGAAAGACACATGGACGGTGTTGCCGCAGGGGTTTAAAAATAGCCCCACAGTTTTTGGGAATCAGCTAGCAAAGGACTTGGAATCATGGGAACCACCATCAGAAGAAGGGAAGGTGTTACAATATGTAGACAACCTTCTTATTGCAACCAGAACCAAAGAATCCTGTGTCATTGGGACCGTGAGTCTGTTACATTTCCTAAGACTACAGGGATATCGGGTTTCTAAGAAAAAGGCACAGGTGTTGTTACAACCCCAGGTCACGTACCTGGGGTACGAGATCAGTGCCGGACAACAGATCCTAGGACAAGCCCGGAAAGAGGCCATATGCCAAACCCCCCGACCACAAACTATAAAGGAACTACGGACATTCTTAGGAATGACGGGGTGGTGCCGACTTTGGATATGTGCTTATGGTCTGCTTGTTAAGCCCCTATATTCCCTGATAGCAGCTAACCAAAAGGATCTCCAGTGGGATGCTGAGTCAGATCGAGCCTTCCATCAGCTGAAGAAAGCCCTGATGTCGGCACCAGCACTGGGACTTCCTGATGTGAGTAAGCCATTTTTTCTATTTTCCCACGAAAAACAAGGAATGGCACTAGGAATATTGGCACAAGATTTGGGACCATACAGATGGGCGGTAGCATACTTCTCCAAACAGCTGGATGCCGCTGCGAAAGGGTGGCCCAGCTGTCTGAGAGCAGTAGCAGCTGTCATTCTAAACATTCAAGAAGCCCGAAAGTTCACTCTAGGCCAGAAAATGACTGTCCTAGTTTCCCATACTGTAGCTGCGGTCCTTGAAGCAAAAGGAGGGCATTGGCTTTCCCCACAAAGGTTCCTGAAATATCAAGCTATAATGGTTGAACAGGATGATGTTGAAATTGTGACCACAAACATCATCAATCCGGCCTCATTCCTTGATGGGAACATCGGGGAGCCAGTGAGTCATGACTGCTTGGAAACAATTGAAACCACGTATTCTAGTCAAACGGATCTTAAAGATGTCCCTATCGATGGAGCCGAACATTGGTTCACCGATGGAAGCAGCTATATGTTAAATGGAAGGCGGCATTCCGGATATGCTGTTACCACTTTCGAAAAGGTGATAGAGTCCAGGCCACTATCAGGCGACGTCTCGGCCCAAAAGGCCGAGATCATAGCCCTTACCCGAGCCCTGGAGAGAGCCCAGGGAAGGACTGTAAACATTTGGACTGACTTTAAATATGCCTTTGGGGTGGTACATGCCCATGGAGCAATATGGAAGGAAAGAGGACGGTTAAATTCTCATGGAAAAACCATCAAACACAGAAGAGATTTTGAAAATCCTGAATGCAGTCCAACTTCCCGAAAAGGTGGCAATTATGCATATTAAAGCACACCAGAAAGTGAGCACAGAATTGGAAAGAGGAAATGAGCTGGCAGATAGGGAAGCAAAACAAGCAGCTAGAGAAACAATCAAGGTAGAGGGTGCGCTAATTCCTGATGGACAGGTATTTCTAGAAGGTAAACCAGAATACACAAAGGAAGACGGCAAACTTATTAATGATCTAAAGGGATCATAGAATGAGGAAGGGTGGGCCAATTACTACCCCTCACACGGGAGGGTAGTAATTCCCTCCTACATGATATGGTCAGTAGTCCTAGAAGAACATAGAAAAAGACACTGGGGGGGGGGGGGGGCGGGGCAGAAGCCCTATATAAAGATCTCTTCAGGAACATAATAGCGCGAAACTTATACACTACCGTTAGACAAGTAAGTCAACAATGTGATCTTTGTCTCCAGACTAATCCTAAAGTTGTAAAAGGGCCGAAACTTGAAAAAAATCGGAAAGGGGAATGGTCCGGGACAACATTGGCAGATTGATTTCTCAGAACTCCCTAGAAAAGGGGGTACCGATACTTAGTAGTACTTACTGATACCTTTTCAGGCTGGCCAGAAGCTTCCCCGTGCAGAACTGCTAAAGCCCGGGAAGTAACCAAAATACTGCTCCAGGAAATAGTACCTAGGTTTGGAGTCCCAGCGGTAATGTCCTCGGATAGAGGACCACATTTTGTGTCCAGAATAGTACAAGAAATTAGCCACCATCTAGGGATAGATTGGCAATTACATACCTCTTACCGACCACAATCAAGTGGCCAGGTGGAGAAAATGAATCACCTAATCAAACAACAGATTGTCAGGTTGGGTCAGGAAACTAATCTAACTTGGCCTCAGTCTTTACCATTAGCTCTTATACAAATACGAACCAGACCAAGAGCAAGAGAAGGGCTTAGTCCATTCGAAATTCTATATGGCCGACCCTATGGGGTACAAAAGGGAACACCTTCACAAATTGGTGAAGAAATAATGACCTCCTATATGGTGGCACTAAACAAACAATCAAAAAGAATTGAAAAACATGTAATGGGAACACGTAGTAGGGGTCTGGATGGGCCTGTTCACGATATACAACCAGGGGACTATATATATGTCTCTTACAGAAAAAACCCCGGAACCACAGAGGACCGGACCTTTTCAAGTCCTCCTCACCACCTACATGGCAATTAAGGTAGAGGGACAGAACTCCTGCATACACCATACTCGGATCAAGAGAGCCTCTGCAACCTTGTGGAAAGTAACTCCAGACAACAACGAAGACTTGAGACTTAAACGCGTTCGAACGGATAAGGGCAGGAACAATGTGGGTAACAAGTATGTGAGCCAAAAGCAGTAGTGAACCGGTGGGACACCACAGCAAAGGATACCGGACAAAGAAACCAGGACCGGCCAGTAACTAATATTGCCCAAATCTGTCATCAGTGCAGTTTATATCTTATTTGTCATTTTATTATAGGAAATATAAAACCCATTTTAGTAGGTCACAGAAGGCAGTACATTATCTACAGAAGTAGCTGTACTAATCCTCTAGAACAACTACATCCTAAAATGACCAATTGTTTAACTGGAATTGTGATTGGGTTTGCAATATTTTCCTGCATTTTACCACTAACTTGTAATCAAAAGGACACCAAATGGCCGTGGTCTCACGCCTACCTTGGGTTTACAGGAAGCATGGGACCACCTTTTAAATGGTCGGGCTTAAACTTGGCCGCTGTGGTTATGCACGAAATGGAAATGTACTCAGGGCATGAGTGGGGCTGGGACAGAGGCAACAGGGATCCTTAATACTACGGTGCCCCCTGTTGTGATCTTCTTGATTAGCTTAGGAATTTTATTAATATTAACTATTATGCTGTACCTATGGGTTTGGAGAATGTTTAAGAAAGTAACACTGTCGTAACTGTGCCCCGATCACGACCAGACTACACAGTCTCTCTCTCACTCCCCCACCCTCCAAGAGAACAGGGGGAGATAATATAAAGAAAAACGGCTCGAGGTTTGACATAAGGACAGGGAGAAATCCTTAAAGTTACCGTTACGGGCAAAACAGACTCCTCTTGGGGAAAACTATTCATTTATTACTACAAACAGCAAGATAATGAGACAGAGAACAAGATAACCTCCCTCCACCCCTCTCTCTTCCCAAGCTTAACATTATCTCTACTACCTTCCCCCCGAGTTGCACAGGAAAGGGAAGAGGGAATGGGGATGGCGGTCAGTTCATCACACGTTGTTTTACGCCGCTGCTTCATGGTTGGGGGAAGACCTCCTCACATTCCTCCCCTGCCCTGTTGTGGGGTCCCTCCCATACATCACAGTCCTTCGTGAAACTGCTCCGGCGTGGGTCATCTCTTCCACGGAGTGCAGTCTCTCCAGAATGGCTGTCCCAGCGGGCCCTCCACGGGCCGATTCGGGCCCAGTCAGCAGCCTGGCAAGAGGCCAGAGGGTGAGGCCTGCAAGGCCCATGAGGCCTGTGCCTCCCCCTCTGTGCCTCTGCCCCCGCTCAGCTTCTTCACATCTTCTCTTCCCTCTTTTTTTTTCTTCTGTTTTCCCCTTCTTAAATATGTTATCGCAGAGGCGTTATCACGGAACATTCTGCTACCAATCGGCTCAGCTTTGGCCAGCAGCGGGTCCGCCCTAGGCCTGGCAGAATCCACTGAACAAAGGGGAGTGACTTCTAGCAGTTTCCTACAGAAGCTACCACATTAGCCCCCCCCCCCCCCCAACAAAACCGTGTATGATGCTTCATATCATTCAGGGAAACTGTTTAAGTAAAAGAATTTACTTAGTGTGATAAAAAGGGGGATTGATATAGGGGACCACATAGAAATGGGAACAATAAGTTAATCACAACTATATATGTATGCACTTAAAGAATTGCTGTAGTTCAGCCCCAATCGGGACCAGACTACACAGTCTCTCTCTCACTCCCCGCCCCCAAGAGAACAGGGGGAGATTTGGTAAACAAAAGAAAACCAGGGAAAAAACCAAACACGTGGGTTGAGATTGAACAAAAAGTAAATTTAACAGTAATGACAGAAGAAAACAAAACAGTGATGCAATACAAATACAGTATAATGGCTTACAACAAATCTCCACACCTAGTTTCTTCCAAGCAGCAGGAGGCTCCCTTCAGCACCCTCCTCGCTTATATACTGAGCATGATGTCAGATGGGATGGAACAGCCCTTTGGCTAATTTGGGTAAATTAACCCCAGCTGTTAGCTAATTAGTTAACTATCCCAGCCATAGGAGCTACCAGCTGCAGTTCTCCACCCAGCTCAGGTAAATATTAGCTCTATCCTAGCCAGAACCAGGACAAGAATATAGTTACAAAACATAGTCACGTAACCATATAGCTTAGAGAAACAATTAATGGAGGAGGAAGTCTGTTTTTTTTTCTTTTCCTGACGAAGGACTCATTTGTAAGGAGTGAGAAACAGTCTCGCATTATCTCAAGGGAGTGATTAGAAAGAACAAGAATTCAAAACCAGGATGGCATGTGTCACAAATACGTCTATAAACCTCCTTGCTAAAGGAAAACAGATGGTTAACAAGGACATGAATCAGCTCAAGCTGATAAGAACACTGCAAGCTTGCAGGATCATTGCATTCTAGGCTAAAGGTGAAAAGTACACCATGAAGAAGACCTACGGCCTTCATCCCAAAGACCACCGAAGACCCCTGCCCACAATTATTGGGAGAATTTGCGCAAGCACGAAGGACTGATAAGCTAATTAGCATACGAAGCAAGAGTAGGTGGGTTTAGGTAATGAATATGTCTAGGCGTCAATTGAATATTCATTGTTTTATTGTATAAAAATGGGACGGTTTTCTACCTCGGGCATGCACGCTTGTGGTGGAGCGATCCCCCGTGCATCTGCACACAATAAACATACCTAGTTTATAACTTCCGAGTTACAGAGTCCATTTCCGTATGTCAATAGTAAGTGTCAGAATCCTGGTGATGCAGGAAAGCCGAGAGACCCAATGTTTTTGAGCTTGTAGATGCGGTGGGAAGAGTCGGTGAGGAGCAGCAAGAACTTTCAGAGCAGGCACTTCTGGTGTTGGAGTAATCGTCTGATGTTCGGGACTTATAAGATTTATTCTCAGAGGGCTGCCAGGTTGACTTGGTGGCAAATGTCAGAGTCCTGTTGGCCTAGGGAAGCCCAGAGCAATCGTCTGACGTTGGGGATAGTCCTAGTCAGTCCTAGACCACCAGGACTCCGACATTTTCCACCATTTCAAGCCGGCAGCCCTGTGAGCAGCTCTTGCTGCTCCTCACCGGTTGTTGACGCCACATCTACAACACCACAGATATTGGAGCTCCGGGCTTTCCCTGACGAACAGCGCTTCGACGTTTACCATCAACTGCACTGGAGCACCCACTAAAATATTACTCTAAAAAGCAAGAACGTCGGACCATTGTTCCCACACCAAAAGTGCCAGCAACTAAAGCACTTGCTGCTCCTCACCGGCATTTGACGCCGCATCTACAGCATCACAGACATTGGGGTTCTGGGCTTTTCATGACCAACAGCGCATCGACGTATAACATAAAATGCACAGGGCCGCCCACTGACAAAATACCCTAAAAATCACGAAGGTCTGCATATTGCTCCGACACCAGAATTGCCAGCAATTCAAGCTCTTGCTGCCCCTCACCGGACTTTAATGCTGCACCTACACCACCAGAGACATTGGGGCTCTGGGCTTTCCATGACCAACAGCCTTTCGACATTTACCATCAACTGCACAGAATGCCCATTGAAAAATTACCCTAAAAATCACGAACGTGGGACAATTGTTCCCACACCAAAAGTGCCAGCCACTCAAGCTCTTGCTGCTCCTCAGCGGCCGTTGACACCGCATCTACAGCAGCACAGACACTGGGGCTCTGGGCTTTCCCAGATGAACAGCGCTTCGACTTTTACCATCAACTGCACGGAAGCGCCCACAGAAAAAAATATCCCAAAATCACGAAAGTCGGACGATTGCTCCCATACCAAAAGTGCCAGCAACTAAAGCACTTGTTGCTCCTCACCGGCAGTTGACTCCGCATCTACAGCACCACAGACATTGGGGCTCTGGGCTTTTCATGACCAACAGTGCTTTGACGTTTACCATCAACTGCATAGGTGCACCCACTAAAAAAATACCATAAAAGGTACGAATGTCAGACGATTGCTCCCACACCAAAAGTGCCAGCAACTCAAGCTCTTGCTGCTTATCACTAGCCGTTGACGTCGCATCTACAGCACCACAGACACTGGGGGTCCAGGCTTTCCCTGATGAACAGCGCTTCGCCATTTTGCCATCAACAGAACAGGGCCGTCCACTGATAAAATACACTAAAAATCATAAATGTCTGACGATTGCTCCCACACCAAAAGTGCCAGACACTCAAGCTCTTGCTGCTTATCACTAGCCGTTGACGTCGCATCTACAGCACCACAGACATTGGGGGTCCAAGCTTTCCCACATGAACAGCGCTTCAGCATTTCCAATCAACTGCACAGTGCCGTCCACTGAAAAAATACCCTAAAAATCACGAACGTCGGACCATTGCTCCCACACCACAACTGCCAGCAACTCAAGCTCTTGCTGCTCCTCACCAGCCATTCACGCCGGTTCTACAGCACCAGCGACACTGGGGCTTCGGGATTTCCCTGACGAACAGTGCTTCGACGTTTACCATCAACTGCACGGAAGCGCCAACTCACAAAATACCCTAAAAATCACGAACGTCAGACGATTGCTCCCACACCAAAAGTGCTAGCAACTCAAGCTCTTGCTGCTCCTCACCGCCGTTTCCACCGCATCTACAGCACCACAGACATTGGGGCTCCGGGCTTTTCATGACCAACAGAGCTTCGAAGTTTACCATTAAGTACTAAGGCCCGCCCTCTTACAAAATGCCCTAAAAATCACGAATGTCGGACCATTGCTCCCACACCAAAAGTGCCAGCCACTCAAGCTCTTGCTGCTACTCCCCGGCCGTTGACGCCTCATCTACAGCACTACAGACAATGGGGCTCTGGGCTTTTCCTGACCAACAGTGCATCGACGTCTAGTATGAATTGCACGGAACCGCGCACTGAAAAAATACCCTAAAAATCACGAATGTCAGATGATTGCTCCCACACCAAAAGTGCCACCAACTAAAGGTCTTGCTGATCCTAACCGGCCATTGGCAGCGCATCTACAGCACCACAGACATTTGGATTCCGGGCCTTCCCTGTCGAACTGCGCTTCTACATTTAACATCAACTGCACGGAAGCGCCCACTGAAAATATACTCGAAAAATCACGAACGTCGGACCATTGCTCCCATACGAAAAGTGCCAGCAACTAAAGCTCTTGCTGCTCCTCACAGGCTGTTGACACCGCATCTACAGCACCACCGACACTGGGGCTTCGGGCTTTCCCTGACCCACAGCGCTTCGACTTTTACCATCAACGGCACGGAATCGCCCACGGAAAAAAAACCACAAAAAATCACAAACATCGGATGATTGCTCCCACACCAAAAGTGCCAGCCACTCAAGCTCTTGCTGCTCCTCACCTCCCCTTCACACGGCATCTACAGCACCACAGACACTGAGGCTCCGGACTTCCCATGAAGAACAGCGCTTCGACGTTTACCATCAACTGCACAGGGCTGCCCACTTCCAAAATGGCCAAAATTCATGAAGGTCGGATGATTGCTCCCACAGCAAAAGTGCCAGCCACTCAAGCTCTTGCTGCTCCTCAGCGGCCTTTGACGCTGCATCTACAGCACCACCGACACTGGGGCTCTGGGCTTTCCCTGACCAACTCTGCTTCGACGTTTACCATCAACTGCAGGGAAGAGCCCACTGAAAAAAAAAACACTAAAAATCATGAACGTCAGACGATTGCTCCCACACCAAAAGTGCCAATAACTAAAGCTCTTGCTGCTCCTCACCGGCCGTTGACGCCTCTTCTACAGCACCACAGACACTGGGGCTGCGGTCTTTCCCTGACGAACAGCGCTTCGACATTATCATAAAATGCACAGGAGTACCCACTAAAAACATTACCCTAAAAATCACGAACGTCGGACGATTGCTCCCACACCAAAAGTGCCAGCAAATAAAGCTCTTGCTCCTCCTCACCGCCCCTTCACACCGCACCTACAGCACCACATACACTGGGGCTCCCGGCTTTCCCTGATGAACAGCGCTTCGACGTTTACCATCAACTGCACAGGGCAGCCCACTTACAAAATGCCCTAAAAATCATGTACGTGGGACGATTGCTCCCACACCAAAAGTGCCAGCAACTCAAGCTCTTGCTGCTCCTCAGCGGCCATTGGCAGCGCATCCACAGCACCACAGACCTTGGGGCTGCGGGCTTCCCTGAGGAGCAGGGCTTCAACGTTTGCCACCAGCTGCACGTGGGCTACCCACTGATAAAATGCCCTAAAAATCACGAACGTGGGACGATTGTCCCCACAACAAAAGTGCCAGCAACTGAAGCTCTTGCTGCACCTTACCGGCTGTTGACGCCTCATCTACAGCACCAGAGACACTGGGACTCCAGGCTTTCCCTGACGTACAGCGCTTCGACGTTTACCTTCAGCTGCATGGGAGAACCCACTAAAAACAATACCCTAAAAATCACCGACGTCGGACAATTGCTCTCACACCAAAAGTGCCAGCAACTAAAGCTCTTGCTGCTCCTCAGCCGCCCTTCACACCGCATCTACAGCACCACAGACACTGGGGCTCCGGGCTTTCCCTGACCAACAGCGCTTTTATGTTTACCATTAACTGCACAGCGCCGCCCACTGATAAAATGCCCTAAAAATTACGACCTTTGGATGATTGCTCCCACACCAAAAGTGCCAGCAACTAAAGCTCTTGCTGCTTCTCACAGGCCTTTGATGCCTCATCTACAGCACCACAGACACTGGCTCCAATGCGGCTGCGGTCTTTCCCTGATGAAGACTGCTTCGACGCTTCCCATAAACTGCACAGGAGTACCCACTAAAAACATTACCCTAAAAATCACGAACGTCGGACCATTGCTCCCACACCAAAAGTGCCAGCAACTTAAGCTCTTACTGCTCCTCACCGGCTGTTGTCGCAGCATCTACAACAACACAGACACTGGTGCTTCAGGCTTTCCCTGATGAACAGCGTTTCGAAGTTTACCATCAACTGCACTGAAGCTCCCACTGGAGAAATTACACAAAAAATCACGAACGTGGGACGATTGCTCCCACACCAAAAGTGCCAGCCACTCAAGCTCTTGCTGCTCCTCAGCGGCCATTGGCAGCGCACCTACAGCAGCACAGACACTGGGGCTCAGGGCTTTCCCTGACGAACAGAGCTTCGATGTTTACCACCAGCTGCACATGGGCGCTCCCTGAAAAAAACCCCAAATAATCACAAACGTCGAACCATTGCTCCCACACCAAAAGTGCCAGCCACTCAAGCTCTTGCTGCTCCTCAGCGGCCATTGGCAGTCCACCTACCGCACAAGAGACATTGGGGCTCCGGGCTTTCCCTGACAAACAGGGCTTCGACGTTTACCACCAGCTACACGTGGCTGCCCGGAGCCCCAATGTCTGTGCTGCTGCAGGTGCGCTGCCAATGGCCGCTGAGGAGCAGCAAGAGCTTGAGTGGCTGGCACTTTTGGTGTGGGAGCAGTCGTGTGACGTTCATAATTTTTCGGAGTTTTTTTTCAGTGGGCGCCCAGGTGCAGCTGGTGGTAAACGTCGAAGCCCTGTTTGTCAGGGAAAGCCCGGAGCCCCAATGTCTGTGCTGCTGTAGGTGCACTGCCAATGGCCGCTGAGGAGCAGCAGGAGCTTGAGTGTCTGGCACTTTTGGTGTGGGAGCAATCGTAAGACGTTCGTGATATTTTGGGGTTGTTTTTTAAGGGAGCTCCCACGTGCAGCTGGTGGTAAACGTCAAAAGCCCGGAGCCCCAATATCTGTGCTGCTGTAGGTGCGCTGCCAATGGCCGCTGAGGAGCAGCACGAGCTTGAGTGGCTGGCACTTTTGGTGTGGGAGCAATGGTCCGACATTCGTGATTTTTTGGGGTTTTTTTTCAGGGGGCGCCCCGGTGCAGCTGGTGGTAAACGTCGAAGCCCTGTTTGTCAGGGAAAGACCAGAGCCTCAATGTCTCTGGTGCAGTACGTGGAGTGCCAATGGCCGCTGAGGAGCAGCAAGAGCTTGAGTGTCTGGCACTTTTGGTGTGGGAGCAATCGTCCGATGTTCGTGATTTTTTGGGGTTTTTATCACGGAGCGATCAAGTGCAGCTGGTGGTAAATGTCGAAGCCCTGCTCCTCAGGGAAAGCCCGGAGGCCCAATGTCTCTGGTGTGGCAGGTGGACTGCCAATGGCCGCTGAGGAGCAGCAAGAGGTTGAGTGGCTGGCAATTTTGGTGTGGGAGCAATCGTCCGACGTTCGTGTTTTTTCGGGGTTTTTTTTCAGGGGGCTCAGTGGTGCAGCCTGTGGTAAATGTCGAAGCCCTGTTCCTTAGGGATAGCACGGAGTCATAAAGTCTGTGGTGCTGTAGGTGCACTGCCAATGGCCGCTGAGGAGCAGCAAGAGCTTGAGTGGCTGGCACTTTTGGTGTGGGAGCAATGGTCCGACGTTCGTGATTTTTCGGGGTTTTTTTCAGTGGGCGCCCACGTGCAGCTGGTGGTAAACGTCGAAGCCCTGCTCCTCAGGGAAAGCCCGGAGCCCCAATGTCTGTGCTGCTGTAGGTGCGCTGCCAATGGCCGCTGAGGAGCAGCAAAGCTTGAGTGTCTGGCACTTTTGTTGTGGGAGCAATCGTCCGAGGTTTGTAATTTTTTGGGGGTTTTTTCTCAGTGAGAGCCCTGGTGCAGCTGGTGGTGAACGTGGAAGCCCTGTTCGTCAGGGAAAGCCCGGAGCCCCAATGTCTCTGGTGCGGTAGTTGGACTGCCAATGGCCGCTGAGGAGCAGCAAGAGCTTGAGTGGCTGGCACTTTTGGTGTGGGAGCAATCGTCCGACGTTCGTGATTTTTCGGGGTTTTATTTTTAGTGGGCGCCCTCGTGCAGCTCGTGGTAAACGTCGAAGCCCTGTTCGTCAGGGAAAGCCCGGAGCCCCAATGTCTGTGGTGCTGTAGGTGCGCTGCCAATGGCCGCTGAGGCGCAGCAAGAGCTTGAGTGGCTGGCACTTTTGGTGTGGGAGCCATCGTCCGACGTTCGTGATTTTTCGGGTTTTTTTTTCAGTGGGCGCCCAGGTGCAGCTGGTGGTAAACGTCGAAGCCCTGTTCGTCAGGGAAAGCCCGGAGCCTCAATGTGTGTGCTGCTGTAGGTGCACTGCCAATGGCCGCTGAGGAGCAGCAAGAGCTTGAGTGGCTGGCGCTTTTGGTGTAGGGTCTGTCGGCTCACTTTTGTGATTTTTAAGATTCTTGCTCATTGGGCGGCCAGCTTTGCTAATGTTAAATGTCAGAGTCCTGGTGGTGTAGGAAATCCCGCAGCCCCAGCATTTGTGAGCCTGTAGGTGCTTTGGCAACAGCTGTGGACGAGCAGCAAGAGCTTTCAGAGCTGGCACTTCTGGTGTGGGATCTAATCGAGTTACATTTGGGATTTTTAATATTTTTGCTCACTGGGTGGCCGGGTGGACATGGTGGCGAACATCGGAGTCCTATTCGTCTAGGAAAGCCCACAGCTCCGATTTTTGAGGACTGTCCCGGTTCTGGCTAGGATAGAGTTAATATTCCCCTGAGCTGGGTGGAGAACTGAAGCTGGTAGCCCCTATGGCTGGGATAGTTAACTAATTAGCTAACAGCTGGGGTTAATTTACCCAAATTAGCCAAAGGGCTGTTCCATCCCATCTGACATCATGCTCAGTTTATAAGTGAGGAGGGTGCTGAAGGGAGCCTCCTGCTGCTTGGAAGAAACTAGGTGTGGAGGTTTGTTGTAAGCCATTAGACTGTATTTGTGTTTCATGACTGTTTTGTTTTCTTCTGTCACTACTGTTAAATTTACTTTTTGTTCAATCTCAACCCACGGGGTTTTTTTTCCTGGTTTTCTTTTGTTTACCAGTTGTCCCCCTGTTCTCTCGGAGGGTGGGGGGTGAGAGAGAGAGAGACTGCCTAGTCTGGTCCGGGTAGGGGCTGAACTAGGACAGTTATTTTGGCGCCCAACGTGGGGCTCGAAGGGTTGAGATAATAACAGATCTGACTTTTTGTTTTTTGCTTGAAAGAAATTTGTTTCTACACACTCATTGTAGTGGTTGTCAGTTATTGGTCATGATGTTGCAGTGGTTGGTTATGTTGTTGTATTGTCTGCGCTCTTATACGTACTATGTGTTCCCAAGGGTGGTGTTTATCACCTCAGGGAAAATGATGAGAGTTATCCTTCTCTTATACTATGCCATATCCATCTATGACATGGTGACATCAATGGCCTTAGAGATAAATTGGTATTCCTATGTGGACAGCTTCCCGATTTCTTTCACTTCCAGGGTAGTTAAACCACTTTATGAGAACTTTGAAGATCTGGGGGATATTCAAGCCACTCTGATGGTGTTGTTATGTATCTTGAATGTGTGCCAAGTCTTGTCTAGGGCTGCAAACCCACTTTTTGGGAATCTCCTCCCGACCTTTACCCTAAGGCAAGATACTAATCCGTGGCATGGTATGAGGGAGAACAAACTGACCTGCAATGTAGGGACTCAAACTCCAGCAACAGGCACTGCAGCTGCATCAGAGGGTGAACCCGTGCTAGTATCAGTTGGCCCTGTATACAAGAAGACTTGGAAGTGGAAGTCAGCTGGTTTAGTGAGGGATGAAGAAGCCCCTTCTAGGAGGGAGCAGGAGGAAGAAGAGGAAGGTTTATTTGCTTCATGCCAAGGAAGAACTCGGCAGGCAGGCTCTTCCTCAGAGGAAGAACTCCTAAAGGAGACAGTGAGCACCCGATTTCTACCCCTGAGCGAGCTGTGAGACATGCAAAAAGATTTTAGCCATCATCCTGGGGAGCACTTTATCAGCTGGCTGCTGTGGTGCTGGGATAATGGGGCCAATAGCCTCCAGAGGCTGAGGGCTTGTCTCCCTTTTCCAACTGCTTTCTCAATGCTTGCTTCTCTAGAAATGGATCCCAGTTGCCTAGCTTCTCTGCCCTCTGATTCCAAGCTATTGGCCAATAGCCTCCAGAGGCTGAGGGCTTGTCTCCCTTTTCCAACTGCTTTCTCAATGCTTGCTTCTCTAGAAATGGATCCCAGTTGCCTAGCTTCTCTGCCCTCTGATTCCAAGCTATTGGCCAATAGCCTCCAGAGGCTGAGGGCTTGTCTCCCTTTTCCAACTGCTTTCTCAATGCTTGCTTCTCTAGAAATGGATCCCAGTTGCCTAGCTTCTCTGCCCTCTGATTCCAAGCTATTGGCCAATAGCCTCCAGAGGCTGAGGGCTTGTCTCCCTTTTCCAACTGCTTTCTCAATGCTTGCTTCTCTAGAAATGGATCCCAGTTGCCTAGCTTCTCTGCCCTCTGATTCCAAGCTATTGGCCAATAGCCTCCAGAGGCTGAGGGCTTGTCTCCCTTTCCAACTGCTTTCTCAATGCTTGCTTCTCTAGAAATGGATCCCAGTTGCCTAGCTTCTCTGCCCTCTGATTCCAAGCTATTGGCCAATAGCCTCCAGAGGCTGAGGGCTTGTCTCCCTTTTCCAACTGCTTTCTCAATGCTTGCTTCTCTAGAAATGGATCCCAGTTGCCTAGCTTCTCTGCCCTCTGATTCCAAGCTATTGGCCAATAGCCTCCAGAGGCTGAGGGCTTGTCTCCCTTTTCCAACTGCTTTCTCAATGCTTGCTTCTCTAGAAATGGATCCCAGTTGCCTAGCTTCTCTGCCCTCTGATTCCAAGCTATTGGCCAATAGCCTCAGAGGCTGAGGGCTTGTCTCCCTTTTCCAACTGCTTTCTCAATGCTTGAGAAATGGCTTGTCTCCCTTTTCCAACTGCTTTCTCAATGCTTGCTTCTCTAGAAATGGATCCCAGTTGCCTAGCTTCTCTGCCCTCTGATTCCAAGCTATTGGCCCCATTATCCCAGCACCGCAGCAGCCAGCTGATAAAGTGCTCCCCAGGATGATGGCTAAAATCTTTTGCATGTCTCACAGCTCGCTCAGGGGTAGAAATCGGGTGCTCACTGTCTCCTTTAGGAGTTCTTCCTCTGAGGAAGAGCCTGCCTGCCGAGTTCTTCCTTGGCATGAAGCAAATAAACCTTCCTCTTCTTCCTCCTGCTCCCTCCTAGAAGGGGCTTCTTCATCCCTCACTAAACCAGCTGACTTCCACTTCCAAGTCTTCTTGTATACAGGGCCAACTGATACTAGCACGGGTTCACCCTCTGATGCAGCTGCAGTGCCTGTTGCTGGAGTTTGAGTCCCTGCATTGCAGGTCAGTTTGTTCTCCCTCATACCATGCCACGGATTAGTATCTTGCCTTAGGGTAAAGGTCGGGAGGAGATTCCCAAAAAGTGGGTTTGCAGCCCTAGACAAGACTTGGCACACATTCAAGATACATAACAACACCATCAGAGTGGCTTGAATATCCCCCAGATCTTCAAAGTTCTCATAAAGTGGTTTAACTACCCTGGAAGTGAAAGAAATCGGGAAGCTGTCCACATAGGAATACCAATTTATCTCTAAGGCCATTGATGTCACCATGTCATAGATGGATATGGCATAGTATAAGAGAAGGATAACTCTCATCATTTTCCCTGAGGTGATAAACACCACCATTGGGAACACATAGTACGTATAAGAGCGCAGACAATACAACAACATAACCAACCACTGCAACATCATGACCAATAACTGACAACCACTACAATGAGTGTGTAGAAACAAATTTCTTTCAAGCAAAAAACAAAAAGTCAGATCTGTTATTATTTCAACCCTTCGAGCCCCACGTTGGGCGTCAAAATAACTGTCCTAGTTCAGCCCCTACCCGGACCAGACTAGGCAGTCTCTCTCTCTCTCACTCCCCCCACCCTCCGAGAGAACAGGGGGACAACTGGTAAACAAAAGAAAACCAGGAAAAAAAAACCCCGTGGGTTGAGATTGAACAAAAAGTAAATTTAACAGTAATGACAGAAGAAAACAAAACAGTCATGAAACACAAATACAGTCTAATGGCTTACAACAAACCTCCACACCTAGTTTCTTCCAAGCAGCAGGAGGCTCCCTTCAGCACCCTCCTCACTTATAAACTGAGCATGATGTCAGATGGGATGGAACAGCCCTTTGGCTAATTTGGGTAAATTAACCCCAGCTGTTAGCTAATTAGTTAACTATCCCAGCCATAGGGGCTACCAGCTTCAGTTCTCCACCCAGCTCAGGGGAATATTAACTCTATCCTAGCCAGAACCGGGACAGTCCTCAAAAATCGGAGCTGTGGGCTTTCCTAGACGAATAGGACTCCGATGTTCGCCACCATGTCCACCCGGCCACCCAGTGAGCAAAAATATTAAAAATCCCAAATGTAACTCGATTAGATCCCACACCAGAAGTGCCAGCTCTGAAAGCTCTTGCTGCTCGCCCACAGCTGTTGCCAAAGCACCTACAGGCTCACAAATGCTGGGGCTGCGGGATTTCCTACACCACCAGGACTCTGACATTTAACATTAGCAAAGCTGGCCGCCCAATGAGCAAGAATCTTAAAAATCACAAACGTCAGCCGACAGACCCTACACCAAAAGTGCCAGCCACTCAAGCTCTTGCTGCTCCTCAGCGGCCATTGGCAGCGCACCTACAGCATCACAGACATTGGGGCTCCGGGCTTTCCCTGAGGAGCAGGTATTCGACGTTTACCACCAGCTGCACTTGATCGCTCCCTCATAAAAACCCCAAAAAATCACGAACATCGGACGATTGCTCCCACACCAAAAGTGCCAGCCACTCAAGCTCTTGCTGCTCCTCAGCGGCTATTGGCACTCCACCTACAGCAGCACAGACATTGGGGCTCCGGGCTTTCCCTGACGAACAGGGCTTCGACGTTTACCACCAGCTGCACCTGGGCGCCCCCTGAAAAAAAACCCCGAAAAATCACGAACGTCGGACCATTGCTCCCACACCGAATGTCGCAGCCACTCAAGCTCTTGCTGCTCCTCAGCGGCCATTGGCGGTGCACCTACAGCACCACAGACATTGGGGCTCCGGGCTTTCCCTGAGGAGCAGGGCTTCGACGTTTACCACCAGCTGTACGTGGGCGCCCCCTGAAAAAAACCCCAAAAATTCAGGAACGTCGGACGATTGCTCCCACACCAAAAGTGCCAGCCACTCAAGCTCTTGCTGCTCCTCAGCGGCCATTGGCACTCCACCTACAGCAGAACAGACATTGGGGCTCCGGGCTTTCCCAGACGAACAGGGCTTCGACGTTTACCACCAGCTGCACGTGGGCGCCCACTGAAAAAAAACCCCGAAAAATCACGAACGTCGGACGATTGCTGCCACACCAAAAGTGCCAGCCACTCAAGCTCTTGCTGCTCCTCAGCGGCCATTGGCAGCGCACCTACAGGAGCACAGACACTGGGGCTCTGGGCTTTCCTAGATGAACAGCACTTCGACTTTTACCATCAAGTGCACGGTAGCGCCCACAGAAAAAATATCCCAAAATCACGAAAGTCGGACGATTGCTCCCATACCAAAAGTGCCAGCAACTATAGCACTTGTTGCTCCTCACCGGCAGTTGACTCCGCATCTACAGCACCACAGACATTGGGGCTCTGGGCTTTTCATGACCAACAGTGCTTCGACGTTTACCATCAACTGCATAGGAGCACCCACTAAAAAAAATACCATAAAAGGTACGAATGTCAGACGATTGCTCCCACAGCAAAAGTGCCAGCAACTCAAGCTCTTGCTGCTCCTCACTGGCCGTTCACGCCGCATCTACAGCATCACAGACAATGGGGCTTCTGGCTTTTCCGGACGAACAGGGCTTCGAAGTTTCCCATCAACTGCCGTCCACTGAAAAAATACCCTAAAAATCACGAATGTCGCACGATTGCTCCCACACCAATCGTGCCAGCCACTCAAGCTCTTGCTGCTCCTCAGCGGCCATTGGCAGCGCACCTACAGCACCAAAGACACTGGGGCTTTGGGCTTTCCCTGACGAACAGGGCTTCGACGTTTACCACCAGCTGCACGTGGGCGCCCCCTGAAAAAAAACCCCGAAAAATCACGAACGTCGGATGATTGCTCCCACACCAAAAGTGCCAGCCACTCAAGCTCTTGCTGCTCCTCAGCGGCCATTGGCAGCGCATCCACAGCACCACAGACCTTGGGGCTGCGGGCTTTCCCTGAGGAGCAGGGCTTCAACGTTTGCCACCAGCTGCACGTGGGCTACCCACTGATAAAATGCCCTAAAAATCACGAACGTGGGACGATTGTCCCCACAACAAAAGTGCCAGCAACTGAAGCTCTTGCTGCATCTTACCGGCTGTTGACGCCTCATCTACAGCACCAGAGACACTGGGACACCAGGCTTTCCCTGACGTACAGCGCTTCGACGTTTACCATCAACTGCATGGGAGAACTCACTAAAAACAATACCCTAAAAATCACCGACGTCGGACGATTGCTCTGACACCAAAAGTGCCAGCAACTAAAGCTCGCGCTGCTCCTCACCCACCCTTCACACCGCATCTACAGCACCACAGACATTGGGGCTCCGGCCTTTCCCTGACCAACAGCGCTTTGATGTTTACCATTAACTGCACAGCGCCGCCCACTGATAAAATGCCCTAAAAATTACGACCTTTGGATGATTGTTCCCACACCAATAGTGCCAGCAACTAAAGCTCTTGCTGCTTCTCACAGGCCTTTGATGCCTCATCTACAGCACCACAGACACTGGCTCCAATGCGGCTGCGGTCTTTCCCTGATGAAGAGTACTTCGACGCTTCCCATAAACTGCACAGGAGTACCCACTAAAAACATTACGCTAAAAATCACGAACGTCGGACGATTGCTCCCACACCAAAAGTGCCAGCAACTTAAGCTCTTACTGCTCCTCACCGGCTGTTGTCGCAGCATCTACAACAACACAGACACTGGTGCTTCAGGCTTTCCCTGATGAACAGCGTTTCGAAGTTTACCATCAACTGCACTGAAGCTCCCACTGGAGAAATTACACAAAAAATCACGAACGTGGGACGATTGCTCCCACACCAAAAGTGCCAGCCACTCAAGCTCTTGCTGCTCCTCAGCGGCCATTGGCAGTCCACCTACCGCACCAGAGACATTGGGGCTCCGGGCTTTCCCTGACGAACAGGGCTTCGACGTTTACCACCAGCTGCATGTGGGAGCCCCCTGAAAAAAAAACTGGAAAAATCACGAACGTCGGACCATTGCTCCCACACCAAAAGTGCCAGACACTCAAGCTCTTGCTGATCCTCAGCGGACATTGGCAGCGCATCTACAGCAGCACAGACATTGGGGCTCCGGGCTTTCCCTGACGAACAGGGCTTCGCCGTTTACCACCAGCTGCACCTGGGCGCCCCCTGAAAAAAAAACTCGAAAAATCACGAACGTTGGACCATTGCTCCCACACCAAAAGTGCCAGACACTCAAGCTCTTGCTGCCCCTCAGCGGCCATTGGCAGTGCACCTACAGCAGCACAGACATTGGGGCTCCGGGCTTTCCCTGACGAACAGGGCTTAGACGTTTACCACCAGCTGCACCAGGGCGCTCACTGAAAGAAAAAACCCGAAAAATCACGAACGTCGGACCATTGCTTACACACCAAAAGTGCCAGCCACTCAAGCTCTGTTTGCTCCTCAGTGGTCATTGGCAGTGCACCTACAGCAGCACAGACATTGGGGCTCCGGGCTTTCCCTGATGAACAGGGCTTCGACGTTTACCACCACCTGCACGTGGGCGCTCACTGAAAAAAAACCCCAAAAAAACACGAACGTCAGACGATTGCTCCCACACCAAAAGTGCCAGCAACTCAAGCTCTTGCTGCTCCTCAGCGACCATTGCCAGCGCACCTACAGCAGCACAGACATTGGGGCTCTGGGCTTTCCCTGACGAACAGGGCTTCGACGTTTACCACCAGCTGCACCAGGGCGCTCACTGAAAATAAACCCCGAAAAATCACGAACGTCGGACGATTGCTCCCACACCAAAAGTGCCAGCCACTCAAGCTCTTGCTGCTCCTCAGCGGCCATTGGCAGCACACCTACAGCAGCACAGACATTGGGGCTCCGGGCTTTCCCTGACGAACAGGGCTTCGACGTTTACCACCATCTACACGTGGGCGGCCCCTGAAAAAAACCCCTGAAAAATCACGAACATCGGACGATTGCTGCCACACCAAAAGTGCTAGACACTCAAGCTCTTGCTGCTCCTCAGCGGCCATTGGTAGCGCACCTAAAGTAGCACACACATTGGGGCTCCGGGCTTTCCCTGACAAACAGGGCTTCGACGTTTACCACCAGCTACACGTGGGCGCCCACGGAAAAAAACCCCAAAAAATCACCAACAACGGAAGATTGCTCCCACACCAAAAGGGCCAGCCACTCAAGCTCTTGCTGCTTCTCAGCGGCCATTGGCAGTCCACCTACAGCACCACAGATGTTGGGGCTCCGGGCTTTCCCTGACGAACAGGGCTTCCACGTTTACCACCAGCTGCACCTGGGCGCCCCCTGAAGAAAAAACCCGAAAAATTACGAACGTCAGACGATTGCTCCCACACCAAAAGTGCCAGCCACTCAAGCTCTTGCTGCTCATCAGCGGCCATTGGCAGCGCACCTACAGCATCACAGACATTGGGGCTCCGGGCTTTCCCTGACGAACAGGGCTTAGACGTTTACCACCAGCTGCAACAGGGGGCCCACTGAAAAAATACCCCGAAAAATCACCAACGTCGGACCATTGCTCCCACACCAAAAGTGTCAGCCACTTAAGCTCTTGCTGCTCCTCAGCGGCCATTGGCAGTGCACCTACAGCAGCACAGACATTGGGGCTCCGGGCTTTCCCTGACAAACAGGGCTTTGACGTATACCACCAGCTGCACGTGGGCACCCCTGAAAAAGAAACCCCGAAAAATCACGAACGTCGGACGATTGCTCCCACACCAAAAGTGCCAGCCACTCAAGCTCTTGCTGCTCCTCAGCGGCCATTGGCAGCGCAGCTACAGCACCACAGACATTGGGGCTCCGGGCTTTCCCTGACGAACAGGGCTTCGACGTTTACCACCAGCTACCCCAGGGCGCTCACTGAAAAAAAACCCCGAAAAATCACGAACGTTGGACGATTGCTCCCACACCAAAAGTGCCAGCCACTCAAGCTCTTGCTGCTCCTCAGCGGCCATTGGCAGCGCACCTACAGCAGCACAGACATTGGGGCTCCGGGCTTTCCCTGACGAACAGGGCTTCGACGTTTACCACCAGCTGCACGTGGGCGCCCACTGAAAAAGAAACCCTGAAAAATCACGAACGTCGGACCATTGCTCCCACACCAAAAGTGCCAGCCACTCAAGCTCTTGCTGCTCCTCAGCGGCCATTGGCAGCGCACCTACAGCAGCACAGACATTGGGGCTCCGGGCTTTCCCTGACGAACAGGGCTTCGACGTTTACCACCAGCTGCACGTGGGCGCCCACTGAAAAAAAACCCGAAAAATCACGAACGTCGGACCATTGCTCCCACACCAAAAGTGCCAGCCACTCAAGCTCTTGCTGCTCCTCAGCGGCCATTGGCAGTGCACCTACAGCAGCACAGACATTGGGGCTCCGGGCTTTCCCTGACGAACAGGGCTTCGACGTTTACCACCAGCTGCACCAGGGCGCTAACTGAAAAATAAACCCCGAAAAATCACGAACGTCGGACGATTGCTCCCACACCAAAAGTGCCAGCCACTCAAGCTCTTGCTGCTCCTCAGCGGCCATTGGCAGTGCACCTACAGCAGCACAGACATTGGGGCTCCGGGCTTTCCCTGACGAACAGGGCTTCGACGTTTACCACCAGCTGCACGTGGGCGCCCCCTGAAAAAAAACCCGAAAAATCACGAACGTCGGACGATTGCTCCCACACCAAAAGTGCCAGCCACTCAAGCTCTTGCTGCTCCTCAGCGGCCATTGGCAGCGCACCTACAGCAGCACAGACATTGGGGCTCCGGGCTTTCCCTGACGAACAGGGCTTCGACGTTTACCACCAGCTGCACCAGGGCGCTCCCTGAAAAAAAACCCCAAAAATCACGAACGTCGGACGATTGCTCCCACACCAAAAGTGCCAGCCACTCAAGCTCTTGCTGCTCCTCAGCGGCCATTGGCAGTGCACCTACAGCACCACAGACATTGGGGCTCCGGGCTTTCCCTGACGAACAGGGCTTCGACGTTTACCACCAGCTGCACGTGGGCGCCCACTGAAAAAAAAAACCCCGAAAAATCACGAACGTCGGACCATTGCTCCCACACCAAAAGTGCCAGCCACTCAAGCTCTTGCTGCTCCTCAGCGGCCATTGGCAGCGCACCTACAGCAGCACAGACATTGGGGCTCCGGGCTTTCCCTGACGAACAGGGCTTCGACGTTTACCACCAGCTGCACGAGGGCGCTCACTGAAAAAAAACCCCGAAAAATCACGAACGTCGGACGATTGCTCCCACACCAAAAGTGCCAGCCACTCAAGCTCTTGCTGCTCCTCAGCGGCCATTGGCAGTGCACCTACAGCAGCACAGACATTGGGGCTCCGGGCTTTCCCTGACGAACAGGGCTTCGACGTTTACCACCAGCTGCACGTGGGCGCCCACTGAAAAAAAACCCCGAAAAATCACGAACGTCGGACGATTGCTCCCACACCAAAAGTGCCAGCCACTCAAGCTCTTGCTGCTCCTCAGCGGCCATTGGCAGCGCACCTACAGCAGCACAGACATTGGGGCTCCGGGCTTTCCCTGACGAACAGGGCTTCGACGTTTACCACCAGCTGCACGTGGGCGCCCCCTGAAAAAACCCCATAAAATCACGAACGTCGGACCATTGCTCCCACACCAAAAGTGCCAGCCACTCAAGCTCTTGCTGCTCCTCAGCGGCCATTGGCAGCGCACCTACAGCAGCACAGACATTGGGGCTCCGGGCTTTCCCTGACGAACAGGGCTTCGACGTTTACCACCAGCTGCACCAGGGCGCTCACTGAAAAAAAAACCGAAAAATCACGAACGTCGGACGATTGCTCCCACACCAAAAGTGCCAGCCACTCAAGCTCTTGCTGCTCCTCAGCGGCCATTGGCAGTCCACCTACAGCAGCACAGACATTGGGGCTCCGGGCTTTCCCTGACGAACAGGGCTTCGACGTTTACCACCAGCTGCACGTGGGCGCCCACTGAAAAAAAACCCCGAAAAATCACGAACGTCGGACGATTGCTCCCACACCAAAAGTGCCAGACACTCAAGCTCTTGCTGCTCCTCAGCGGCCATTGGCAGCACACCTACAGCAGCACAGACATTGGGGCTCCGGGCTTTCCCTGACGAACAGGGCTTCGACGTTTACCACCAGCTGCACCTGGGCGCTCCCTGAAAAAAAACCCCAGAAAATCACGAACGTCGGACGATTGCTCCCACACCAAAAGTGCCAGCCACTCAAGCTCTTGCTGCTCCTCAGCGGCCATTGGCAGTGCACCTACAGCAGCACAGACATTGGGGCTCCGGGCTTTCCCTGACGAACAGGGCTTCGACGTTTACCACCAGCTGCACGTGGGCGCCCCCTGAAAAAAAACCCCGAAAAATCACGAACGTCGGACGATTGCTCCCACACCAAAAGTGCCAGCCACTCAAGCTCTTGCTGCTCCTCAGCGGCCATTGGCAGCGCACCTACAGCACCACAGACATTGGGGCTCCGGGCTTTCCCTGACGAACAGGGCTTCGACGTTTACCACCAGCTGCACCAGGGCGCCCCCTGAAAAAAAAACCCGAAAAATCACGAACGTCGGACGATTGCTCCCACACCAAAAGTGCCAGCCACTCAAGCTCTTGCTGCTCCTCAGCGGCCATTGGCAGCACACCTACAGCAGCACAGACATTGGGGCTCCGGGCTTTCCCTGACGAACAGGGCTTCGACGTTTACCACCAGCTGCACCAGGGCGCTCCCTGAAAAAAAACCCCGAAAAATCACGAACGTCGGACCATTGCTCCCACACCAAAAGTGCCAGCCACTCAAGCTCTTGCTGCTCCTCAGCGGCCATTGGCAGCGCACCTACAGCAGCACAGACATTGGGGCTCCGGGCTTTCCCTGACGAACAGGGCTTCGACGTTTACCACCAGCTACACGTGGGCGCCCCCTGAAAAAAAACCCAAAAAATCACGAACGTCGGACCATTGCTCCCACACCAAAAGTGCCAGCCACTCAAGCTCTTGCTGCTCCTCAGCGGCCATTGGCAGCGCACCTACAGCAGCACAGACATTGGGGCTCCGGGCTTTCCCTGACGAACAGGGCTTCGACGTTTACCACCAGCTGCACGTGGGCGCCCCCTGGAAAAAAAAACCCGAAAAATCACGAACGTCGGACGATTGCTCCCACACCAAAAGTGCCAGCCACTCAAGCTCTTGCTGCTCCTCAGCGGCCATTGGCAGCGCACCTACAGCACCACAGACATTGGGGCTCCGGGCTTTCCCTGACGAACAGGGCTTCGACGTTTACCACCAGCTGCACGTGGGCGCCCCCTGAAAAAAAACCCAAAAAATCACGAACGTCGGACCATTGCTCCCACACCAAAAGTGCCAGCCACTCAAGCTCTTGCTGCTCCTCAGCGGCCATTGGCAGTGCACCTACAGCAGCACAGACATTGGGGCTCCGGGCTTTCCCTGACGAACAGGGCTTCGACGTTTACCACCAGCTGCACCAGGGCGCCCACTGAAAAAAAACCCAAAAAATCACGAACGTCGGACGATTGCTCCCACACCAAAAGTGCCAGCCACTCAAGCTCTTGCTGCTCCTCAGCGGCCATTGGCAGTGCACCTACAGCAGCACAGACATTGGGGCTCCGGGCTTTCCCTGACGAACAGGGCTTCGACGTTTACCACCAGCTGCACGTGGGCGCTCACTGAAAAAAAACCCCCAAAAAAATCAAACGTCGGACCATTGCTCCCACACCAAAAGTGCCAGCCACTCAAGCTCTTGCTGCTCCTCAGCGGCCATTGGCAGCGCACCTACAGCAGCACAGACATTGGGGCTCCGGGCTTTCCCTGACGAACAGGGCTTCGACGTTTACCACCAGCTGCACCTTGGCGCTCCACTGAAAAAAAAACCCAAAAAATCACGAACGTCGGACGATTGCTCCCACACCAAAAGTGCCAGCCACTCAAGCTCTTGCTGCTCCTCAGCGGCCATTGGCAGTCCACCTACAGCACCACAGACATTGGGGCTCCGGGCTTTCCCTGACGAACAGGGCTTCGACGTTTACCACCAGCTGCACGTGGGCACCCCCTGAAAAAAAACCCCGAAAAATCACGAACGTCGGACGATTGCTCCCACACCAAAAGTGCCAGCCACTCAAGCTCTTGCTGCTCCTCAGCGGCCATTGGCAGCACACCTACAGCAGCACAGACATTGGGGCTCCGGGCTTTCCCTGACGAACAGGGCTTCGACGTTTACCACCAGCTGCACCTTGGCGCCCCATGAAAAAAAAACCCAAAAAATCACGAACGTCGGACGATTGCTCCCACACCAAAAGTGCCAGCCACTCAAGCTCTTGCTGCTCCTCAGCGGCCATTGGCAGCGCACCTACAGCAGCACAGACATTGGGGCTCCGGGCTTTCCCTGACGAACAGGGCTTCGACGTTTACCACCAGCTGCACGTGGGCGCCCCCTGGAAAAAAACCCCATAAAATCACGAACGTCGGACCATTGCTCCCACACCAAAAGTGCCAGCCACTCAAGCTCTTGCTGCTCCTCAGCGGCCATTGGCAGCGCACCTACAGCAGCACAGACATTGGGGCTCCGGGCTTTCCCTGACGAACAGGGCTTCGACGTTTACCACCAGCTGCACCAGGGCGCTCACTGAAAAAAACCCCGAAAAATCACGAACGTCGGACCATTGCTCCCACACCAAAAGTGCCAGCCACTCAAGCTCTTGCTGCTCCTCAGCGGCCATTGGCAGTCCACCTACAGCACCACAGACATTGGGGCTCCGGGCTTTCCCTGACGAACAGGGCTTCGACGTTTACCACCAGCTGCACCGGGCCGCCCCCTGGAAAAAAAACCCAAAAAATCACCAACGTCGACCGATTGCTCCCACACTAAAAGTGCCAGCCACTCAAGCTCTTGCTGCTCCTCAGCGGCCATTGGCAGCGCACCTACAGCAGCACAGACACTGGGGCTCCGGGCTTTCCCTGACGAACAGGGCTTCGACGTTTACCACCAGCTGCACGTGGGCGCTCACTGAAAAAAAACCCCAAATAATCATGAACGTCGGACCATTGCTCCCACACCAAAAGTGCCACACACTCAAGCTCTTGCTGCTCCTCAGCGGCCATTGGCAGCGCACCTACAGCACCACAGACATTGGGGCTCCGGGCTTTCCCTGCGAACAGGGCCTCGACGTTTACCACCATCTGCACCTGGGCGCTCCCTGACAAAAAACCCCAAAAAATCACGAACGTCGGACGATTGCTCCCACACCAAAAGTACCAGACACTCAAGCTCTTGCTGCTCCTCAGCGGCCATTGGCAGCGCACCTACAGCAGCACAGACATTGGGGCTCCGGGCTTTCCCTGAAGAACAGGGCCTCGACGTTTACCACCAGCTGCACCAGGGCGCCCACTGAAAAAATACCACAAAAAATCACAAACGTCAGACGATTGGTCCCACACCAAAAGTGCCACACACTCAAGCTCTTGCTGCTCCTCAGCAGCCATTCGCAGCGCACCTACAGCACGCAGAAATTGGGACTCCGGGCTTTCCATGACGAACAGGGCTTCGACGTTTACCACCAGCTGCACCAGGGCACTCACTGAAAAAAAACCCCGAAAAAACCCTACCGTCGGACCATTTCTCCCACACCAAAAGTGCCAGACACTCAAGCTCTTGCTGCTCCTCAGCGGCCATTGGCAGCGCACCTACAGCAGCACAGACATTGGTTCCCCAGGCTTTCCCTGACGAACAGGGCTTCAACGTTTACCACCAGGTGCACATGGGCGTCCACTGAAAAAAAACCCCAAAATAGCACAAACGTTGGAAGATTGCTCCCAAACCAAAAGTGCCAGCCACTCAAGCTCTTGCTGCTCCTCAGCGGCCATTGGTAGCACATGTACAGTAGCACAGACATTGGGGCTCCGGGCTTTGCCTGACGAACAGGGCTTCGACGTTTACCACCAGCTGCACGTGGGCGCTCACTGAAAAAAAACCCCGAAAAATCACGGACGTCGGACGATTGCTCCCACACCAAAAGTGCCAGCCACTCAAGCTCTTGCTGCTCCTCAGCGGCCATTGGCAGCCTACCTACAGCAGCACAGATATTGGGGCTCCGGGCTTTCCCTGACGAACAGGGCTTCGACGTTTACCACCAGCTGCACGTGGGCGCCCTCTGAAAAAAAAAACCCGAAAAATCACAAACATCGGACCATTGCTCCCAGAAAAAAAGTGCTGGACACTCAAGCTCTTGCTGCTCCTCAGCGGCCATTGGCAGTTCACCTAAGACAGCACAGACATTGGGGCTCTGGGCTTTCCCTGACGAACAGGGCTTCGACGTTTACCACCAGCTACACGTGGGCACCCACTGAAAAAAAACCCCGAAAAATCACGAACGTCGAACCATTGAAACCACACCAAAAGTGCCAGCCACTCAAGCTCTTGCTGCTCCTCAGCGGCCATTGGCAGTCCACCTACAGCACCAGAGAAATTGGGGCTCCGGGCTTTCCCTGACGAACAGGCCTTCCACCTTTACCACCAGCTGCACTTGGGCGCCCAATGAAAAGAAACCCAAAAAAATCACGAACGTCGGACCACTGCACCCACACCAACAGCGCCAGACACTCAAGCTCTTGCTACTCCTCAGCGGCCATTTTCAGTGCACCTACAGCAGCACAGACATTGGGGCTCCGGGCTTTCTCTGACGAACAGGGCTTCCAAGTTTACCACCAGCTGCAATAGGGTGCCCACTAAAAATAATACTCGAAAAATCACGAACGTCGGACCATTGCTCCCACACCAAAAGTGCCAGCCACTCAAGCTCTTGCTGCTCCTCAGCGGCCATTGGCAGCGCACCTACAGCAGCACAGACATTGGGGCTCCGGGCTTTCCCTGACGAAAAGGGCTTCGACGTATACCACCAGCTGCACGTGGGCGCTCCCTGAAAAAAAACCCCGAAAAATCACGAACGTCGGACCATTGTTCCCACACCAAAAGTGCCAGCCACTCAAGCTCTTGCTGCTCCTCAGCGGCCATTGGCAGCGCACCTACAGCAGCACAGACATTGGGGCTCCGGGCTTTCCCTGACGAACAGGGCTTCAACGTTTACCACCACCTACACGTGGGCGCCCCCTGAAAAAAACCCAAAACAATCACGAACATCGGACGATTGCTCCCACACCAAAAGTGCCAGCCACTCAAGCTCTTGCTGCTCCTCAGCGGCCATTGGCAGCGCACCTACAGCAGCACAGACATTGGGGCTCCGGGCTTTCTCTGACGAACAGGGCTTCGACGTTTACCACCAGCTGCACCTGGGCGCTCAATGAAAAAAAACCACAAAAAATCACGAACGTCGGACGATTGCTCCCACACCAAAAGTGCCAGCCACTCAAGCTCTTGCTGCTCCTCAGCGGCCATTGGCAGCGCACCTACAGCAGCACAGACATTGGGGCTCCGGGCTTTCCCTGACGAACAGGGCTTCGACGTTTACCACCAGCTGCACGTGGGCGCCCGCTGAAAAAAAACCCAAAACAATCACGAACGTCGGACGATTGCTCCCACACCAAAAGTGCCAGCCACTCAAGCTCTTGCTGCTCCTCAGCGGCCATTGGCAGTGCACGTACAGCACCACAGACATTGGGGCTCCGGGCTTTCCCTGACGAACAGGGCTTCGACGTTTACCACCAGCTGCACCTGGGCGCTCCCTGAAAAAAAACCCCGAAAAATCACGAACGTCGGACTATTGCTCCCACAACAAAAGTGCCAGCCATTCAAGCTCTTGCTGCTCCTCAGCGGCCATTGGCAGTGCACCTACAGCAGCACAGACATTGGGGCTCCGGGCTTTCTCTGACGAACAGGGCTTCGACGTTTACCACCAGCTGCATGTGGGCGCTCCCTGAAAAAAAAACCAAAAAATCACGAACGTCGGACCATTGCTCCCACACCAAAAGTGCCAGCCACTCAAGCTCTTGCTGCTCCTCAGCGGCCATTGGCAGTGCACCTACAGCAGCACAGACATTTGGGCTCCGGGCTTTCCCTGACGAACAGGGCTTCCACGTTTACCACCAGCTGCACGTGGGCGCCCCCTGAAAAAAAACCCCGAAGAATCACGAACGTCGGACGATTGCTCCCACACCAAAAGTGCCAGCCACTCAAGCTCTTGCTGCTCCTCAGCGGCCATTGGCAGTCCACCTACAGCAGCACAGACATTGGGGCTCCGGGCTTTCCCTGACGAACAGGGCTTCGACGTTTACCACCAGCTGCACGTGGGCGCTCCCTGAAAAAAAACCACAAAAAATCACGAACGTCGGACGATTGTTCCCACACCAAAAGTGCCAGTCACTCAAGCCTTTGCTGCTCCTCAGCGGCCATTGGCAGCGCACCTACAGCACCACAGACATTGGGGCTCCGGGCTTTCCCTGACGAACAGGGCTTCGACGTTTACCACCAGCTGCACGTGGGCGCCCACTGAAAAAAAAACCCGAAAAATCACGAACGTCGAACCATTGAACCCACACCAAAAGTGCCAGCCACTCAAGCCCTTGCTGCTCCTCAGCGGCCATTGGCAGTCCACCTACAGCACCACAGACATTGGGGCTCCGGGCTTTCCCTGACGAACAGGGCTTCCACGTTTACCACCAGCTGCACTTGGGCACCCAATGAAAAGAAACCCAAAAAATCTCGAACGTCGGACCACTGCACCCAAACCAACAGCGCCAGACACTCAAGCTCTTGCTACTCCTCAGCGGCCATTTTCAGTGCACCTACAGCAGCACAGACATTTGGGCTCCGGGCTTTCCCTGACGAACAGGGCTTCCACGTTTACCACCAGCTGCACCAGGGTGCCCACTAAAAATAATACTCGAAAAATCACGAACGTGGGACGATTGCTCCCACACCAAAAGTGCCAGCCACTCAAGCTCTTGCTGCTCCTCAGCGGCCATTGGCAGCGCACCTACAGCACCACAGACATTGGGGCTCCGGGCTTTCCCTGACGAACAGGGCTTCGACATTTACCACCAGCTGCACGTGGGTGCCCTCTGAAAAAAAAACCCGAAAAATCACGAACATCCGACCATTGCTCCCAGAAAAAAAGTGCTGGACACTAAAGCTCTTGCTGCTCCTCAGCGGCCATTGGCAGTGCACCTACAGCAGCACAGACATTGGGGCTCCGGGCTTTCCCTGACGAACAGGGCTTCGACGTTTACCACCACCTACACGTGGGCGCCCACTGAAAAAAAACCAAAAAAATCACGAACATCGGACGATTGCTCCACACCAAAAGTGCCAGCCACTCAAGCTCTTGCTGCTCCTCAGCGGCCATTGGCAGCGCACCTACAGCACCACAGACATTGGGGCTCCGGGCTTTCCCTGACGAACAGGGCTTCGACGTTTACCACCAGCTGCACCTGGGCGCTCCCTGAAAAAAAACCCAGAAAAATCACGAACGTCGGACCACTGCTCCCACACCAAAAGTGCCAGCCACTCAAGCTCTTGCTGCTCCTCAGCGGCCATTGGCAGCGCACCTACAGCAGCACAGACATTGGGGCTCCTGGCTTTCTCTGACGAACAGGGCTTAAACTTTTACACCAGCTACACAAGGGCAACCACTGAAGAAAACCCCCGAAAAATCACGAACGTCGAACCATTGAACCCACACCAAAAGTGCCAGCCACTCAAGCTCTTGGCTGCTCCTCAGCGGCCATTGGCAGTGCACCTACAGCACCAGAGAAATTGGGGCTCCGGGCTTTCCCTGACGAACAGGGCTTCCACGTTTACCACCAGCTGCACTTGGGCGCCCAATGAAAAGAAACCCAAAAAATCACGAACGTCGGAGCACTGCACGCACACCAACAGCGCCAGACACTCAAGCTCTTGCTACTCCTCAGCGGCCATTTTCAGTGCACCTACAGCAGCACAGACATTTGTGCTCCCGGCTTTCTCTGACGAACAGGGCTTCCACGTTTACCACCAGCTGCACCAGGGTGCCCACTAAAAATAATACTTGAAAAATCACGAACGTCGGACCATTGCTCCCACACCAAAAGTGCCAGCCACTCAAGATCTTGCTGCTCCTCAGCGGCCATTGGCAGCGCACCTATAGCACCACAGACATTGGGGCTCCGGGCTTTCCCTGACGAACAGGGCTTCGACGTTTACCACCAGCTGCACGTGGGCGCTCCCTGAAAAAAAACCGAGAAAAATCACGAACGTGGGACGATTGTTCCCACACCAAAAGTTCCAGCCACTCAAGTTCTTGCTGCTCCTCAGCGGCCATTGGCAGCGCACCTACAGCACCACAGACATTGGGGCTCCGGGCTTTCCCTGACGAACAGGGATTTGACATTTACCACCAGCTGCAACAGGGCGCCCCCTGAAAAAAAAACCACAAAAAATAACGAACGTCGGACCATTGATCCCACACCAAAAGGGCGAGCCACTCAAGCTCTTGCTGCTCCTCAGCGGCCATTGGCAGCGCACCTACAGCAGCACAGACATTGGGGATCCGGGCTTTCCCTGACGAACAGGGCTTCGACGTATACCACCAGCTGCACTTGGGCGCTCCCTGAAAAAAAACCCCGAAAAATCACGAACGTCGGACCATTGCTCCCACACCAAAAGGGCCAGACACTCAAGCTCTTGCTGCTCCTCAGCGGCAATTGGCAGTCCACCTACAGCACCACAGACATTGGGGCTCCGGGCTTTCCCTGACGAACAGGGCTTCGACGTTTACCATCAGCTGCACCATGGCGCTCACTGAAAAAAAAACCCGAAAAATCACGAACATCAGACGATTGCTCCCACACCAAAAGTGCCAGCCACTCAAGCTCTTGCTGCTCCTTAGCGGCCATTGGCAGCGCATCTACAGCAGCACACACATTGTGGCTCCGGGCTTTCCCTGACGAACAGGGCTTCGATGTTTACCACCACCTACACGTGGGCGCTCGCTGAAAAAAAACCCCAAGAAATCACGAACGTCAGACAATGGCTCCCACACCAAAAGTGCCAGCCACTCAAGAACTTGCTGCTCCTCAGCGGCCATTGGCAGTGCACCTACAGCAGCACAGACATTGGCGCTCTGGGCTTTCCCTGACGAACAGGGCTTCCACCTTTACCACCAGCTACACGTGGGCGATCAATGAAAAAAACCCAAAAAAATCACGAACATCGGACGATTGCTCCCACACCAAAAGTGCCAGCCACTCAAGCTCTTGCTGCTCCTCAGCGGCCATTGGCAGTGCATCTGTCGCACCAGAGACACTGTGGCTCTGGGCTTTCCCTGACGAACAGGACTTCGACGTTTACCACCAGCTGCACCTGGGCGCCCACTGAAAAAAACCCCGAAAAATCACGAACGTCAGACGATTGCTCCCACACCAAAAGGGCCAGCCACTCAAACCCTTGCTGCTCCTCAGCGGCCATTGGCAGCGCACCTACAGCAGCACAGACATTGGGGCTTCTGGCTTTCTCTGACGAACAGGGTTAAACGTTTACACCAGCTACACGTGGGCACGCACTGTAAAAAACCCCTAAAATCACGAACGTCGAACCATTGATCCTACACCAAAAATGCCAGCCACTCAAGCTCTTGCTGCTCCTCAGCGGCAATTGGCAGTCCACCTACAGCACCACAGACATTGGGGCTCCAGGCTTTCCCTGATGAACAGGGCTTCCACGTTTACCACCAGCTGCACGTGGGCGCCCAATGAAAAGAAACCCAAAAAATCTCGAACGTCGGACCACTGCACCCACACCAAAAGCGCCAGACACTCAAGCTCTTGCTACTCCTCAGCGGCCATTTTCAGTGCACCTACAGCACCACAGACATTGGGGCTCCGGGCTTTCCCTGACGAACAGGGCTTCGACGTTTACCACCAGCTGGACCTGGGCTCTCACTGAAAAAAAACCCCGAAAAATCACGAACGTCGGACGATTCCTCCCACACCAAAAGTGCCAGCCACTCAAGCTCTTGCTGCTCCTCAGGGGCCATTGGCAGTGCATCTATCGCACCAGAGACATTGGGGCTCCAGTCTTTCCCTGACGAACAGGACTTCGACGTTTAACACCAGCTGCACCTGGGCGCCCACTGAAAAGAAACCCCAAAAAATCACGAACGTCGGACGATTGCTCCCACACCAAAAGGGCCAGTCACTCAAACCCTTGCTGCTCCTCAGCAGCCATTGGCAGCATACCTACAGCAGCACAGACATTGGGGCTTCTGGCTTTCTCTGATGAACAGGGTTAAACGTTTACACCAGCTACACGTGGGCACGCACTGAAAAAAAAACCCCGAAAAATCTCGAACATCGGACCATTGCTCCCAGAAAAAATGTGCTGGACACTCAAGCTCTTGCTGCTCCTCAGCAGCCATTGGCAGTCCACCTACAGCAGCACAGACATTGGGGCTCTGGGCTTTCCCTGACGAACAGGGCTTCGACGTTTACCACCAGCTGCACATGGGCGCCCCCTGAAAAAAAACCCCGAAAAATCACGGACGTCGGACTATTTCTCCCACACCAAAAGTGCGAGACACTCAAGCTCTTGCTGCTCCTCAGCGGCCATTGGCAGCGCATCTACAGCAGCACAGACATTGGGGCTCCGGGCTTTCCCTGACGAACAGGGCTTCTACGTTTACCACCAGCTGCGCCAGGGCAATCACTGAAAAAAAACCCGAAGAATCACGAACATCGGACGATTGCTCCCACACCAAAAGGGCGAGCCACTCAAGCTCTTGCTGCTCCTCAGCGGCCATTGGCAGCGCACCTATAGCACCACAGACATTGGGGCTCCGGGCTTTCCCTGACGAACAGGGCTTCGACGTTTACCACCAGCTGCACCGGGGCGCTCCCTGAAAAAAAACCCCGAAAAATCACGAACGTCGGACCACTGCTCCCACACCAAAAGTGCCAGCCAGTTAAGCTCTTGCTGCTCCTCAGCGGCCATTGACAGTGCACCTACAGCAGCACAGACATTGGGGCTCCGGGCTTTCCCTGACGAACAGGGATTCGACGTTTACACCCAGCTGCACGTGGGCGCTCCCTGAAAAAAAAACCCAAAAAATCACGAATTTCGGACCATTGCTCCCACACCAAAAGTGCCAGCCACTCCAGCTCTTGCTGCTCCTCAGCGGCCATTGGCAGTGCACCTACAGCAGCACAGACATAGGTGCTCCGGGCTTTCTCTGACAAACAGGGCTTCGACGTTTACCACCAGCTGCACGTGGGCGCTCCCTGAAAAAAAACCTCAAAAAGTCACGAACGTCGGACGATTGTTCCCACACCAAAAGTGCCAGCCACTCAAGTTCTTGCTGCTCCTCAGCGGCCATTGGCAGCGCACCTACAGCAGCACAGACATTGGGGCTCCTGGCTTTCCCTGACGAATAGGGCTTCGACGTTTACCACGAGCTGCATGTGGGCGCTCCCTGAAAAAAAAACCCAAAAAATCACGAACGTCGGAAGATTGCTCCCACACCAAAAGTGCCAGCCACTCAAGTTCTTGCTGCTCCTCAGCGGCCATTGGCAGCGCACCTGCAGCACCACAGACATTGGGGCTCCGGGCTTTCTCTGACGAACAGGGCTTCGATGTTTACCACCAGTTGCAACAGCGCGCTCAATGAAAAAAAACCCCGAAAAATCACGAACGTCGGACCGTTGCTCCGACACCAAAAGGGCCAGACACTCAAGCTCTTGCTGCTCCTCAGCGGCCATTGGCAGTGCACCTACAGCAGCACAGACATTGGGGCTCCGGGCTTTCTCTGACGAAAAGGGCTTAGACGTTTACCACCAGCTGCACGTTGGCGCTCACTGAAAAAAAAACCACAAAAAATCACGAACGTCGGACGATTATTCCCACACCAAAAGGGCCAGCCAGTCAAACCCTTGCTGCTCCTCAGCGGCCATTGGCAGTGCACCTACAGCAGCACAGACATTGGGGCTCCGGGCTTTGCCTGACGAACAGGGCTTCGTCATTTACCACCAGGTGCACGTGGGCGCCCTCTGAAAAAAAAACCCGAAAAATCACGAACATCGGACCATTGCTCCCACACCAAAAGTGCCAGCCACTCAAGCTCTAGCTGCTCCTCAGCGGCCATTGGCAGCGCATCTACAGCAGCACACACATTGTGGCTCCGGGCTTTCCCTGACGAACAGGGCTTCGATGTTTACCACCACCTACACGTGGGCGCCCACTGAAAAAAACCCAAAAAAAATCACGAACGTCGGACGATTGCTCCCACACCAAAAGTGCCAGCCACTCAAGCTCTTGCTGCTCCTCAGCGGCCATTGGCAGCGCACCTACAGCAGCACAGACATTGGGGCTCCAGGCTTTCCCTGACGAACAGGGCTTCGACGTTTACCACCAGCTGCACCTGGGCGCTCCCTGAAAAAAAACCACAAAAAATCACGAACATCAGACCATTGCTCCCACACCAAAAGTGCCAGCCACTCAAGCTCTTGCTGCTCCTCAGCGGCCATTGGCACCGCATCTACAGCAGCACACACATTGTGGCTCCGGGCTTTCCCTGACGAACAGGGCTTCGATGTTTACCACCAGCTCCACGTGGGCGCCCCCTGAAAAAAAACCCCAAGAAATCACGAACGTCAGACGATGGCTCCCACACCAAAAGTGCCAGCCACTCAAGCTCTTGCTGCTCCTCAGCGGCCATTGGCACCGCATCTACAGCAGCACACACATTGTGGCTCCGGGCTTTCCCTGACGAACAGGGCTTCGACGTTTACCACCAGCTGCACGTGGGCGCCCACTGAAAAAAAAACCCGAAAAATCACGAACATCGGACCATTGCTCCCAGAAAAAAAGTGCCGGACACTCAAGCTCTTGCTGCTCCTCAGCGGCCATTGGCAGTGCACCTACAGCAGCACAGACATTGGGGCTCCGGGCTTTCCCTGACGAACAGGGCTTCGACGTTTACCACCAGCTGCACCATGGCGCCCCCTGAAAAATAAGCCCGGAAAATCACGAACGTCGTACGATTGCTCCCTCACCAAAAGTGCCAGCCACTCAAGCTCTTGCTGCTCCTCAGCGGCCATTGGCAGCGCACCTACAGCACCACAGACATTGGGACTCCGGGCTTTCCCTGACGAACAGGGCTTCGACGTTTACCACCACCTACACGTGGGCGCCCACTGAAAAAAACCCAAAAAAATCACGAACATCGGACGATTGCTCCCACACCAAAAGTGCCAGCCACTCAAGCTCTTGCTGCTCCTCAGCGGCCATTGGCAGCGCACCTACAGCACCACAGACATTGGGGCTCCGGGCTTTCCCTGACGAATAGGGCTTCAACGTTTACCACGAGCTGCATGTGGGCGCTCCCTGAAAAAAAACCCAAAAAATCACGAACGTCGGACCATTGCTCCCACACCAAAAGTGCCAGCCACTCAAGTTCTTGCTGCTCCTCAGCGGCCATTGGCAGCGCACCTGCAGCACCACAGACATTGGGGCTCCGGGCTTTCTCTGACGAACAGGGCTTCGATGTTTACCACCAGTTGCAACAGCGCGCTCAATGAAAAAAAACCCCGAAAAATCACGAACGTCGGACCATTGCTCCGACACCAAAAGGGCCAGACACTCAAGCTCTTGCTGCTCCTCAGCGGCCATTGGCAGTGCACCTACAGCAGCACAGACATTGGGGCTCCGGGCTTTCTCTGACGAAAAGGGCTTAGACGTTTACCACCAGCTGCACCTGGGCGCCCACTGAAAAAAAACCCACAAAAAATCACGAACGTCGGACGGTTATTCCCACACCAAAAGGGCCAGCCAGTCAAACCCTTGCTGCTCCTCAGCGGCCATTGGCAGTGCACCTACAGCAGCACAGACATTGGGGCTCCGGGCTTTCCCTGACGAACAGGGCTTCCACGTTTACCACCAGGTGCACGTGGGCGCCTTTTGAAAAAAAAACCCGAAAAATCACGAACATCGGACCATTGCTCCCACACCAAAAGTGCCGGCCACTCAAGCTCTTGCTGCTCCTCAGCGGCCATTGGCAGCGCATCTACAGCAGCACACACATTGTGGCTCCGGGCTTTCCCTGACGAACAGGGCTTCGATGTTTACCACCACCTACACGTGGGCGCCCACTGAAAAAAACCCAAAAAAAATCACGAACATCGGACGATTGCTCCCACACCAAAAGTGCCAGCCACTCAAGCTCTTGCTGCTCCTCAGCGGCCATTGGCAGCGCACCTACAGCAGCACAGACATTGGGGCTCCAGGCTTTCCCTGACGAACAGGGGTTCGACGTTTACCACCAGCTGCACCTGGGCGCTCACTGAAAAAAAAACACAAAAAATGACGAACTTCGGACGATTGCTCCCACACCAAAAGTGCCAGCCACTCAAGCTCTTGCTGCTCCTCAGCGGCCATTGGCACCGCATCTACAGCAGCACACACATTGTGGCTCCGGGCTTTCCCTGACGAACAGGGCTTCGATGTTTACCACCAGCTCCACGTGGGCGCCCCCTGAAAAAAAACCCCAAGAAATCACGAACGTCAGACGATGGCTCCCACACCAAAAGTGCCAGCCACTCAAGCTCTTGCTGCTCCTCAGCGGCCATTGGCAGTGCACCTACAGCACCACAGACATTGGGGCTCCAGGCTTTCCCTGACGAACAGGGCTTCGACGTTTACCACCAGCTGCACATGGGCCCCCCCTGAAAAAAAACCCAGAAAAATCACGAACATTGGACGATTGCTCACACACCAAAAGTGCCAGCCACTCAAACCCTTGCTGCTCCTCAGCGGCCATTGGCAGCGCACCTACAGCAGCACAGACATTGGGGCTCCGGGCTTTCCCTGACGAATAGGGCTTCGACGTTTACCACGAGCTGCATGTGGGCGCTCCCTGAAAAAAAAACCCAAAAAATCACGAACGTCGGAAGATTGCTCCCACACCAAAAGTGCCAGCCACTCAAGTTCTTGCTGCTCCTCAGCGGCCATTGGGAGCGCACCTGCAGCACCACAGACATTGGGGCTCCGGGCTTTCTCTGACGAACAGGGCTTCGATGTTTACCACCAGTTGCAACAGCGCGCTCAATGAAAAAAAACCCTGAAAAATCACGAACGTCGGACCATTGCTCCGACACCAAAAGGGCCAGACACTCAAGCTCTTGCTGCTCCTCAGCGGCCATTGGCAGTGCACCTACAGCAGCACAGACATTGGGGCTCCGGGCTTTCTCTGACGAAACGGGCTTAGACGTTTACCACCAGCTGCACGTGGGCGCTCACTGAAAAAAAACCACAAAAAATCACGAACGTCGGACGATTATTCCCACACCAAAAGGGCCAGCCAGTCAAACCCTTGCTGCTCCTCAGCGGCCATTGGCAGTGCACCTACAGCAGCACAGACAGTGGGGCTCCGGGCTTTCCCTGACGAACAGGGCTTCGACGTTTACCACCAGGTGCACGTGGGCGCCCTCTGAAAAAAAAACCCGAAAAATCACGAACATCGGACCATTGCTCCCACACCAAAAGTGCCAGCCACTCAAGCTCTTGCTGCTCCTCAGTGGCCATTGGCAGCGCATCTACAGCAGCACACACATTGTGGCTCCGGGCTTTCCCTGACGAACAGGGCTTCGATGTTTACCACCACCTACACGTGGGCGCCCACTGAAAAAAACCCAAAAAATCACGAACATTGGACGATTGCTCCCACACCAAAAGTGCCAGCCACTCAAGCTCTTGCTGCTCCTCAGCGGCCATTGGCAGTGCACCTACAGCAGCACAGACATTGGGGCTCCAGGCTTTCCCTGACGAACAGGGGTTCGACGTTTACCACCAGCTGCACCTGGGCGCTCCCTGAAAAAAACCACAAAAAATCACGAACGTCGGACGATTGCTCCCACACCAAAAGGGCCAGCCACTCAAACCCTTGCTGCTCCTCAGCGGCCATTGGCATCGCACCTACAGCAGCACAGACATTGGGGCTCCGGGCTTTCTCTGACGAACAGGGCTTAGACGTTTACCACCAGCTGCACGTGGGCGCTCCCTGAAAAAAAACCACAAAAAATCACGAACGTCGGACGATTGCTCCCACACCAAAAGTGCCAGCCACTCAAACCCTTGCTGCTCCTCAGCGGCCATTGGCAGCGCACCTACAGCAGCACAGACACTGGGGCTCCGGGCTTTCCCTGACGAACAGGGCTTCGACGTTTACCACCAGCTGCACGTGGGCGCCCACTGAAAAAAAAACCCGAAAAATCACGAACATCGGACCATTGCTCCCAGAAAAAAAGTGCCGGACACTCAAGCTCTTGCTGCTCCTCAGCGGCCATTGGCAGTGCACCTACAGCAGCACAGACATTGGGGCTCCGGGCTTTCCCTGACGAACAGGGCTTCGACGTTTACCACCACCTACACGTGGGCGCCCACTGAAAAAAACCCCAAAAAATCACGAACACCGGACGATTGCTCCCACACCAAAAGTGCCAGCCACTCAAGCTCTTGCTGCTCCTCAGCGGCCATTGGCAGCGCACCTACAGCACCACAGACATTGGGGCTCCGGGCTTTCCCTGACGAATAGGGCTTCAACGTTTACCACGAGCTGCATGTGGGCGCTCCCTGAAAAAAAAACCCAAAAAATCACGAACGTCGGAAGATTGCTCCCACACCAAAAGTGCCACTAACTAAAGGTCTTGCTGATCCTAACCGGCCATTGGCAGCGCATCTACAGCACCACAGACATTTGGATTCCGGGCCTTCCCTGTCGAACTGCGCTTCTACATTTAACATCAACTGCACGGAAGCGCCCACTGAAAATATACTCGAAAAATCACGAACGTCGGACCATTGCTCCCATACGAAAAGTGCCAGCAACTAAAGCTCTTGCTGCTCCTCACAGGCTGTTGACACCGCATCTACTGCACCACCGACACTGGGGCTTCGGGCTTTCCCTGACCCACAGCGCTTCGACTTTTACCATCAACGGCACGGAATCGCCCACGGAAAAAAAACCACAAAAAATCACAAACATCGGATGATTGCTCCCACACCAAAAGTGCCAGCAACTCAAGCTCTTGCTGCTCCTCACCTCCCCTTCACACGGCATCTACAGCACCACAGACACTGAGGCTCCGGACTTCCCATGAAGAACAGCGCTTCGACGTTTACCATCAACTGCACAGGGCTGCCCACTTCCAAAATGCCCCAAAATTCACGAAGGTCGGATGATTGCTCCCACAGCAAAAGTGCCAGCCACTCAAGCTGTTGCTGCTCCTCAAGCGGCCTTTGACGCTGCATCTACAACACCACCGACACTGGGGCTCTGGGCTTTCCCTGACCAACTCTGCTTCGACGTTTACGATCAACTGCAGGGAAGAGCCCACTGAAAAAAAACCCACTAAAAATCATGAACGTCAGACGATTGCTCCCACACCAAAAGTGCCAATAACTAAAGCTCTTGCTGCTCCTCACCGGCCGTTGACGCCTCTTCTACAGCACCACAGACACTGGGGCTGCGGTCTTTCCCTGACGAACAGCGCTTCGACATTATCATAAAATGCACAGGAGTACCCACTAAAAACATTACCCTAAAAATCACGAACGTCGGACGATTGCTCCCACACCAAAAGTGCCAGCAAATAAAGCTCTTGCTCCTCCTCACCGCCCCTTCACACCGCACCTACAGCACCACATACACTGGGGCTCCTGGCTTTCCCTGATGAACAGCGCTTCGGACGTTTACCATCAACTGCACAGGGCCGCCCACTTACAAAATGCCCTAAAAATCATGTACGTGGGACGATTGCTCCCACACCAAAAGTGCCAGCAACTCAAGCTCTTGCAGCTCCTCACCGGCTGTTGTCGCAGCATCTACAACACAGACACTGGTGCTTCAGGCTTTCCCTGATGAACAGCGTTTCGAAGTTTACCATCAACTGCACTGAAGCGCCCACTGAAGAAATTACACTAAAAATCATGAACATGGGATGATTGTTCCCACACCAAACGTGCCAGCAACTCAGGCTCTTGCTGCTCCTCACCCACCCTTCACACCGCATCTACAGGACACCAGACACTGGGGCTCTGGGCTTTCCCTGATGAACAGCGCTTCTACGTTTTTCATCAACTACACAGGGCCTCCCACTTACAAAATGCTTCAAAAAACACGAACATTGCACGATTGCTACCCCATCAAAAGTGCCAGCAACTAAACCTCTTGCTGGCCCTCACTGGCCGCTGACGCCGCAACTACAGCACCACAGACACTGGGGCTCTCGGCTTTCCATGGCCAACAGCACTTCGATGTTTGCCATCAACTGCAGGGAAGAGCCCACTGAAAACATACCCTAAAAATCACGAACGTCAGACGATTGCTCCCACACCACAAGTGCCAGCAACTAAAGCTCTTGCTGCTCCTCACCGGCCGTTGACGCCACACGTACAGCACCAGAGACACTGGGGATTCAGGCTTTCCCTGACGAACAACGCTTCAAATTTTAATATAAACTGTAGGAAAACGCCCACGAAAAACATTACCCTAAAAAGTATGAATGTCGGACAATTCCTCCCACACCAAAAGTGGCAGACACTCAAGCTCTTGCTGCTCCTCAGCGGCCATTGGCAGTGCACCTACCGCACAAGAGACATTGGGGCTCCGGGCTTTCCCTGACAAACAGGGCTTCGACGTTTACCACCAGCTACACGTGGGTGCCCGGAGCCCCAATGTCTGTGCTGCTGTAGGTGCGCTGCCAATGGCTGCTGAGGAGCAGCAAGAGCTTGAGTGGCTGGCACTTCTGGTGTGGGAGCAATCGTCCGATGTTCGTGATTTTTTGGGGTTTTTATGAGGGAGCGATCAAGTGCAGCTGGTGGTAAACGTCGAATACCTGCTCCTCAGGGAAAGCTCGGAGCCCCAATGTCTGTGCTGCTGTAGGTGCGCTGCCAATGGCCGCTGAGGAGCAGCAAGAGCTTGAGTGGCTGGCACTTTTGGTGTGGGAGCAATCGTCCGACATTCGTGATTTTTCGGGCTTATTTTTCAGGGAGCGCCCAGGTGCAGCTGGTGGTAATCGTCGAAGCTCTGTTTGTCAGGGAAAGCCCAGAGCCCCAATGTCTGTGGTGCTGTAGGTGCGCTGCCAATGGCCGCTGAGGAGCTGCAAGAGCTTGAGTGTCTGGCACTTTTGGTGTGGGAGCAATCTTCCGACGTTCGTGATTTTTCGGGGTTTTTTCAGGGGGCTCAGTGGTGCAGCCTGTGGTAAACGTAGAACCCTGTTCTTCAGGGATAGCAAGGAGTCCTAAAGTCTGTGGTGCTGTAGGTGCACTGCCAATGGCCGCTGAGGAGCAGCAAGAGCTTGAGTGGCTGGCACTTTTGGTGTGGGAGCAATGGTCCGACTTTGTGATTTTTCTGGGTTTTTTTCAGCGGGTTCCCACGTGCAGCTGGTGGTAAACATCGAAGCCCTGTTCGTCAGGGAAAGCCCGGAGCCCCAATGTCACTAGTGCCCTAGGTGGACTGCCAATGGCCGCTGAGGAGCAGCAAGAGCTTGAGTGGCTGGCACTTTTGGTGTGGCAGCAATCGTCTGACGTTCGTAATTTTTCGGGGTTTTTTTTCAGGGGGCTCCCACGTGCAGCTGGTGGTAAACGTCAAAAGCCCGGAGCCCCAATGTCTGTGCTGCTGTAGGTGCGCTGTAAATGCCCGCTGAGGAGCAGCAGGAGCTTGAGTGTCTGGCACTTTTGTTGTGGGAGCAATCGTCCGAGGTTTGTAATTTTTTGGGGGTTTTTCTCAGTGAGAGCCCTGGTGCAGCTGGTGGTAAACGTCGAAGCCCTGTTCGTCAGGGAAAGCCCGGAGCCCCAATGTCTGTGCTGCTGTAGGTGCGCTGCCAATGGCCGCTGAGGAGTAAAAAGAGCTTGAGTGGCTGGCACTTTTGGTGTGGGAGCCATCGTCCGACGTTCGTGATTTTTCGGGGTTTTATTTTTAGTGGGCGCCCTCGTGCAGCTCGTGGTAAACGTCGAAGCCCTGTTCGTCAGGGAAAGCCCGGAGCCTCAATGTGTGTGCTGCTGTAGGTGCACTGCCAATGGCCGCTGAGGAGCAGCAAGAGCTTGAGTGGCTGGCGCTTTTGGTGTAGGGTCTGTCGGCTGACGTTTGTGATTTTTAAGATTCTTGCTCATTGGGCGGCCAGCTTTGCTAATGTTAAATGTCAGAGTCCTGGTGGTGTAGGAAATCCCGCAGCCCCAGCATTTGTGAGCCTGTAGGTGCTTTGGCAACAGCTGTGGACGAGCAGCAAGAGCTTTCAGAGCTGGCACTTCTGGTGTGGGATCTAATCGAGTTACATTTGGGATTTTTAATATTTTTGCTCACTGGGTGGCCGGGTGGACATGGTGGCGAACATCGGAGTCCTATTCGTCTAGGAAAGCCCACAGCTCTGATTTTTGAGGACTGTCCCGGTTCTGGCTAGGATAGAGTTAATATTCCCCTGAGCTGGGTGGAGAACTGAAGCTGGTAGCCCCTATGGCTGGGATAGTTAACTAATTAGCTAACAGCTGGGGTTAATTTACCCAAATTAGCCAAAGGGCTGTTCCATCCCATCTGACATCATGCTCAGTTTATAAGTGAGGAGGGTGCTGAAGGGAGCCTCCTGCTGCTTGGAAGAAACTAGGTGTGGAGGTTTGTTGTAAGCCATTAGACTGTATTTGTGTTTCATGACTGTTTTGTTTTCTTCTGTCACTACTGTTAAATTTACTTTTTGTTCAATCTCAACCCACGGGGTTTTTTTTTTCCTGGTTTTCTTTTGTTTACCAGTTGTCCCCCTGTTCTCTTGGAGGGTGGGGGGGGAGTGAGAGAGAGAGAGACTGCCTAGTCTGGTCCGGGTAGGGGCTGAACTAGGACAGTTATTTTGGTGCCCAACGTGGGGCTCGAAGGGTTGAGATAATAACAGATCTGACTTTTTGTTTTTTGCTTGAAAGAAATTTGTTTCTACACACTCATTGTAGTGGTTGTCAGTTATTGGTCATGATGTTGCAGTGGTTGGTTATGTTGTTGTATTGTCTGCGCTCTTATACGTACTATGTGTTCCCAATGGTGGTGTTTATCACCTCAGGGAAAATGATGAGAGTTATCCTTCTCTTATACTATGCCATATCCATCTATGACATGGTGACATCAATGGCCTTAGAGATAAATTGGTATTCCTATGTGGACAGCTTCCCGATTTCTTTCACTTCCAGGGTAGTTAAACCACTTTATGAGAACTTTGAAGATCTGGGGGATATTCAAGCCACTCTGATGGTGTTGTTATGTATCTTGAATGTGTGCCAAGTCTTGTCTAGGGCTGCAAACCCACTTTTTGGGAATCTCCTCCCGACCTTTACCCTAAGGCAAGATACTAATCCGTGGCATGGTATGAGGGAGAACAAACTGACCTGCAATGCAGGGACTCAAACTCCAGCAACAGGCACTGCAGCTGCATCAGAGGGTGAACCCGTGCTAGTATCAGTTGGCCCTGTATACAAGAAGACTTGGAAGTGGAAGTCAGCTGGTTTAGTGAGGGATGAAGAAGCCCCTTCTAGGAGGGAGCAGGAGGAAGAAGAGGAAGGTTTATTTGCTTCATGCCAAGGAAGAACTCGGCAGGCAGGCTCTTCCTCAGAGGAAGAACTCCTAAAGGAGACAGTGAGCACCCGATTTCTACCCCTGAGCGAGCTGTGAGACATGCAAAAAGATTTTAGCCATCATCCTGGGGAGCACTTTATCAGCTGGCTGCTGTGGTGCTGGGATAATGGGGCCAATAGCTTGGAATCAGAGGGCAGAGAAGCTAGGCAACTGGGATCCATTTCTAGAGAAGCAAGCATTGAGAAAGCAGTTGGAAAAGGGAGACAAGCCCTCAGCCTCTGGAGGCTATTGGCCAATAGCTTGGAATCAGAGGGCAGAGAAGCTAGGCAACTGGGATCCATTTCTAGAGAAGCAAGCATTGAGAAAGCAGTTGGAAAAGGGAGACAAGCCCTCAGCCTCTGGAGGCTATTGGCCAATAGCTTGGAATCAGAGGGCAGAGAAGCTAGGCAACTGGGATCCATTTCTAGAGAAGCAAGCATTGAGAAAGCAGTTGGAAAAGGGAGACAAGCCCTCAGCCTCTGGAGGCTATTGGCCAATAGCTTGGAATCAGAGGGCAGAGAAGCTAGGCAACTGGGATCCATTTCTAGAGAAGCAAGCATTGAGAAAGCAGTTGGAAAAGGGAGACAAGCCCTCAGCCTCTGGAGGCTATTGGCCAATAGCTTGGAATCAGAGGGCAGAGAAGCTAGGCAACTGGGATCCATTTCTAGAGAAGCAAGCATTGAGAAAGCAGTTGGAAAAGGGAGACAAGCCCTCAGCCTCTGGAGGCTATTGGCCCCATTATCCCAGCACCACAGCAGCCAGCTGATAAAGTGCTCCCCAGGATGATGGCTAAAATCTTTTTGCATGTCTCACAGCTCGCTCAGGGGTAGAAATCGGGTGCTCACTGTCTCCTTTAGGAGTTCTTCCTCTGAGGAAGAGCCTGCCTGCCGAGTTCTTCCTTGGCATGAAGCAAATAAACCTTCCTCTTCTTCCTCCTGCTCCCTCCTAGAAGGGGCTTCTTCATCCCTCACTAAACCAGCTGACTTCCACTTCCAAGTCTTCTTGTATACAGGGCCAACTGATACTAGCACGGGTTCACCCTCTGATGCAGCTGCAGTGCCTGTTGCTGGAGTTTGAGTCCCTGCATTGCAGGTCAGTTTGTTCTCCCTCATACCATGCCACGGATTAGTATCTTGCCTTAGGGTAAAGGTCGGGAGGAGATTCCCAAAAAGTGGGTTTGCAGCCCTAGACAAGACTTGGCACACATTCAAGATACATAACAACACCATCAGAGTGGCTTGAATATCCCCCAGATCTTCAAAGTTCTCATAAAGTGGTTTAACTACCCTGGAAGTGAAAGAAATCGGGAAGCTGTCCACATAGGAATACCAATTTATCTCTAAGGCCATTGATGTCACCATGTCATAGATGGATATGGCATAGTATAAGAGAAGGATAACTCTCATCATTTTCCCTGAGGTGATAAACACCACCATTGGGAACACATAGTACGTATAAGAGCGCAGACAATACAACAACATAACCAACCACTGCAACATCATGACCAATAACTGACAACCACTACAATGAGTGTGTAGAAACAAATTTCTTTCAAGCAAAAAACAAAAAGTCAGATCTGTTATTATCTCAACCCTTCGAGCTCCACGTTGGGCGCCAAAATAACTGTCCTAGTTCAGCCCCTACCCGGACCAGACTAGGCAGTCTCTCTCTCTCTCACTCCCCCCACCCTCCAAGAGAACAGGGGGACAACTGGTAAACAAAAGAAAACCAGGAAAAAAAAACCCCGTGGGTTGAGATTGAACAAAAAGTAAATTTAACAGTAGTGACAGAAGAAAACAAAACAGTCATGAAACACAAATACAGTCTAATGGCTTACAACAAACCTCCACACCTAGTTTCTTCCAAGCAGCAGGAGGCTCCCTTCAGCACCCTCCTCACTTATAAACTGAGCATGATGTCAGATGGGATGGAACAGCCCTTTGGCTAATTTGGGTAAATTAACCCCAGCTGTTAGCTAATTAGTTAACTATCCCAGCCATAGGGGCTACCAGCTTCAGTTCTCCACCCAGCTCAGGGGAATATTAACTCTATCCTAGCCAGAACCGGGACAGTCCTCAAAAATCAGAGCTGTGGGCTTTCCTAGACGAATAGGACTCCGATGTTCGCCACCATGTCCACCCGGCCACCCAGTGAGCAAAAATATTAAAAATCCCAAATGTAACTCGATTAGATCCCACACCAGAAGTGCCAGCTCTGAAAGCTCTTGCTGCTCGCCCACAGCTGTTGCCAAAGCACCTACAGGCTCACAAATGCTGGGGCTGCGGGATTTCCTACACCACCAGGACTCTGACATTTAACATTAGCAAAGCTGGCCGCCCAATGAGCAAGAATCTTAAAAATCACAAACGTCAGCCGACAGACCCTACACCAAAAGTGCCAGCCACTCAAGCTCTTGCTGCTCCTCAGCGGCCATTGGCAGCGCACCTACAGCATCACAGACATTGGGGCTCCGGGCTTTCCCTGACGAACAGGTATTCGACGTTTACCACCAGCTGCACTTGATCGCTCCCTCATAAAAACCCCAAAAAATCACGAACATCGGACGATTGCTCCCACACCAAAAGTGCCAGCCACTCAAGCTCTTGCTGCTCCTCAGCGGCCATTGGCAGCGCACCTACAGCAGCACAGACATTGGGGCTCCGGGCTTTCCCTGACGAACAGGGCTTCGACGTTTACCACCAGCTGCACGTGGGCGCCCACTGAGAAAAACCCGAAAAATCACGAACGTCGGACCATTGCTCCCACACCAAAAGTGCCAGCCACTCAAGCTCTTGCTGCTCCTCAGCGGCCATTGGCAGCGCACCTACAGCAGCACAGACATTGGGGCTCCGGGCTTTCCCTGACGAACAGGGCTTCGACGTATACCACCAGCTGCACCAGGGCGCTCACTGAAAAAAACCCCGAAAAATCACGAACGTCGGACCATTGCTCCCACACCAAAAGTGCCAGACACTCAAGCTCTTGCTGCTCCTCAGCGGCCATTGGCAGTCCACCTACAGCACCACAGACATTGGGGCTCCGGGCTTTCCCTGACGAACAGGGCTTCGACGTTTACCACCAGCTGCACGTGGGCGCCCCCTGAAAATAAACCCCGAAAAATCACGAACGTCGGACGATTGCTCCCACACCAAAAGTGCCAGCCACTCAAGCTCTTGCTGCTCCTCAGCGGCCATTGGCAGCGCACCTACAGCAGCACAGACACTGGGGCTCCGGGCTTTCCCTGACGAACAGGGCTTCGACGTTTACCACCAGCTGCACCTGGGCGCTCCCTCAGAAAAAACCCCAGAAAATCACGAACGTCAGACGATTGCTCCCACACCAAAAGTGCCAGCCACTCAAGCTCTTGCTGCTCCTCAGCGGCCATTGGCAGCGCACCTACAGCACCACAGACATTGGGGCTCCGGGCTTTCCCTGACGAACAGGGCTTCGACGTTTACCACCAGCTGCACATGGGCGCTCACTGAAAAAACCCCGAAAAATCACGAACGTCGGACGATTGCTCCCACACCAAAAGTGCCAGCCACTCAAGCTCTTGCTGCTCCTCAGCGGCCATTGGCAGTCCACCTACAGCACCACAGACATTGGGGCTCCGGGCTTTCCCTGACGAACAGGGCTTCGACGTTTACCACCAGCTGCACGTGGGCGCCCCCTGAAAAAAACCCCGAAAAATCACGAACGTCGGACGATTGCTCCCACACCAAAAGTGCCAGACACTCAAGCTCTTGCTGCTCCTCAGTGGCCATTGGCAGCGCACCTACAGCACCACAGATATTGAGGCTCCGGGCTTTCCCTGACGAACAGGGCTTCCACGTTTACCACCAGCTGCACGTGGGCGCTCACTGAAAAAAAACCACAAAATATCACGAACGTCGGACGATTGCTCCCACACCAAAAGTGCCAGACACTCAAGCTCTTGCTGCTCCTCAGCGGCCATTGGCAGCGCACCTACAGCAGCACAGACATTGGGGCTCCAGGCTTTCCCTGACGAACAGGGCTTCGACGTTTACCACCGTCTACACGTGGACACCCACTGAAAACAACCCCGATAAATCACGAACGTCGGACCATTGCTCCCACACTAAAAGGGCCAGACACTCAAGCTCTTGCTGCTCCTCAGCGGTCATTGGCAGTGCACGTACAGCAGCACAGACATTGAGGCTCCGGGCTTTCCCTGACGAACAGGGCTTCGACGTTTACCACCAGCTGCACCTGGGCGCTCCGGGAAAAAAAACACAAAAAATCTCCAACGTCGGACGATTGCTCCCACACCAAAAGTGCCAGACACTCAAGCTCTTGCTGCTCCTCAGTGGCCATTGGCAGCGCACCTACAGCACCACAGACATTGGGCCTCTGGGCTTTCCCTGACGAACAGGGCTTCGACGTTTACCACCAGCTGCACGTGGGCGCCCCCTGAAAAAAAAACTCGAAAAATCACGAACGTCGGACGATTGCTCCCACACCAAAAGTGCCAGCCACTCAAGCTCTTGCTGCTCCTCAGCGGCCATTGGCAGCGCACCTATAGCAGCACAGACATTGGGGCTCCGGGCTTTCCCTGACGAACAGGGCTTCGACGTTTACCACCAGCTCCACGTGGGCGCCCCCTGACAAAAAACCCCGAAAAATCACGAACCTTGGACGATTACTCCCACACCAAAAGTGGCAGCCACTAAAGCTCTTGCTGCTCCTCAGCGGCCATTGACAGTGCACCTACAGCACCACAGACATTGGGGCTCCGGGCTTTCCCTGACGAACAGGGCTTCGACTTTAACCACCAGCTGCACCAGGGCGCTCCCCGAAAAAAGACCCGATAAATCACGAACGTCGGACCATTGCACCCACACCAAAAGGGCCAGACACTCAAGCTCTTTTTGCTCCTCAGCGGTCATTGGCTGTGCACGTACAGCACCACAGACACTGGGGCTCTGGGCTTTCCCTGACGAACAGGGCTTCGACGTTTACCAACAGCTGCACGTGGGCGCTCCCGGAAAATAAACCCCAAAAAATCACGAACGTCGGACCATTGCTCCCACACCAAAAGTGCCAGCCACTCAAGCTCTTGCTGCTCCTCAGCGGCCATTGGCAGCGCACCTACAGCACCACAGACATTGGGGCTCCGGGCTTTCCCTGACGAACAGGGCTTCCACGTTTACCACCAGCTGCACGTGGGCGCTCCCGGAAATAAAACCCCAAAAGATCACGAACATCGGACGATTGCTCCCACACCAAAAGTGCCAGACACTCAAGCTCTTGCTGCTCCTCAGCGGCCATTGGCAGCGCACCTACAGCACCACAGACATTGGTGCTCCGGGCTTTCCCTGACGAACAGGGCTTCGACGTTTGCCACCAGCTGCACGTGGGCGGTCCCTGACAAAAAAAACCCCGAAAAATCACGAACGTCGGACGATTGCTCCCACACCAAAAGTGCCAGCCACTCAAGCTCTTGCTGCTCCTCAGCGGCCATTGGCAGCGCACCTACAGCAGCACAGACATTGGGGCTCCGGGCTTTCCCTGACGAACAGGGCTTCGACGTTTACCACCAGCTGCACGTGCGCGCCCACTGAAAACAATCCCGAATAATCACGAATGTCGGACGATTGCTCCCACACCAAAAGTGCCAGCCACTCAAGCTCTTGCTGCTCCTCAGCGGCCATTGGCAGCGCACCTACAGCAGCACAGACATTGGGGCTCCGGGCTTTCCCTGACGAACAGGGCTTCGACGTTTACCACCAGCTGCAACTGGGCGCCCCCTGAAAAAAAACCCCCGAAAAATCACGAACCTTGGACGATTGCTCCCACACCAAAAGTGCCAGCCACTCAAGCTCTTGCTGCTCCTCAACGGCCATTGGCAGCGCACCTACAGCAGGACAGACATTGGGGCTCCGGGCTTTCCCTGACGAACAGGGCTTCGACATTTACCACCAGCTGCACGTGGGCGCCCCTGAAAAAAACTCGAAAAATCACGAACGTCGGACCATTGCTCCCACACCAAAAGTGCCAGCCACTCAAGCTCTTGCTGCCCCTCAGCGGCCATTGGCAGTGCACCTACAGCAGCACAGACATTGGGGCTCCGGGCTTTCCCTGACGAACAGGGCTTCGACGTATACCACCAGCTGCACCAGGGCGCTCACTGAAAAAAAACCCGATAAATCACGAACGTCGGACCATTGCTCCCACACCAAAAGGACCAGACACTCAAGCTCTTGTTGCTCCTCAGCGGTCATTGGCAGTGCACGTACAGCACCACAGACATTGGGGCTCCGGGCTTTCCCTGACGAACAGGGCTTAGATGTTTACCACCAGCTGCACCTGGGCGCTCCCAGAAAAAAACCCCAAAGAATCATGAACGTCGGACGATTGCTCCCACACCAAAAGTGCCAGACACTCAAGCTCTTGCTGCTCCTCAGTGGCCATTGGCAGCGCACCTACAGCAGCACAGACATTGAGGCTCCAGGCTTTCCCTGACGAACAGGGCTTCCACGTTTACCACCAGCTGCACCATGGAGCTCACTGAAAAAAACCCCAAAAAATCACGAACGTCGGACGATTGCTCCCACACCAAAAGTGCCAGACACTCAAGCTCTTGCTGCTCCTCAGCGGCCATTGGCAGCGCACCTACAGCAGCACAGACATTGGGGCTCCAGGCTTTCCCTGACGAACAGGGCTTCCACGTTTACCACCGTCTACACGTGGACACCCACTGAAAACAACCCCGATAAATCACGAACGTCGGACCATTGCTCCCACACTAAAAGGGCCAGACACTCAAGCTCTTGCTGCTCCTCAGCGGTCATTGGCAGTGCACGTACAGCAGCACAGACATTGAGGCTCCGGGCTTTCCCTGACGAACAGGGCTTCGACGTTTACCACCAGCTGCACCTGGGCGCTCCGGGAAAAAAAAACCCAAAAAATCACGAACGTCAGACGATTGCTCCCACACCAAAAGTGCCAGCCACTCAAGCTCTTGCTGCTCCTCAGCGGCCATTGGCAGAGCACCTACAGCAGCACAGACATTGGGGCTCCGGGCTTTCCCTGACGAACAGGGCTTCGACGTTTACCACCAGCTGCACCGGGGCGCTCCCTGAAAAAAAACCCCGAAAAATCACGAACGTTGGACGATTGCTCCCACACCAAAAGTGCCAGCCACTCAAGCTCTTGCTGCTCCTCAGCGGCCATTGGCAGCGCACCTACAGCAGCACAGACATTGGGGCTCCGGGCTTTCCCTGACGAACAGGGCTTCGACGTTTACCACCAGCTGCACCAGGGAGCTCACTGAAAAAAACCCCAAAAAATCACGAACGTTGAACCATTGCTCCCACACCAAAAGTGCCAGCCACTCAAGCTCTTGCTGCTCCTCAGCGGCCATTGGCAGCGCACCTACAGCAGCACAGACATTGGGGCTCCGGGCTTTCCCTGACGAACAGGGCTTCCACGTTTACCAACAGCTGCACGTGGGCGCTCACTGAAAAAAAACCACAAAAAATCACGAACGTCGGACGATTTCACCCACACCAAAAGTGCCAGCAACTCAAGCTCTTGCTGCTCCTCAGCGGCCATTGGCAGCGCACCTATAGCAGCACAGACATTGGGGCTCCGGGCTTTCCCTGACGAACAGGGCTTCGACGTTTACCACCGTCTACACGTGGGCACCCACTGAAAACAACCCCGATAAATCACGAACGTCGGACCATTGCTCCCACACAAAAGGGCCAGACACTCAAGCTCTTGTTGCTCCTCAGCGGTCATTGGCAGAGCACGTACAGCAGCACAGACATTGAGGCTCCGGGCTTTCCCTGACGAACAGGGCTTCGACGTTTACCACCAGCTGCACGTGGGCGCTCCCGGAAAAAAAAACACAAAAAATCACGAACGTCAGACGATTGCTCCCACACCAGAAGTGCCAGCCACTCAAGCTCTTGCTGCTCCTCAGCGGCCATTGGCAGCGCACCTACAGCACCACAGACATTGAGGCTCCGGGCTTTCCCTGATGAACAGGGCTTCCAAGTTTACCACCAGCTGCACGTGGGCGCTCCCTGAAAAAAAACAGCAAAAAATCACGAACGTCGGACGATTGCTCCCACACTAAAAGTGCCAGACACTCAAGCTCTTGCTGCTCCTCAGCGGCCATTGGCAGTGCACCTACAGCAGCACAGACATTGGGGCTCCGGGCTTTCCCTGACGAACAGGGCTTCGACGATTACCACCAGCTGCACGTGGGCGCCCCCTGACAAAAACCACCGAAAAATCACGAACGTCGGACGATTGCTCCCACAACAAAAGTGCCAGCCACTCAAGCTCTTGCTGCTCCTCAGCGGCCATTGGCAGCGCACCTACAGCAGCACAGACATTGAGGCTCCGGGCTTTCCCTGACGAACAGGGCTTCGACGTTTACCACCGTCTACACGTGGGCGCCCACTGAAAACAACCCCGAATAATCACGAACGTCGGACGATTGCTCCCACACCAAAAGTGCCAGCCACTCAAGCTCTTACTGCTCCTCAACGGCCATTGGTAGCGCACCTACAGCACCACAGACATTGGGGCTCCGGGCTTTCCCTGACGAACAGGGCTTCGACGTTTACCACCAGCTGCACGTGGGCGCCCCGTGACAAAAACCCCCGAAAAATCACGAACGTTGGACGATTGCTCCCACACCAAAATTGCCAGCCACTCAAGCTCTTGCTGCCCCTCAGTGGCCATTGGCAGCGCACCTACAGCACCACAGACATTGGGGCTCCGGGCTTTCCCTGACGAACAGGGCTTCGACGTTTACCACCAGCTACACGTGGGCGCACCCTGGAAAAAAAACTTGAAAAATCACGAACATCGGACCATTGCTCCCACACCAAAAGTGCCAGCCACTCAAGCTCTTGCTGTACCTCAGCGGCCATTGGCAGTGCACCTACAGCACCACAGACATTGGGGCTCTGGGCTTTCCCTGACGAACAGGGCTTTGACGTATACCACCAGCTGCACCTGGGCGCTCCCTGAAAAAGAAACCCGGAAAAATCACGAACGTCGGACCATTGCTCCCACACCAAAAGTGCCAGCCACTCAAGCTCTTGCTGCTCCTCAGCGGCCATTGGCAGTGCACCTACAGCACCACAGACATTGGGTCTCCGGGCTTTCCCTGACGAACAGGGCTTCAACGTATACCACCAGCTGCACGTGGGCGCACCCTGAAAAAAAAACCCGATAAATCACGAACGTCGGACCATTGCTCCCACACCAAAATGACCAGACACTCAGGCTCTTGTTGCTCCTCAGCGGTCATTGGCAGTGCACGTACAGCAGCACAGACATTGGGGCTCCGGGCTTTCCCTGACGAACAGGGCTTCGACGTTTACCACCAGCTGCACCTGGGCGCCCCCTGACAAAAAACCCCGAAAAATCACGAACCTTGGACGATTGCTCCCACACCAAAAGTGCCAGCCACTCAAGCTCTTGCTGATCCTCAGCGGCCATTGGCAGCGCACCTACAGCAGCACAGACTTTGGGGCTCCAGGCTTTCCCTGACAAACAGGGCTTCGACTTTTGCCACCATCTGCACGTGGGCGCCCCCTGAAAAAAAACTCGAAAAATCACGAACGTCGGACCATTGCTCCCACACCAAAAGTGCCAGCCACTCAAGCTCTTGCTGCTCCTCAGCGGCCATTGGCAGTGCACCTACAGCACCACAGACATTGGGGCTCCGGGCTTTCCCTGACGAACAGGGCTTCGACGTATACCACCAGCTGCACCAGGGCGCTCACTGAAAAAAACCCGATAAATCACGAACGTCGGACCATTGCTCCCACACCAAAAGTGCCAGACACTCAAGCTCTTGCTGCTCCTCAGCGGCCATTGGCAGTGCACCTACAGCAGCACAGACATTGGGGCTCCGGGCTTTCCCTGACGAACAGGGCTTCGACGTTTACCACCAGCTGCACCTGGGCGCTCCCGGAAAAAAAACCCCAAAAAATCACGAACGTCGGACGATTGCTCCCACACCAAAAGTGCCAGCCACTCAAGCTCTTGCTGCTCCTCAGCGGCCATTGGCAGTGCACCTACAGCAGCACAGACATTGGGGCTCCGGGCTTTCCCTGACGAACAGGGCTTCGACGTTTACCACCAGCTGCACGTGGGCGCTCCCTGAAAAAAAACTCGAGAAATCACGAACGTCGGACCATTGCTCCCACACCAAAAGTGCCAGACACTCAAGCTCTTGCTGCTCCTCAGCGGCCATTGGCAGCGCACCCACAGCAGCACAGACATTGGGGCTCCGGGCTTTCCCTGACGAACAGGGCTTCGATGTTTACCACCAGCTGCACCATGGCGCTCACTGAAAAAAAACCCGAAAAATCACGAACGTCGGACGATTGCTCCCACACCAAAAGTGCCAGCCACTCAAGCTCTTGCTGCTCCTCAGCGGCCATTGGCAGCGCACCTACAGCAGCACAGACATTGAGGCTCCGGGCTTTCCCTGACGAACAGGGCTTCGACGTTTACCACCAGCTGCACGTGGGCGCTCCCTGAAAAAAAACCCCAAAAAACACGAACGTCGGACGATTGCTCCCACACCAAAAGTGCCAGCCACTCAAGCTCTTGCTGCTCCTCAGCGGCCATTGGCAGCGCACCTACAGCAGCACAGACATTGGGGCTCCGGGCTTTCCCTGACGAACAGGGCTTCGACGTTTACCACCAGCTGCACGTGGGCGCTCACTGAAAAAAAACCCGATAAATCACGAACGTCGGACCATTGCTCCCACACCAAAAGTGCCAGCCACTCAAGCTCTTGCTGCTCCTCAGCGGCCATTGGCAGCGCACCTACAGCAGCACAGACATTGAGGCTCCGGGCTTTCCCTGACGAACAGGGCTTCGACGTTTACCACCAGCTGCACGTGGGCGCTCCCAGAAAAAAAAACCCCAAAAAATCACGAACGTCGGACGATTGCTCCCACACCAAAAGTGCCAGCCACTCAAGCTCTTGCTGCTCCTCAGCGGCCATTGGCAGCGCACCTACAGCAGCACAGACATTGGGGCTCCGGGCTTTCCCTGACGAACAGGGCTTCGACGTTTACCACCAGCTGCACCATGGAGCTCACTGAAAAAAACCCCAAAAAATCACGAACGTCGGACGATTGCTCCCACACCAAAAGTGCCAGCCACTCAAGCTCTTGCTGCTCCTCAGCGGCCATTGGCAGCGCACCTACAGCAGCACAGACATTGGGGCTCCAGGCTTTCCCTGACGAACAGGGCTTCGACGTTTACCACCAGCTGCACGTGGGCGCCCACTGAAAAAAACCCCGAAAAATCACGAACGTCGGACCATTGCTCCCACACCAAAAGTGCCAGCCACTCAAGCTCTTGCTGCTCCTCAGCGGCCATTGGCAGCGCACCTACAGCAGCACAGACATTGGGGCTCCGGGCTTTCCCTGACGAACAGGGCTTCGACGTTTACCACCAGCTGCACCTGGGCGCCCCCTGAAAAAAACCCCGAAAAATCACGAACGTCGGACCATTGCTCCCACACCAAAAGTGCCAGCCACTCAAGCTCTTGCTGCTCCTCAGCGGCCATTGGCAGTGCACCTACAGCACCACAGACACTGGGGCTCTGGGCTTTCCCTGACGAACAGGGCTTCGACGTATACCACCAGCTGCACCAGGGCGCTCACTGAAAAAAAACCCGATAAATCACGAACGTCGGACCATTGCTCCCACTCCAAAAGGACCAGACACTCAAGCTCTTGTTGCTCCTCAGCGGTCATTGGCAGTGCACGTACAGCACCACAGACATTGGGGCTCCGGGCTTTCCCTGACGAACAGGGCTTAGATGTTTACCACCAGCTGCACCTGGGCGCTCCCAGAAAAAAACCCCAAAGAATCATGAACGTCGGACGATTGCTCCCACACCAAAAGTGCCAGACACTCAAGCTCTTGCTGCTCCTCAGTGGCCATTGGCAGTGCACGTACAGCAGCACAGACATTGAGGCTCCAGGCTTTCCCTGATGAACAGGGCTTCGACGTGTACCACCAGCTGCACCATGGAGCTCACTGAGAAAAACCCCAAAAAATCACGAACGTCGGACCATTGCTCCCACACCAAAAGGGCCAGACACTCAAGCTCTTTTTGCTCCTCAGCGGTCATTGGCTGTACACGTACAGCACCACAGACACTGGGGCTCCGGGCTTTCCCTGACGAACAGGGCTTCGACGTTTACCACCAGCTGCACGTGGGCGCTCCCGGAAAAAAAACCCCATAAAATCAAGAACGTTGGACCATTGCTCCCACACCAAAAGTGCCAGCCACTCAAGCTCTTGCTGCTCCTCAGCGGCCATTGGCAGCGCACCTACAGTACCACAGATATTGAGGCTCCGGGCTTTCCCTGACGAACAGGGCTTCCACGTTTACCACCAGCTGCACGTGGGCGCTCCCGGAAAAAAAACCGCAAAAAATCACGAACGTCGGACGATTGCTCCCACACCAAAAGTGCCAGCCACTCAAGCTCTTGCTGCTCCTCAGCGGCCATTGGCAGCGCACCTACAGCAGCACAGACATTGAGGCTCCGGGCTTTCCCTGACGAACAGGGCTTCGACGTTTACCACCAGCTGCACCTGGGCGCTCCCGGAAAAAAAACCACAAAAAATCACGAACGTCAGACGATTGCTCCCACACCAGAAGTGCCAGCCTATCAAGCTCTTGCTGCTCCTCAGCGGCCATTGGCAGCGCACCTACAGCACCACAGACATTGGGGCTCCGGGCTTTCCCTGACAAACAGGGCTTCCACGTTTACCACCAGCTGCACCGGGGCGCTCCCTGAAAAAAAACCCCGAAAAATCACGAACGTTGGACGATTGCTCCCACACCAAAAGTGCCAGACACTCAAGCTCTTGCTGCTCCTCAACGGCCATTGGCAGCGCATCTACAGCAGCACAGACATTGGGGCTCCGGGCTTTCCCTGACGAACAGGGCTTCGACGTTTACCACCAGCTGCACGTGGGCGCTCCCGGAAAAAAAACCACAAAAAATCACGAATGTCAGACGATTGCTCCCACACCAGAAGTGCCAGCCACTCAAGCTCTTGCTGCTCCTCAGCGGCCATTGGCAGCGCACCTACAGCACCACAGACATTGAGGCTCCGGGCTTTCCCTGACGAACAGGGCTTCCAAGTTTACCACCAGCTGCACGTGGGCGCCCCCTGAAAAAAAAACTCGAAAAATCACGAACGTTGGACCATTGCTCCCACACCAAAAGTGCCAGCCACTCAAGCTCTTGCTGCTCCTCAGTGGCCATTGGCAGCGCACCTACAGCACCACAGACATTGGGGCTCCGGGCTTTCCCTGACGAACAGGGCTTCCACGTTTACCACCAGCTGCCCGTGGGCGCTCCCGGTAAAAAAAACCCAAAATATCACGAACGTCGGACGATTGCTCCCACACCAAAAGTGCCAGCCACTCAAGCTCTTGCTGCTCCTCAGCGGCCATTGGCAGTGCACCTACAGCAGCACAGACATTGGGGCTCCGGGCTTTCCCTGACGAACAGGGCTTCGACGTTTACCACCAGCTGCACGTGGGCGTCCCCTGACAAAAACCACCGAAAAATCACGAACGTCGGACGATTGCTCCCACACCAAAAGTGCCAGCCACTCAAGCTCTTGCTGCTCCTCAGCGGCCATTGGCAGCGCACCTACAGCAGCACAGACATTGAGGCTCCAGGCTTTCCCTGACGAACAGGGCTTCGACGTGTACCACCAGCTGCACCATGGAGCTCACTGAAAAAAACCCCAAAAAATCACGAACGTCGGACCATTGCTCCCACACCAAAAGGGCCAGACACTCAAGCTCTTGCTGCTCCTCAGCGGTCATTGGCAGTACACGTACAGCACCACAGACACTGGGGCTCCGGGCTTTCCCTGACGAACAGGGCTTCGACGTTTACCACCAGCTGCACGTGGGCGCTCCCAGAAAAAAAACCCCATAAAATCAAGAACGTTGGACCATTGCTCCCACACCAAAAGTGCCAGCCACTCAAGCTCTTGCTGCTCCTCAGTGGCCATTGGCAGCGTACCTACAGCACCACAGACATTGAGGCTCCGGGCTTTCCCTGACGAACAGGGCTTCCACGTTTACCACCAGCTGCACGTGGGCGCTCCCGGAAAAAAAACCGCAAAAAATCACGAACGTCGGACGATTGCTCCCACACCAAAAGTGCCAGCCACTCAAGCTCTTGCTGCTCCTCAGCGGCCATTGGCAGCGCACCTACAGCAGCACAGACATTGAGGCTCCGGGCTTTCCCTGACGAACAGGGCTTCGACGTTTACCACCAGCTGCACGTGGGCGCTCACTGAAAAAAAACCACAAAAAATCACAAACGTCGGACGATTTCACCCACACCAAAAGTGCCAGCAACTCAAGCTCTTGCTGCTCCTCAGCGGCCATTGGCAGCGCACCTACAGCAGCACAGACATTGGGGCTCTGGGCTTTCCCTGACGAACAGGGCTTTGACGTTTACCACCAGCTGCACGTGGGCGCTCCCTGAAAAAGAAACCCCGAAAAATCACGAACGTCTGAAGATTGCTCCCACACCAAAAGTGCCAGCCACTCAAGCTCTTGCTGCTCCTCAGCGGCCATTGGCAGCGCACCTACAGCAGCACAGACATTGAGGCTCCAGGCTTTCCCTGACGAACAGGGCTTCCACGTTTACCACCAGCTGCACCATGGAGCTCACTGAAAAAAACCCCAAAAAATCACGAACGTCGGACGATTGCTCCCACACCAAAAGTGCCAGCCACTCAAGCTCTTGCTGCTCCTCAGTGGCCATTGGCAGCGCACCTACAGCAGCACAGACATTGGGACTCTGGGCTTTCCCTGACGAACAGGGCTTCGACATTTACCACCAGCTGCACGTGGGCGCCCCCTAAAAAAAAACTCGAAAAATCACGAATGTTGGACAATTGCTCCCACACGAAAAGTGCCAGCCACTCAAGCTCTTGCTGCTCCTCAGTGGCCATTGGCAGCGCACCTACAGCAGCACAGACATTGGGGCTCCGGGCTTTCCCTGACGAACAGGGCTTCGACGTTTACCACCAGCTGCACCTGGGCGCCCCCTGACAAAAACCCCCGAAAAATCACGAACCTTGGACGATTACTCCCACACCAAAAGTGCCAGCCACTCAAGCTCTTGCTGCTCCTCAGCGGCCATTGGCAGTGCACCTACAGCAGCACAGACATTGGGGCTCCGGGCTTTCCCTGACGACCAGGGCTTCGACGTATATCACCAGCTGCACGTGGGCGCTCACTGAAAAAAAACCCGATAAATCACGAACGTCGGACCATTGCTCACACACTAAAAGTGCCAGCCACTCAAGCTCTTTTTGCTCCTCAGCGGTCATTGGCTGTGCACGTACAGTACCACAGACACTGGGGCTCCGGTCTTTCCCTGACGAACAGGGCTTCGACGTTTACCACCAGCTGCACCTGGGCGCCCACTGAAAAAAAAACCCAAAAAATCACGAACGTTGGACCATTGCTCCCACACCAAAAGTGCCAGCCACTCAAGCTCTTGCTGCTCCTCAGTGGCCATTGGCAGCGTACCTACAGCACCACAGATATTCAGGCTCCGGGCTTTCCCTGACGAACAGGGCTTCCACGTTTACCGACAGCTGCCCGTGGGCGCTCCCGGAAAAAAAACCCCAAAATATCACGAACGTCGGACGATTGCTCCCACAACAAAAGTGCCAGCCACTCAAGCTCTTGCTGCTCCTCAACGGCCATTGGTAGCGCACCTACAGCACCACAGACATTGGGGGTCCGGGCTTTCCCTGACGAACAGGGCTTCGACGTTTACCACCAGCTGCACCTGGGCGCTCCCTGAAAAAAAACCCCGAAAAATCACGAACGTTGGACCATTGCTCCCACACCAAAAGGGCCAGCCACTCAAGCTCTTGCTGCTCCTCAGCGGCCATTGGCAGCGCACCTACAGCAGCACAGACATTCGGGCTCCTGGCTTTCCCTGACGAACAGGGCTTCGACGTTTACCACCAGCTACACGTGGGCGCTCCCTGAAAAAAAACTTGAAAAATCACGAACATCGGACCATTGCTCCCACACCAAAAGTGCCAGCCACTCAAGCTCTTGCTGCTCCTCAGCGGCCATTGGCAGCGCACCTACAGCACCACAGACACTGAGGCTCTGGGCTTTCCCTGACGAACAGGGCTTAGACGTTTACCACCAGCTGCCCATGGGCGCTCCCGGAAAATAAACCCCAAAAAATCACGGAAGTCTGACGATTGCTCCCACACCAAAAGTGCCAGCCTATCAAGCTCTTGCTGCTCCTCAGCGGCCATTGGCAGCGCACCTACAGCAGCACAGACATTGGGGCTCCGGGCTTTCCCTGACGAACTGGGCTTCGACGTTTACGACCAGCTGCACGTGCGCGCCCACTGAAAACAACCCCGAAAAATCACGAACGTCGGACGATTGCTCCCACACCAAAAGTGCCAGCCACTCAAGCTCTTGCTGCTCCTCAGCGGCCATTGGCAGCGCACCTACAGCAGCACAGACATTGGGGCTCCGGGCTTTCCCTGACGAACAGGGCTTCGACGTTTACCACCAGCTGCAACTGGGCGCCCCCTGACAAAAACCCCCGAAATATCACGAACCTTGGGCGACTGCTTCCACACCAAAAGTGCCAGCCACTCAAGCTCTTGCTGCTCCTCAACGGCCATTGGCAGCGCACCTACAGCAGGACAGACATTGGGGCTCCGGGCTTTCCCTGACGAACAGGGCTTCGACATTTACCACCAGCTGCACGTGGGCGCACCCTGAAAAAAAAACTCGAAAAATCACGAACGTCGGACCATTGCTCCAACACCAAAAGCGCCAGCCACTCAAGCTCTTGCTGCCCCTCAGCGGCCATTGGCAGTGCACCTACAGCACCACAGACATTGGGGCTACGGGCTTTCCCTGACGAACAGGGCTTCGACGTATACCACCAGCTGCACCAGGGCGCTCACTGAAAAAAAACCCGATAAATCACGAACGTCGGACCATTGCTCCCACTCCAAAAGGACCAGACACTCAAGCTCTTGTTGCTCCTCAGCGGTCATTGGCAGTGCACGTACAGCACCACAGACATTGGGGCTCCGGGCTTTCCCTGACGAACAGGGCTTAGATGTTTACCACCAGCTGCACCTGGGCGCTCCCAGAAAAAAAACCCCAAAGAATCATGAACGTCGGACGATTGCTCCCACACCAAAAGTGCCAGACACTCAAGCTCTTGCTGCTCCTCAGTGGCCATTGGCAGTGCACGTACAGCAGCACAGACATTGAGGCTCCAGGCTTTCCCTGATGAACAGGGCTTCGACGTGTACCACCAGCTGCACCATGGAGCTCACTGAGAAAAACCCCAAAAAATCACGAACGTCGGACCATTGCTCCCACACCAAAAGGGCCAGACACTCAAGCTCTTTTGCTCCTCAGCGGTCATTGGCTGTACACGTACAGCACCACAGACACTGGGGCTCCGGGCTTTCCCTGACGAACAGGGCTTCGACGTTTACCACCAGCTGCACGTGGGCGCTCCCGGAAAAAAAAACCCCATAAAATCACGAACGTTGGACCATTGCTCCCACACCAAAAGTGCCAGCCACTCAAGCTCTTGCTGCTCCTCAGTGGCCATTGGCAGCGCACCTACAGTACCACAGACATTGAGGCTCCGGGCTTTCCCTGACGAACAGGGCTTCCACGTTTACCACCAGCTGCACGTGGGCGCTCCCGGAAAAAAAACCGCAAAAAATCACGAACGTCGGACGATTGCTCCCACACCAAAAGTGCCAGCCACTCAAGCTCTTGCTGCTCCTCAGCGGCCATTGGCAGCGCACCTACAGCAGCACAGACATTGAGGCTCCGGGCTTTCCCTGACGAACAGGGCTTCGACGTTTACCACCAGCTGCACCTGGGCGCTCCCGGAAAAAAAACCACAAAAAATCACGAACGTCAGACGATTGCTCCCACACCAGAAGTGCCAGCCTATCAAGCTCTTGCTGCTCCTCAGCGGCCATTGGCAGCGCACCTACAGCAGCACAGACATTGGGGCTCCGGGCTTTCCCTGACGAACAGGGCTTCCACGTTTACCACCAGCTGCACCGGGGCGCTCCCTGAAAAAAAACCCCGAAAAATCACGAACGTTGGACGATTGCTCCCACACCAAAAGTGCCAGACACTCAAGCTCTTGCTGCTCCTCAACGGCCATTGGCAGCGCATCTACAGCAGCACAGACATTGGGGCTCCGGGCTTTCCCTGACGAACAGGGCTTCGACGTTTACCACCAGCTGCACGTGGGCGCTCACTGAAAAAAAACCACAAAAAATCACAAACGTCGGACGATTTCACCCACACCAAAAGTGCCAGACACTCAAGCTCTTGCTGCTCCTCAGCGGCCATTGGCAGCGCACCTACAGCAGCACAGACATTGGGGCTCCAGGCTTTCCCTGACGAACAGGGCTTCGACGTTTACCACCGTCTACACGTGGGCACCCACTGAAAACAACCCCTATAAATCACGAACGTCGGACCATTGCTCCCACACCAAAAGGGCCAGACACTCAAGCTCTTGCTGCTCCTCAGCGGTCATTGGCAGCGCACCTACAGCAGCACAGACATTGGGGCTCCGGGCTTTCCCTGACGAACAGGGCTTCGACGTTTACCACCAGCTGCACGTGGGCGCTCCCTGAAAAAATACCCCGAAAAATCACGAATGTCGGACCATTGCTCCCACACCAAAAGTGCCAGCCACTCAAGCTCTTGCTGCCCCTCAGCGGCCATTGGCAGCGCACCTACAGCAGCACAGACATTGGGGCTCCGGGCTTTCCCTGACGAACAGGGCTTCGACGTTTACCACCAGCTGCACGTGGGCGCACCCTGAAAAAAAAACTTGAAAAATCACGAACATCGGACCATTGCTCCCACACCAAAAGTGCCAGCCACTCAAGCTCTTGCTGTACCTCAGCGGCCATTGGCAGTGCACGTACAGCACCACAGACATTGGGGCTCTGGGCTTTCCCTGACGAACAGGGCTTTGACGTTTACCACCAGCTGCACGTGGGCTCCCCCTGAAAAAGAAACCCCGAAAAATCACGAACGTCTGAAGATTGCTCCCACACCAAAAGTGCCAGCCACTCAAGCTCTTGCTGCTCCTCAGCGGCCATTGGCAGCGCACGTACAGCAGCACAGACATTGGGGCTCCGGGCTTTCCCTGACGAACAGGGCTTCGACGTTTACCACCAGCTGCACCTGGGCGCCCCCTGAAAAAAAACCCCGAAAAATCACGAACGTTGGACGATTGCTCCCACACCAAAAGTGCCAGCCACTCAAGCTCTTGCTGCTCCTCAGCGGCCATTGGCAGCGCACCTACAGCAGCACAGACATTGGGGCTCCGGGCTTTCCCTGACGAACAGGGCTTCGACATTTACCACCAGCTGCACGTGGGCGCTCACTGAAAAAAAACTCGAAAAATCACGAACGTCGGACCATTGCTCCCACACCAAAAGTGCCAGCCACTCAAGCTCTTGCTGCTCCTCAGCGGCCATTGGCAGTGCACCTACAGCACCACAGACATTGGGGCTCCGGGCTTTCCCTGACGAACAGGGCTTAGATGTTTACCACCAGCTGCACCTGGGCGCTCCCAGAAAAAAAACCCCAAAGAATCATGAACGTCGGACGATTGCTCCCACACCAAAAGTGCCAGACACTCAAGCTCTTGCTGCTCCTCAGTGGCCATTGGCAGTGCACGTACAGCAGCACAGACATTGAGGCTCCAGGCTTTCCCTGACGAACAGGGCTTCGACGTTTACCACCAGCTGCACCATGGAGCTCACTGAGAAAAACCCCAAAAAATCACGAACGTCGGACCATTGCTCCCACACCAAAAGTGCCAGACACTCAAGCTCTTTTTGCTCCTCAGCGGTCATTGGCTGTACACGTACAGCACCACAGACACTGGGGCTCCGGGCTTTCCCTGACGAACAGGGCTTCGACGTTTACCACCAGCTGCACGTGGGCGCTCCCGGAAAAAAAACCCCATAAAATCACGAACGTTGGACCATTGCTCCCACACCAAAAGTGCCAGCCACTCAAGCTCTTGCTGCTCCTCAGCGGCCATTGGCAGCGCACCTACAGCACCACAGACATTGAGGCTCCGGGCTTTCCCTGACGAACAGGGCTTCGACGTTTACCACCAGCTGCACGTGGGCGCTCCCGGAAAAAAACCCCAAAAAATCACGAACGTCGGACGATTGCTCCCACACCAAAAGTGCCAGCCACTCAAGCTCTTGCTGCTCCTCAGCGGCCATTGGCAGCGCACCTACAGCAGCACAGACATTGGGGCTCCGGGCTTTCCCTGACGAACAGGGCTTCGACGTTTACCACCAGCTGCACCTGGGCGCTCCCGGAAAAAAAACCACAAAAAATCACGAACGTCAGACGATTGCTCCCACACCAGAAGTGCCAGCCTATCAAGCTCTTGCTGCTCCTCAGCGGCCATTGGCAGCGCACCTACAGCAGCACAGACATTGGGGCTCCGGGCTTTCCCTGACGAACAGGGCTTCCACGTTTACCACCAGCTGCACCGGGGCGCTCCCTGAAAAAAACCCCGAAAAATCACGAACGTTGGACGATTGCTCCCACACCAAAAGTGCCAGACACTCAAGCTCTTGCTGCTCCTCAGCGGCCATTGGCAGCGCATCTACAGCAGCACAGACATTGGGGCTCCGGGCTTTCCCTGACGAACAGGGCTTCGACGTTTACCACCAGCTGCACGTGGGCGCTCACTGAAAAAAAACCACAAAAAATCACAAACGTCGGACGATTTCACCCACACCAAAAGTGCCAGACACTCAAGCTCTTGCTGCTCCTCAGCGGCCATTGGCAGCGCACCTACAGCAGCACAGACATTGGGGCTCCAGGCTTTCCCTGACGAACAGGGCTTCGACGTTTACCACCGTCTACACGTGGGCACCCACTGAAAACAACCCCTATAAATCACGAACGTCGGACCATTGCTCCCACACCAAAAGTGCCAGACACTCAAGCTCTTGCTGCTCCTCAGCGGCCATTGGCAGCGCACCTACAGCAGCACAGACATTGGGGCTCCGGGCTTTCCCTGACGAACAGGGCTTCGACGTTTACCACCAGCTGCACGTGGGCGCTCCCTGAAAAAAACCCCGAAAAATCACGAACGTCGGACCATTGCTCCCACACCAAAAGTGCCAGCCACTCAAGCTCTTGCTGCCCCTCAGCGGCCATTGGCAGCGCACCTACAGCAGCACAGACATTGGGGCTCCGGGCTTTCCCTGACGAACAGGGCTTCGACGTTTACCACCAGCTACACGTGGGCGCACCCTGAAAAAAAAACTTGAAAAATCACGAACATCGGACCATTGCTCCCACACCAAAAGTGCCAGCCACTCAAGCTCTTGCTGTACCTCAGCGGCCATTGGCAGTGCACCTACAGCACCACAGACATTGGGGCTCTGGGCTTTCCCTGACGAACAGGGCTTTGACGTTTACCACCAGCTGCACGTGGGCTCCCCTGAAAAAGAAACCCCGAAAAATCACGAACGTCTGAAGATTGCTCCCACACCAAAAGTGCCAGCCACTCAAGCTCTTGCTGCTCCTCAGCGGCCATTGGCAGCGCACGTACAGCAGCACAGACATTGGGGCTCCGGGCTTTCCCTGACGAACAGGGCTTCGACGTTTACCACCAGCTGCACCTGGGCGCCCCCTGACAAAAACCCCCGAAAAATCACGAGCCTTGGACGATTGCTCCCACACCAAAAGTGCCAGCCACTCAAGCTCTTGCTGCTCCTCAGCGGCCATTGGCAGCGCACCTACAGCAGCACAGACATTGGGGCTCCGGGCTTTCCCTGACGAACAGGGCTTCGACATTTACCACCAGCTGCACGTGGGCGCCCCCTGAAAAAAAACTCGAAAAATCACGAACGTCGGACCATTGCTCCCACACCAAAAGTGCCAGCCACTCAAGCTCTTGCTGCTCCTCAGCGGCCATTGGCAGTGCACCTACAGCACCACAGACATTGGGGCTCCGGGCTTTCCCTGACGAACAGGGCTTAGACGTTTACCACCAGCTGCACCTGGGCGCTCCCAGAAAAAAAACCCCAAAAAATCACGAACGTCGGACGATTGCTCCCACACCAAAAGTGCCAGCCACTCAAGCTCTTGCTGCTCCTCAGCGGCCATTGGCAGTGCACCTACAGCAGCACAGACATTGAGGCTCCAGGCTTTCCCTGACGAACAGGGCTTCGACGTTTACCACCAGCTGCACCATGGAGCTCACTGAAAAAAACCCCAAAAAATCACGAACGTCGGACCATTGCTCCCACACCAAAAGTGCCAGACACTCAAGCTCTTTTGCTCCTCAGCGGTCATTGGCAGTGCACGTACAGCACCACAGACACTGGGGCTCCGGGCTTTCCCTGACGAACAGGGCTTCGACGTTTACCACCAGCTGCACGTGGGCGCTCCCGGAAAAAAAACCCCATAAAATCACGAACGTTGGACCATTGCTCCCACACCAAAAGTGCCAGCCACTCAAGCTCTTGCTGCTCCTCAGTGGCCATTGGCAGCGCACCTACAGCAGCACAGACATTGAGGCTCCGGGCTTTCCCTGACGAACAGGGCTTCCACGTTTACCACCAGCTGCACGTGGGCGCTCCCGGAAAAAAACCCCAAAAAATCACGAACGTCGGACGATTGCTCCCACACCAAAAGTGCCAGCCACTCAAGCTCTTGCTGCTCCTCAGCGGCCATTGGCAGCGCACCTACAGCAGCACAGACATTGAGGCTCCGGGCTTTCCCTGACGAACAGGGCTTCGACGTTTACCACCAGCTGCACCTGGGCGCTCCCGGAAAAAAAACCACAAAAAATCACGAACGTCAGACGATTGCTCCCACACCAGAAGTGCCAGCCTATCAAGCTCTTGCTGCTCCTCAGCGGCCATTGGCAGCGCACCTACAGCACCACAGACATTGGGGCTCCGGGCTTTCCCTGACGAACAGGGCTTCGACGTTTACCACCAGCTGCACCGGGGCGCTCCCTGAAAAAAAACCCCGAAAAATAACGAACGTTGGACGATTGCTCCCACACCAAAAGTGCCAGACACTCAAGCTCTTGCTGCTCCTCAACGGCCATTGGCAGCGCATCTACAGCAGCACAGACATTGGGGCTCCGGGCTTTCCCTGACGAACAGGGCTTCGACGTTTACCACCAGCTGCACGTGGGCGCTCACTGAAAAAAAACCACAAAAAATCACAAACGTCGGACGATTTCACCCACACCAAAAGTGCCAGCAACTCAAGCTCTTGCTGCTCCTCAGCGGCCATTGGCAGCGCACCTACAGCAGCAGAGACATTGGGGCTCCAGGCTTTCCCTGACGAACAGGGCTTCGACGTTTACCACCGTCTACACGTGGGCACCCACTGAAAACAACCCCTATAAATCACGAACGTCGGACCATTGCTCCCACACCAAAAGGGCCAGACACTCAAGCTCTTGCTGCTCCTCAGCGGCCATTGGCAGCGCACCTATAGCAGCACAGACATTGGGGGTCCGGGCTTTCCCTGACGAACAGGGCTTCGACGTTTACCACCAGCTGCACGTGGGCGCTCCCTGAAAAAATACCCCGAAAAATCACGAATGTCGGACCATTGCTCCCACACCAAAATTGCCAGCCACTCAAGCTCTTGCTGCCCCTCAGCGGCCATTGGCAGCGCACCTACAGCAGCACAGACATTGGGTCTCCGGGCTTTCCCTGACGAACAGGGCTTCGACGTTTACCACCAGCTACACGTGGGCGCACCCTGAAAAAAAAACTTGAAAAATCACGAACATCGGACCATTGCTCCCACACCAAAAGTGCCAGCCACTCAAGCTCTTGCTGTACCTCAGCGGCCATTGGCAGTGCACCTACAGCACCACAGACATTGGGGCTCTGGGCTTTCCCTGACGAATAGGGCTTTGACGTTTACCACCAGCTGCACGTGGGCTCCCCCTGAAAAAGAAACCCCGAAAAATCACGAACGTCTGAAGATTGCTCCCACACCAAAAGTGCCAGCCACTCAAGCTCTTGCTGCTCCTCAGCGGCCATTGGCAGCGCACGTACAGCAGCACAGACATTGGGGCTCCGGGCTTTCCCTGACGAACTGGGCTTCGACGTTTACCACCAGCTGCAACTGGGCGCCCCCTGACAAAAACCCCCGAAAAATCACGAGCCTTGGGCGATTGCTCCCACACCAAAAGTGCCAGCCACTCAAGCTCTTGCTGCTCCTCAGCGGCCATTGGCAGCGCACCTACAGCAGGACAGACATTGGGGCTCCGGGCTTTCCCTGACGAACAGGGCTTCGACATTTACCACCAGCTGCACCTGGGCGCACCCTGAAAAAAAAACTCGAAAAATCACGAACGTTGGACCATTGCTCCCACACCAAAAGTGCCAGACACTCAAGCTCTTGCTGCCCCTCAGCGGCCATTGGCAGTGCACCTACAGCACCACAGACATTGGGGCTCCGGGCTTTCCCTGACGAACAGGGCTTCAACGTATACCACCAGCTGCACCTGGGCGCTCACTGAAAAAAAAACCCGATAAATCACGAACGTCGGACCATTGCTCCCACACCAAAAGGACCAGACACTCAAGCTCTTGTTGCTCCTCAGCGGTCATTGGCAGTGCACGTACAGCACCACAGACATTGGGGCTCCGGGCTTTCCCTGACGAACAGGGCTTAGATGTTTACCACCAGCTGCACCTGGGCGCTCCCTGAAAAAAAAACCCCGAAAAATCACGAACGTTGGACGATTGCTCCCACACCAAAAGTGCCAGACACTCAAGCTCTTGCTGCTCCTCAGCGGCCATTGGCAGCGCATCTACAGCAGCACAGACATTGGGGCTCCGGGCTTTCCCTGACGAACAGGGCTTCGACGTTTACCACCAGCTGCACGTGGGCGCTCACTGAAAAAAACCACAAAAAATCACAAACGTCGGACGATTGCTCCCACACCAAAAGTGCCAGCAACTCAAGCTCTTGCTGCTCCTCAGCGGCCATTGGCAGCGCACCTACAGCAGCACAGACATTGGGGCTCTGGGCCTTCCCTGACGAATAGGGCTTTGACGTTTACCACCAGCTGCACGTGGGCGCCCCCTGAAAAAGAAACCCCGAAAAATCACGAACGTCTGAAGATTGCTCCCACACCAAAAGTGCCAGCCACTCAAGCTCTTGCTGCTCCTCAGCGGCCATTGGCAGCGCACCTACAGCAGCACAGACATTGAGGCTCCAGGCTTTCCCTGACGAACAGGGCTTCCACGTTTACCACCAGCTGCACCATGGAGCTCACTGAAAAAAACCCCAAAAAATCACGAACGTCGGACGATTGCTCCCACACCAAAAGTGCCAGCCACTCAAGCTCTTGCTGCTCCTCAGCGGCCATTGGCAGCGCACCTACAGCAGCACAGACATTGGGGCTCTGGGCTTTCCCTGACGAACAGGGCTTCGACATTTACCACCAGCTGCACGTGGGCGCCCCCTGAAAAAAAAACTCGAAAAATCACGAATGTTGGACAATTGCTCCCACACCAAAAGTGCCAGCCACTCAAGCTCTTGCTGCTCCTCAGCGGCCATTGGCAGCGCACCTACAGCAGCACAGACATTGGGGCTCCGGGCTTTCCCTGACGAACAGGGCTTCGACGTTTACCACCAGCTGCACCTGGGCGCTCCCGGAAAAAAAACCACAAAAAATCACGAACGTCAGACGATTGCTCCCACACCAAAAGTGCCAGCCACTCAAGCTCTTGCTGCTCCTCAGCGGCCATTGGCAGCGCACCTACAGCACCACAGACATTGGGGCTCCGGGCTTTCCCTGACGAACAGGGCTTCGACGTTTACCACCAGCTGCACCGGGGCGCTCCCTGAAAAAAAACCCCGAAAAATCACGAACGTTGGACGATTGCTCCCACACCAAAAGTGCCAGCCACTCAAGCTCTTGCTGCTCCTCAGCGGCCATTGGCAGCGCACCTACAGCAGCACAGACATTGGGGCTCCGGGCTTTCCCTGACGAACAGGGCTTCGACGTTTACCACCAGCTGCACGTGGGCGCTCACTGAAAAAAACCCACAAAAAATCACGAACGTCGGACGATTTCACCCACACCAAAAGTGCCAGCCACTCAAGCTCTTGCTGCTCCTCAGCGGCCATTGGCAGCGCACCTACAGCAGCACAGACATTGGGGCTCCAGGCTTTCCCTGACGAACAGGGCTTCGACGTTTACCACCAGCTGCACGTGGGCACCCACTGAAAACAACCCCGATAAATCACGAACGTCGGACCATTGCTCCCACACCAAAAGTGCCAGACACTCAAGCTCTTTTGCTCCTCAGCGGTCATTGGCAGCGCACCTACAGCAGCACAGACATTGGGGCTCCGGGCTTTCCCTGACGAACAGGGCTTCGACGTTTACCACCAGCTGCACGTGGGCGCTCCCTGAAAAAAAACCCCGAAAAATCACGAACGTCGGACCATTGCTCCCACACCAAAAGTGCCAGCCACTCAAGCTCTTGCTGCTCCTCAGCGGCCATTGGCAGCGCACCTACAGCAGCACAGACATTGAGGCTCCGGGCTTTCCCTGACGAACAGGGCTTCCACGTTTACCACCAGCTGCACCATGGCGCTCACTGAAAAAAACCCCAAAAAATCACGAACGTCGGACGATTGCTCCCACACCAAAAGTGCCAGCCACTCAAGCTCTTGCTGCTCCTCAGCGGCCATTGGCAGCGCACCTACAGCAGCACAGACATTGGGGCTCTGGGCTTTCCCTGACGAACAGGGCTTCGACGTTTACCACCAGCTGCACGTGGGCGCCCCCTGAAAAAAAACTCGAAAAATCACGAACGTCGGACAATTGCTCCCACACCAAAAGTGCCAGCCACTCAAGCTCTTGCTGCTCCTCAGCGGCCATTGGCAGCGCACCTACAGCAGCACAGACATTGGGGCTCCGGGCTTTCCCTGACGAACAGGGCTTCGACGTTTACCACCAGCTGCACCTGGGCGCTCCCGGAAAAAAAACCACAAAAAATCACGAACGTCAGACGATTGCTCCCACACCAGAAGTGCCAGCCTATCAAGCTCTTGCTGCTCCTCAGCGGCCATTGGCAGCGCACCTACAGCACCACAGACATTGGGGCTCCGGGCTTTCCCTGACAAACAGGGCTTCGACGTTTACCACCAGCTGCACCGGGGCGCTCCCTGAAAAAAAACCCCGAAAAATAACGAACGTTGGACGATTGCTCCCACACCAAAAGTGCCAGCCACTCAAGCTCTTGCTGCTCCTCAACGGCCATTGGCAGCGCATCTACAGCAGCACAGACATTGGGGCTCCGGGCTTTCCCTGACGAACAGGGCTTCGACGTTTACCACCAGCTGCACGTGGGCGCTCACTGAAAAAAAACCACAAAAAATCACAAACGTCGGACGATTTCACCCACACCAAAAGTGCCAGCAACTCAAGCTCTTGCTGCTCCTCAGCGGCCATTGGCAGCGCACCTACAGCAGCAGAGACATTGGGGCTCCAGGCTTTCCCTGACGAACAGGGCTTCGACGTTTACCACCGTCTACACGTGGGCACCCACTGAAAACAACCCCTATAAATCACGAACGTCGGACCATTGCTCCCACACCAAAAGGGCCAGACACTCAAGCTCTTTTGCTGCTCCTCAGCGGTCATTGGCAGCGCACCTATAGCAGCACAGACATTGGGGGTCCGGGCTTTCCCTGACGAACAGGGCTTCGACGTTTACCACCAGCTGCACGTGGGCGCTCCCTGAAAAAATACCCCGAAAAATCACGAATGTCGGACCATTGCTCCCACACCAAAATTGCCAGCCACTCAAGCTCTTGCTGCCCCTCAGCGGCCATTGGCAGCGCACCTACAGCAGCACAGACATTGGGTCTCCGGGCTTTCCCTGACGAACAGGGCTTCGACGTTTACCACCAGCTACACGTGGGCGCACCCTGAAAAAAAACTTGAAAAATCACGAACATCGGACCATTGCTCCCACACCAAAAGTGCCAGCCACTCAAGCTCTTGCTGTACCTCAGCGGCCATTGGCAGTGCACGTACAGCACCACAGACATTGGGGCTCTGGGCTTTCCCTGACGAATAGGGCTTTGACGTTTACCACCAGCTGCACGTGGGCTCCCCCTGAAAAAGAAACCCCGAAAAATCACGAACGTCTGAAGATTGCTCCCACACCAAAAGTGCCAGCCACTCAAGCTCTTGCTGCTCCTCAGCGGCCATTGGCAGCGCACGTACAGCAGCACAGACATTGGGGCTCCGGGCTTTCCCTGACGAACAGGGCTTCGACGTTTACCACCAGCTGCAACTGGGCGCCCCCTGACAAAAACCCCCGAAAAATCACGAGCCTTGGGCGATTGCTCCCACACCAAAAGTGCCAGCCACTCAAGCTCTTGCTGCTCCTCAACGGCCATTGGCAGCGCACCTACAGCAGGACAGACATTGGGGCTCTGGGCTTTCCCTGACGAACAGGGCTTCGACATTTACCACCAGCTGCACCTGGGCGCACCCTGAAAAAAAAACTCGAAAAATCACGAACGTTGGACCATTGCTCCCACGCCAAAAGTGCCAGACACTCAAGCTCTTGCTGCCCCTCAGCGGCCATTGGCAGTGCACCTACAGCACCACAGACATTGGGGCTCCGTGCTTTCCCTGACGAACAGGGCTTCAACGTATACCACCAGCTGCACCTGGGCGCTCACTGAAAAAAAACCCGATAAATCACGAACGTCGGACCATTGCTCCCACACCAAAAGGACCAGACACTCAAGCTCTTGTTGCTCCTCAGCGGTCATTGGCAGTGCACGTACAGCACCACAGACATTGGGGCTCCGGGCATTCCCTGACGAACAGGGCTTAGATGTTTACCACCAGCTGCACCGGGGCGCTCCCTGAAAAAAAACCCCGAAAAATAACGAACGTTGGACGATTGCTCCCACACCAAAAGTGCCAGCCACTCAAGCTCTTGCTGCTCCTCAACGGCCATTGGCAGCGCATCTACAGCAGCACAGACATTGGGGCTCCGGGCTTTCCCTGACGAACAGGGCTTCGACGTTTACCACCAGCTGCACGTGGGCGCTCACTGAAAAAAAACCACAAAAAATCACAAACGTCGGACGATTTCACCCACACCAAAAGTGCCAGCAACTCAAGCTCTTGCTGCTCCTCAGCGGCCATTGGCAGCGCACCTACAGCAGCACAGACATTGGGGCTCTGGGCCTTCCCTGACGAATAGGGCTTTGACGTTTACCACCAGCTGCACGTGGGCTCCCCCTGAAAAAGAAACCCCGAAAAATCACGAACGTCTGAAGATTGCTCCCACACCAAAAGTGCCAGCCACTCAAGCTCTTGCTGCTCCTCAGCGGCCATTGGCAGCGCACCTACAGCAGCACAGACATTGAGGCTCCAGGCTTTCCCTGACGAACAGGGCTTCCACGTTTACCACCAGCTGCACCATGGAGCTCACTGAAAAAAACCCCAAAAAATCACGAACGTCGGACGATTGCTCCCACACCAAAAGTGCCAGCCACTCAAGCTCTTGCTGCTCCTCAGCGGCCATTGGCAGCGCACCTACAGCAGCACAGACATTGGGACTCTGGGCTTTCCCTGACGAACAGGGCTTCGACATTTACCACCAGCTGCACGTGGGCGCCCCCTGAAAAAAACTCGAAAAATCACGAATGTTGGACAATTGCTCCCACACGAAAAGTGCCAGCCACTCAAGCTCTTGCTGCTCCTCAGCGGCCATTGGCAGCGCACCTACAGCAGCACAGACATTGGGGCTCCGGGCTTTCCCTGACGAACAGGGCTTCGACGTTTACCACCAGCTGCACCTGGGCGCTCCCGGAAAAAAAACCACAAAAAATCACGAACGTCAGACGATTGCTCCCACACCAGAAGTGCCAGCCTATCAAGCTCTTGCTGCTCCTCAGCGGCCATTGGCAGCGCACCTACAGCACCACAGACATTGGGGCTCCGGGCTTTCCCTGACAAACAGGGCTTCGACGTTTACCACCAGCTGCACCGGGGCGCTCCCTGAAAAAAAACCCCGAAAAATAACGAACGTTGGACGATTGCTCCCACACCAAAAGTGCCAGCCACTCAAGCTCTTGCTGCTCCTCAACGGCCATTGGCAGCGCATCTACAGCAGCACAGACATTGGGGCTCCGGGCTTTCCCTGACGAACAGGGCTTCGACGTTTACCACCAGCTGCACGTGGGCGCTCACTGAAAAAAAACCACAAAAAATCACAAACGTCGGACGATTTCACCCACACCAAAAGTGCCAGCAACTCAAGCTCTTGCTGCTCCTCAGCGGCCATTGGCAGCGCACCTACAGCAGCAGAGACATTGGGGCTCCAGGCTTTCCCTGACGAACAGGGCTTCGACGTTTACCACCGTCTACACGTGGGCACCCACTGAAAACAACCCCTATAAATCACGAACGTCGGACCATTGCTCCCACACCAAAAGGGCCAGACACTCAAGCTCTTTTGCTCCTCAGCGGTCATTGGCAGCGCACCTATAGCAGCACAGACATTGGGGGTCCGGGCTTTCCCTGACGAACAGGGCTTCGACGTTTACCACCAGCTGCACGTGGGCGCTCCCTGAAAAAATACCCCGAAAAATCACGAATGTCGGACCATTGCTCCCACACCAAAATTGCCAGCCACTCAAGCTCTTGCTGCCCCTCAGCGGCCATTGGCAGCGCACCTACAGCAGCACAGACATTGGGTCTCCGGGCTTTCCCTGACGAACAGGGCTTCGACGTTTACCACCAGCTACACGTGGGCGCACCCTGAAAAAAAACTTGAAAAATCACGAACATCGGACCATTGCTCCCACACCAAAAGTGCCAGCCACTCAAGCTCTTGCTGTACCTCAGCGGCCATTGGCAGTGCACCTACAGCACCACAGACATTGGGGCTCTGGGCTTTCCCTGACGAATAGGGCTTTGACGTTTACCACCAGCTGCACGTGGGCTCCCCCTGAAAAAGAAACCCCGAAAAATCACGAACGTCTGAAGATTGCTCCCACACCAAAAGTGCCAGCCACTCAAGCTCTTGCTGCTCCTCAGCGGCCATTGGCAGCGCACGTACAGCAGCACAGACATTGGGGCTCCGGGCTTTCCCTGACGAACAGGGCTTCGACGTTTACCACCAGCTGCAACTGGGCGCCCCCTGACAAAAACCCCCGAAAAATCACGAGCCTTGGGCGATTGCTCCCACACCAAAAGTGCCAGCCACTCAAGCTCTTGCTGCTCCTCAACGGCCATTGGCAGCGCACCTACAGCAGGACAGACATTGGGGCTCTGGGCTTTCCCTGACGAACAGGGCTTCGACATTTACCACCAGCTGCACCTGGGCGCACCCTGAAAAAAAAACTCGAAAAATCACGAACGTTGGACCATTGCTCCCACGCCAAAAGTGCCAGACACTCAAGCTCTTGCTGCCCCTCAGCGGCCATTGGCAGTGCACCTACAGCACCACAGACATTGGGGCTCCGTGCTTTCCCTGACGAACAGGGCTTCAACGTATACCACCAGCTGCACCTGGGCGCTCACTGAAAAAAAACCCGATAAATCACGAACGTCGGACCATTGCTCCCACACCAAAAGGACCAGACACTCAAGCTCTTGTTGCTCCTCAGCGGTCATTGGCAGTGCACGTACAGCACCACAGACATTGGGGCTGCGGGCTTTCCCTGACGAACAGGGCTTAGATGTTTACCACCAGCTGCACCGGGGCGCTCCCTGAAAAAAAACCCCGAAAAATAACGAACGTTGGACGATTGCTCCCACACCAAAAGTGCCAGACACTCAAGCTCTTGCTGCTCCTCAACGGCCATTGGCAGCGCATCTACAGCAGCACAGACATTGGGGCTCCGGGCTTTCCCTGACGAACAGGGCTTCGACGTTTACCACCAGCTGCACGTGGGCGCTCACTGAAAAAAAACCACAAAAAATCACAAACGTCGGACGATTTCACCCACACCAAAAGTGCCAGCAACTCAAGCTCTTGCTGCTCCTCAGCGGCCATTGGCAGCGCACCTACAGCAGCACAGACATTGGGGCTCTGGGCTTTCCCTGACGAATAGGGCTTTGACGTTTACCACCAGCTGCACGTGGGCTCCCCCTGAAAAAGAAACCCCGAAAAATCACGAACGTCTGAAGATTGCTCCCACACCAAAAGTGCCAGCCACTCAAGCTCTTGCTGCTCCTCAGCGGCCATTGGCAGCGCACCTACAGCAGCACAGACATTGAGGCTCCAGGCTTTCCCTGACGAACAGGGCTTCCACGTTTACCACCAGCTGCACCATGGAGCTCACTGAAAAAAACCCCAAAAAATCACGAACGTCGGACGATTGCTCCCACACCAAAAGTGCCAGCCACTCAAGCTCTTGCTGCTCCTCAGCGGCCATTGGCAGCGCACCTACAGCAGCACAGACATTGGGACTCTGGGCTTTCCCTGACGAACAGGGCTTCGACATTTACCACCAGCTGCACGTGGGCGCCCCCTAAAAAAAACTCGAAAAATCACGAATGTTGGACAATTGCTCCCACACGAAAAGTGCCAGCCACTCAAGCTCTTGCTGCTCCTCAGCGGCCATTGGCAGCGCACCTACAGCAGCACAGACATTGGGGCTCCGGGCTTTCCCTGACGAACAGGGCTTCGACGTTTACCACCAGCTGCACCTGGGCGCTCCCTGAAAAAAACCCCGAAAAATCACGAACGTCAGACGATTGCTCCCACACCAAAAGTGCCAGCCACTCAAGCTCTTGCTGCTCCTCAGCGGCCATTGGCAGCGCACCTACAGCACCACAGACATTGGGGCTCCGGGCTTTCCCTGACGAACAGGGCTTCGACGTTTACCACCAGCTGCACGTGGGCGCTCACTGAAAAAAAACCCCAAAAAATCACGAACGTCGGACGATTGCTCCCACACCAAAAGTGCCAGCCACTCAAGCTCTTGCTGCTCCTCAGCGGCCATTGGCAGCGCACCTACAGCAGCACAGACATTGGGGCTCCGGGCTTTCCCTGACGAACAGGGCTTCGACGTTTACCACCAGCTGCACGTGGGCGCTCACTGAAAAAAACCCCTAAAAATCACGAACGTCGGACCATTGCTCCCACACCAAAAGTGCCAGCCACTCAAGCTCTTGCTGCTCCTCAGCGGCCATTGGCAGCGCACCTACAGCAGCACAGACATTGGGGCTCCGGGCTTTCCCTGACGAACAGGGCTTCGACGTTTACCACCAGCTGCACGTGGGCGCTCCCTGAAAAAAAACCCCGAAAAATCACGAACGTCGGACCATTGCTCCCACACCAAAAGTGCCAGCCACTCAAGCTCTTGCTGCTCCTCAGCGGCCATTGGCAGCGCACCTACAGCAGCACAGACATTGGGGCTCCGGGCTTTCCCTGACGAACAGGGCTTCGACGTTTACCACCAGCTGCACGTGGGCGCTCACTGAAAAAAAAACTTGAAAAATCACGAACGTCGGACCATTGCTCCCACACCAAAAGTGCCAGCCACTCAAGCTCTTGCTGCTCCTCAGCGGCCATTGGCAGCGCACCTACAGCACCACAGACATTGGGGCTCTGGGCTTTCCCTGACGAACAGGGCTTTGACGTTTACCACCAGCTGCACGTGGGCGCCCCTGAAAAAAACCCCGAAAAATCACGAACGTCTGACGATTGCTCCCACACCAAAAGTGCCAGCCACTCAAGCTCTTGCTGCTCCTCAGCGGCCATTGGCAGCGCACCTACAGCAGCACAGACATTGGGGCTCCGGGCTTTCCCTGACGAACAGGGCTTCGACGTTTACCACCAGCTGCACCTGGGCGCTCCCTGACAAAAACCCCCGAAAAATCACGAACGTCGGACGATTGCTCCCACACCAAAAGTGCCAGCCACTCAAGCTCTTGCTGCTCCTCAGCGGCCATTGGCAGCGCACCTACAGCAGCACAGACATTGGGGCTCCGGGCTTTCCCTGACGAACAGGGCTTCGACGTTTACCACCAGCTGCACGTGGGCGCTCACTGAAAAAAAACCACAAAAAATCACGAACGTCGGACCATTGCTCCCACACCAAAAGTGCCAGCCACTCAAGCTCTTGCTGCTCCTCAGCGGCCATTGGCAGCGCACCTACAGCAGCACAGACATTGGGGCTCTGGGCTTTCCCTGACGAATAGGGCTTTGACGTTTACCACCAGCTGCACGTGGGCTCTCCCTGAAAAAGAAACCCCGAAAAATCACGAACGTCTGAAGATTGCTCCCACACCAAAAGTGCCAGCCACTCAAGCTCTTGCTGCTCCTCAGCGGCCATTGGCAGCGCACCTACAGCAGCACAGACATTGAGGCTCCAGGCTTTCCCTGACGAACAGGGCTTCCACGTTTACCACCAGCTGCACCATGGAGCTCACTGAAAAAAACCCCAAAAAATCACGAACGTCGGACGATTGCTCCCACACCAAAAGTGCCAGCCACTCAAGCTCTTGCTGCTCCTCAGCGGCCATTGGCAGCGCACCTACAGCAGCACAGACATTGGGACTCTGGGCTTTCCCTGACGAACAGGGCTTCGACATTTACCACCAGCTGCACGTGGGCGCCCCCTAAAAAAACACTCGAAAAATCACGAATGTTGGACAATTGCTCCCACACGAAAAGTGCCAGCCACTCAAGCTCTTGCTGCTCCTCAGCGGCCATTGGCAGCGCACCTACAGCAGCACAGACATTGGGGCTCCGGGCTTTCCCTGACGAACAGGGCTTCGACGTTTACCACCAGCTGCACCTGGGCGCCCCCTGACAAAAACCCCCGAAAAATCACGAACCTTGGACGATTGCTCCCACACCAAAAGTGCCAGCCACTCAAGCTCTTGCTGCTCCTCAGCGGCCATTGGCAGTGCACCTACAGCAGCACAGACATTGGGGCTCCGGGCTTTCCCTGACGACCAGGGCTTCGACGTATATCACCAGCTGCACCTGGGCGCTCACTGAAAAAAAACCCGATAAATCACGAACGTCGGACCATTGCTCCCACACCAAAAGTGCCAGACACTCAAGCTCTTTTTGCTCCTCAGCGGTCATTGGCTGTGCACGTCCAGTACCACAGACACTGGGGCTCCGGGCTTTCCCTGACGAACAGGGCTTCCACGTTTACCACCAGCTGCACGTGGGCGCTCCCGGAAAAAAAACCCCAAAAAATCACAAACGTTGGACCATTGCTCCCACACCAAAAGTGCCAGCCACTCAAGCTCTTGCTGCTCCTCAGTGGCCATTGGCAGCGCACCTACAGCACCACAGACATTGAGGCTCCGGGCTTTCCCTGACGAACAGGGCTTCCACGTTTACCACCAGCTGCACGTGGGCGCTCCCGGAAAAAAAACCCCAAAAAGTCACCAACGTCGGGCCATTGCTCCCACACCAAAAGTGCCAGACACTCAAGCTCTTTTTGCTCCTCAGCGGTCATTGGCTGTGCACGTACAGCACCACAGACACTGGGGCTCCGGGCTTTCCCTGACGAACAGGGCTTCCACGTTTACCACCAGCTGCACGTGGGCGCTCCCGGAAAAAAAACCCCAAAAAATCACGAACGTCGGACGATTGCTCCCACACCAAAAGTGCCAGCCACTCAAGCTCTTGCTGCTCCTCAGCGGCCATTGGCAGCGCACCTACAGCAGCACAGACATTGAGGCTCCGGGCTTTCCCTGACGAACAGGGCTTCGACGTTTACCACCAGCTGCACCTGGGCGCTCCCGGAAAAAAAACCACAAAAAATCACGAACGTCAGACGATTGCTCCCACACCAGAAGTGCCAGCCTATCAAGCTCTTGCTGCTCCTCAGCGGCCATTGGCAGCGCACCTACAGCACCACAGACATTGGGGCTCCGGGCTTTCCCTGACAAACAGGGCTTCGACGTTTACCACCAGCTGCACCGGTGCGCTCCCTGAAAAAAAACCCCGAAAAATAACGAACGTTGGACGATTGCTCCCACACCAAAAGTGCCAGCCACTCAAGCTCTTGCTGCTCCTCAACGGCCATTGGCAGCGCATCTACAGCAGCACAGACATTGGGGCTCCGGGCTTTCCCTGACGAACAGGGCTTCGACGTTTACCACCAGCTTCACGTGGGCGCTCACTGAAAAAAAACCACAAAAAATCACAAACGTCGGACGATTTCACCCACACCAAAAGTGCCAGCAACTCAAGCTCTTGCTGCTCCTCAGCGGCCATTGGCAGCGCACCTACAGCAGCAGAGACATTGGGGCTCCAGGCTTTCCCTGACGAACAGGGCTTCGACGTTTACCACCGTCTACACGTGGGCACCCACTGAAAACAACCCCTATAAATCACGAACGTCGGACCATTGCTCCCACACCAAAAGGGCCAGACACTCAAGCTCTTTTTGCTCCTCAGCGGTCATTGGCAGCGCACCTATAGCAGCACAGACATTGGGGGTCCGGGCTTTCCCTGACGAACAGGGCTTCGACGTTTACCACCAGCTGCACGTGGGCGCTCCCTGAAAAAATACCCCGAAAAATCACGAATGTCGGACCATTGCTCCCACACCAAAATTGCCAGCCACTCAAGCTCTTGCTGCCCCTCAGCGGCCATTGGCAGCGCACCTACAGCAGCACAGACATTGGGTCTCCGGGCTTTCCCTGACGAACAGGGCTTCGACGTTTACCACCAGCTACACGTGGGCGCACCCTGAAAAAAACTTGAAAAATCACGAACATCGGACCATTGCTCCCACACCAAAAGTGCCAGCCACTCAAGCTCTTGCTGTACCTCAGCGGCCATTGGCAGTGCACCTACAGCACCACAGACATTGGGGCTCTGGGCTTTCCCTGACGAATAGGGCTTTGACGTTTACCACCAGCTGCACGTGGGCTCCCCCTGAAAAAGAAACCCCGAAAAATCACGAACGTCTGAAGATTGCTCCCACACCAAAAGTGACAGCCACTCAAGCTCTTGCTGCTCCTCAGCGGCCATTGGCAGCGCACCTACAGCAGCACAGACATTGGGGCTCCGGGCTTTCCCTGACGAACAGGGCTTCGACGTTTACCACCAGCTGCACCTGGGCGCACCCTGAAAAAAAAACTCGAAAAATCACGAACGTCGGACCATTGCTCCCACGCCAAAAGTGCCAGCCACTCAAGCTCTTGCTGCCCCTCAGCGGCCATTGGCAGTGCACCTACAGCACCACAGACATTGGGGCTCCGGGCTTTCCCTGACGAACAGGGCTTCAACGTATACCACCAGCTGCACCTGGGTGCTCACTGAAAAAAAACCCGATAAATCACGAACGTCGGACCATTGCTCCCACACCAAAAGGACCAGACACTCAAGCTCTTGTTGCTCCTCAGCGGTCATTGGCAGTGCACGTACAGCACCACAGACATTGGGGCTCCGGGCATTCCCTGACGAACAGGGCTTAGATGTTTACCACCAACTGCACCTGGGCGCTCCCAGAAAAAAAACACCAAAGAATCATGAACGTCGGACGATTGCTCCCACACCAAAAGTGCCAGCCACTCACGCTCTTGCTGCTCCTCAGCGGCCATTGGCAGCGCACCTACAGCACCACAGACATTGGGGCTCCGGGCTTTCCCTGACGAACAGGGCTTAGATGTTTACCACCAGCTGCACGTGGGCGCCCCCTGAAAAAAAAACTCGAAAAATCACGAATGTTGGACAATTGCTCCCACACGAAAAGTGCCAGCCACTCAAGCTCCTGCTGCTCCTCAGCGGCCATTGGCAGCGCACCTACAGCAGCACAGACATTGGGGCTCCGGGCTTTCCCTGACGAACAGGGCTTCGACGTTTACCACCAGCTGCACCTGGGCGCCCCCTGACAAAAACCCCCGAAAAATCACGAACCTTGGACGATTACTCCCACACCAAAAGTGCCAGCCACTCAAGCTCTTGCTGCTCCTCAGCGGCCATTGGCAGTGCACCTACAGCAGCACAGACATTGGGGCTCCGGGCTTTCCCTGACGACCAGGGCTTCGACGTATACCACCAGCTGCACCAGGGCGCTCACTGAAAAAAAACCCGATAAATCACGAACGTCGGACCATTGCTCCCACACCAAAAGTGCCAGCCACTCAAGCTCTTGCTGCTCCTCAGTGGCCATTTGCAGCGCACCTACAGCACCACAGACATTGAGGCTCCGGGCTTTCCCTGACGAACAGGGCTTCCACGTTTACCACCAACTGCACCTGGGCGCTCCCAGAAAAAAAAACCCCAAAAAATCACCAACGTTGGGCCATTGCTCCCACACCAAAAGTGCCAGACACTCAAGCTCTTGCTGCTCCTCAGCGGCCATTGGCAACGCACCTACAGCACCACAGACATTGGGGCTCCGGGCTTTCCCTGACGAACAGGGCTTCCACGTTTACCACCAGCTGCACCATGGAGCTCACTGAAAAAAACCCCGAAAAATCACGAACGTCGGACGATTGCTCCCACACCAAAAGTGCCAGCCACTCAAGCTCTTGCTGCTCCTCAGTGGCCATTGGCAGCGCACCTACAGCAGCACAGACATTGGGGCTCCGGGCTTTCCCTGACAAACAGGGCTTAGACGTTTACCACCGTCTACACGTGCACGCCCACTGAAAACAACCCCGAATAATCACGAATGTTGGACAATTGCTCCCACACCAAAAGTTGCAGCCACTCAAGCTCTTGCTGCTCCTCAACGGCCATTGGTAGCGCACGTACAGCAGCACAGACACTAGGGCTCCGGGCTTTCCCTGACGAACAGGGCTGCGACGATTACGACCAGCTGCACCATGGAGCTCACTGAAAAAAACCCCGAAAAACCACGAACGTTCAATGATTGCTCCCACACAAAAAGTGCCAGCCACTCAAGCTCTTGCTGATCCTCAGCGGCCATTGGCAGCGCACCTACAGCAGCACAGACATTGGGGCTCTGGGCTTTCCCTGACAAACAGGGCTTCGACGTTTACCACCAGCTGCACCTGGGCGCTCCCTGAAAAAAAAACTCGAAAAATCACGAACGTCGGACCATTGCTCCCACACCAAAAGTGCCAGCCACTCAAGCTCTTGCTGCCCCTCAGCGGCCATTGGCAGTGCACCTACAGCAGCACAGACATTGGGGCTCCGGGCTTTCCCTGACGAACAGGGCTTCGACGTATACCACCAGCTGCACCAGGGCGCTCACTAAAAAAAACCACGATAAATCACGAACGTCGAACCATTGGTCCCACACCAAAGGGCCAGACACTCAAGCTCTTTTTGCTCCTCTATGGTCATTGGCAGTGCACCTATAGCAGCACAGACACTGGGGCTCCGGGCTTTCCCTGACGAACAGGGCTTAGACGTTTACCACCAGCAGCACCTGGGCGCTCCCGGAAAAAAAACCCCAAAAAATCACGAATGTCAGACGATTGCTCCCACACCAAAAGTGCCAGCCACTCAAGCTCTTGCTGCTCCTCAGTGGCCGTTGGCAGTGCACCTACAGCAGCACAGACATTTGGGCTACGGGCTTTCCCTGACAAACAGGGCTTAAACATTTACCACCAGCTGCACGAGAGCGCGCCCTGAAAAAAAAACTCGAGAAATCACGAACGTCGGACCATTGCTCCCACACCAAAAGGGCCAGACACTCAAGCTCTTGCTGCTACTCAGTGGCCATTAGCAGCGCACCCACAGCACCACAGACATTGGGGCTCCGGGCTTTCCCTGACGAACAGGGCTTCGACGTTTACCACCAGCTGCACCATGGAGCTCACTGAAAAAAACCCCGAAAAATCACGAACTTCGGACGATTGTACCCACACCAAAAGTACCAGCCACTCAAGCTCTTGCTGCTCCTCATCGGCCATTGGTGGCGCACGTACAGCAGCACAGACATTGGGGCTCCGGGCTTTCCCTGACGAACAGGGCTTCGACGTTTACCACCAGCTGCACGTGGTCGCCCCCTGAAAAAAAACCCAGAAAAAACATGAACCTTCGACGATTTCTCCCACACCAAAAGTGCCAGCCACTCAAGCTCTTGCTGCTCCTCAGCGGCCATTGGCAGCGCACCTACAGCAGCACAGACATTGAGGCTCTGGGCTTTCCCTGACGAACAGGGCTTAGACGTTTACCACCAGCTGCACGTGGGCGCCCCCTGAAGAAAAAAACTCGAAAAATCACGAACGTCGGACCATTGCTCCCACACCAAAAGTGCCAGCCACTCAAGCTCTTGCTGTCCCTCAGCGGTTATTGGCAGTGCACCTACAGCAGCACAGACATTGGGGCTCCGGGCTTTCCCTGACGAACAGGGCTTCAACGTATACCACCAGCTGCACCAGGGCGCTCCCGGAAAATAAAGCCCAAAAAATCACGAATGTCAGACGATTGCTCCCACAACAAAAGTGACAGCCACTCAAGCTCTTGCTGCTCCTCAGTGGCCATTGGCAGCGCACCTACAGCAGCACACACATTGAGGCTCCGGGCTTTCACTGACGAACAGGGCTTAGATATTTACCACCAGCTGCACGTGGGCGCTCCCTGAAAAAAAACCCCGAGAAATCACGAACGTCGGACGATTGCTCCCACACCAAATGTGCCAGCCACTCAAGCTCTTGCTGCACCTCAGCGGCCATTGGCAGCGCACCTACAGCAGCACAGACATTGGGGCTCCGGGCTTTCCCTGACGAACAGGGCTTCGACGTTTACCACCAGCTGCACGTGGGCGCTCCCGGAAAAAAAAACCGAAAAAATCACAAACGTCAGACGATTGCTCCCACACCAAAAGTGCCAGCCACTCAAGCTCTTGCTGCTCCTCAGCAGCCATTGGCAGCGCACCTACAGCAGCACAGATATTGGGGCTCCGGGCTTTCCCTGACGAACAGGGCTGCGACGATTACCACCATCTACATGTGGGCGCCCACTGAAAAAAACCCCGAAAAATCACGAACGTCGAACCATAGATACCTCATCAAAAGTGCCAGCCACTCAAGCTCTTGCTGCTCCTCAGCGGCCATTGGCAGCGCACCTACAGCAGCACAGACATTGGGGCTCCAGGCTTTCCATGACGAACAGGGCTTCAACGTTTACCACCAGCTGCACCAGGTCGTCCCCTGAACATAACCCTGAAAAATCACGAACGACGGACCATTACTCCCACACCAAAAGTGCCAGCCACTCAAGCTCTTGCTGCTCCTCAGCGGCCATTGGCAGTCCACGTACCGCACCAGAGACATTGAGGCTCCGGTGTTTCCCTGATGAACAGGGCTTCTACATTTAGCACCAGCTGCACGTGAGCGCTCCCTGAAAAAAAACCCCAAAAAATCACCAACGTCGGACCATTGCTCCCACACCAAATGTGCCAGCCACTCAAGCTCTTGCTGCTCCTCAGCGGCCATTGGCAGCGCACCTACAGCAGCACAGACACTGGGGCTCCCAGCTTTCCCTGAGGAGCAGGGCTTCGACGTTTGCCACCATGTGCACCTGGGCACCCCCTTAAAAAAAAAACCCCGAAAAATTACGAACGTCTGACCATTGCTCCCACACCAAAAGTGCCAGCCACTCAAGCTCTTGCTGCTCCTCAGCGGCCATTGGCAGCGCACCTACAGCACCACAGACATTGGGGCTCCAGGCTTTCCCTGACGAACAGGGCTTCGACGTTTACCACCAGCCGCACCGGGGCGCCCACTGAAAAAAAACCTCGAAAAATCACGAACGTCGGACGATTGCTCCCACACCAAAAGTGCCAGACACTCAAGCTCTTGCTGCTCCTCAGCGGCCATTGGCAGCGCACCTACAGCACCACAGACATTGGGGTTTCGGGCTTTCCCTGACGAACAGGGCTTCGACGTATACCACCAGCTGCACCAGGGCGCTCACTAAAAAAAACCCCGATAAATTACGAACGTCGGACCATTGCTCCCACACCAAAAGGGCCAGACACTCAAGCTCTTTTTGCTCCCCAGCGGTCATTCGCAGTGCACCTACAGCAGCACAGACATTGGGGCTCCGGGCTTTCCTTGACGAACAGGGCTTAGACGTTTACCACCAGCTGCACGTGGGCGGTCCCGGAAAAAAAAACCCAAAAAATCACGAACGACAGACGATTGCTCCCACACCAAAAGTGCCAGCCACTCAAGCTCTTGCTGCTCCTCAGCGGCCATTGGCAGCGCACCTACAGCAGCACAGACATTGGGGTCCGGGCTTTCCCTGAGGAGCAGGGATTAGACGTTTGCCACCAGGTGCACCGGGGCGCCCACTGAAAAAAAAAACCCCGAAAAATTACGAACTTCGGACGATTGTACCCACACCAAAAGTGCCAGCCACTCAAGCTCTTGCTGCTCCTCAGCGGCCATTGGCAGCGCACCTACAGCAGCACAGACATTGGGGCTCCGGGCTTTCGCTGAGGAGCAGGGCTTCGACGTTTACCACCGTCTACACGTGGGCGCCCACTGAAAACAACCCCGAATAATCACGAACGTCGGACGATTGCTCCCACACCAAAAGTGCCAGCCACTCAAGCTCTTGCTGCTCCTCAGCGGCCACTGGCAGCGCACCTACAGCAGCACAGACATTGGGGCTCCGGGCTTTCCCTGACGAACAGGGCTTCCACGTTTACCACCAGGAACACGTGGGCGCCCCCTGAAAAAAAACCCCGAGAAATCACGAACGTCGGACCATTGCTCCCACACCAAAAGTACCAGCCACTCAAGCTCTTGCTGCTCCTCAGTGGCCATTGGCAGCGCACCTACAGCAGCACAGACACTGGGGCTCCGGGCTTTCCCTGACGAACAGGGCTTCGACGTTTACCACCAGCTGCACCTGGGCGCCCCCTGAAAAAAACCTGAAAAATCACGAACGTCGGACCATTGCTCCCACACCAAAAGTGCCAGCCACTCAAGCTCTTGCTGCTCCTCAGCGGCCATTGGCAGTGCACCTACAGCAGCACAGACATTGGGGCTCTGGGCTTTCCCTGACGAACAGGGCTTCGACGTTTACCACCAGCTACACGTGGGAGCCCCCTGAAAAAAAACCCCAAAAAATCACGAACGTCGGACGGTTGCTCCCACACCAGAAGTGCCAGCCACTCAAGCTCTTGCTGCTCCTCAGCGGCCATTGGCAGTGCACCTACAGCAGCTCAGACATTGGGGCTCCGGGCTTTCCCTGACGAACAGGGCTTAGACGTTTACCACTGTGGTAGTTCAGCTCTGATCAGGACCAGACTACGCAGTCTCTCTCTCACTCCCCCCACCCTCCGAAAAACAGGGAGAGAAAATATAAGGAAAAACGGCTCGAGGTTTGAGATAAGGACGGGGAGAAATCCTTAAAGTTACCGTCACGGGCAAAACAGACTGGACTTGGGGAAAACTATTCATTTATTACTACAAACAGCAGGATAATGAGACAGAGAACAAGATAACCTCCATCCACCCCTCCCTCTTCCCAAGCTTAACTTTATCTCTACTACCTTCCCCCCACCGAGCGGCACAGGGGGGAAGAGGGAATGGGGGTTGCAGTCTGTTCATCATACGTTGTTTCACGCCGCTGCTTCATGGTCGGGGGAAGAACTCCTCACATTCCTCCCCTGCTCCATCATGGGGTCCCACCCCTACGCCACAGTCCTTCGTGGAACTGCTCCGGCGTGGGTCATCTCTTCCACAGAGTGCAGTCTCTCCAGAACGGCTGTCCCAGCGGGCCCTCCACGGGCCACAGCCGCCTTCAGGCATCCACCTCCCCCGGTACGGGGTCCTTCACGGGCTCCAAGTGGATCTCTGCTCCTCCGTGCACCTCCATGGGCTGCAGGGGGACAACCTGCTCCACCATGGTCGTCACCACAGGCTGCAGGGGAATCTTGGCTAGGAGCCGCATTACTCCTCCCCTCCTTTCTGAACTGACCTTGGCGTCTGCAGCCGTTCCTCACTCACAACAGGGTGGTAGATGTCTCTCAGGATCTTTTTACATCTTATTCACTTCTCATCTCCTTTCCACTTCTTGCAGCCGGGCCGGACCAAGTCGGGCCCAGTCGGCTGCCTGGAGAGAGGCCAGAGGGTGAGGCCTGCAAGGCCCATGAGGCCTGCGCCTCCCCCTCTGCACCTCCGCCCCCGCTCAGCTTCTTCACATCTTCTCTTCTCTCTTTTTTTTTTCCGTTTTCCCCTTCTTAATACGTTATCGCAGGGGCGTTATCACGGAACATTCTGCTACCAATCGGCTCGACCTTGGCCAGCAGCAGGTCCGCCCTAGGCCCGGCCAAGTCCACTGAACAAAGGGGAGCGACTTCTAGCAGTTTCCTACAGAAGCTACCACCTTAGGCGCCCCCTCACTAACAAAACCATGACAACCACCAGCTGCACTTGGGCGCTCCGTGAAAAAAAACCAAAAAATCACGAACGTCGGACGATTGTACCCACACCAAAAGGGCCAGCCACTCAAGCTCTTGCTGCTCCTCAGCGGCCATTGGCAGCGCACCTACAGCAGCACAGACATTGGGGCTCCGGGCTTTCCCTGATGAACAGGGCTTCGACGTTTAGCACCAGCTACACGTGGGCGCCCAGTGAAAAAAAATCCGAAAAATCACGAATGTTGGACGATTGCTCCCACACCAAAAGTGCTAGACACTCAAGCTCTTGCTGCTCCTCAGCGGCCATTGGTAGCGCACGTATAGCAGCACAGACATTGAGGCTCCGTGCTTTCCCTGACGAACAGGGCTTCGACGTTTACCACCAGCTACACCTGCGCGTCCCCTGAAAATAACCCTGAAAAATCACGAACGTCGGACCATTGCTCCCACACCAAAAGTGCCAGCCACTCAAGCTCTTGCTGCTCCTCAGCGGCCATTGGCAGTCCACGTACCGCACCAGAGGCATTGAGGCTCCGGTCTTTCCCTGACGAACAGGGTTTCGACGTTTACCACCAGCTGCACGTGGGAGCCCCCTGAAAAAAAACCCCAAAAATCACGAACGTTGGACGATTGCTCCCACACCAAAAGTGCCAGACACTCAGGCTCTTGCTGCTCCTCAGCGGCCATTGGCAGCGCACCTACAGCAGCACAGACATTGGGGCTCCGGGCTTTCCCTGACGAACAGGGCTTCGACGTTTACCACCAGCTGCACGTGGGCGCACCCTGAAAAAAAAACCCCAAAAAATCACGAACGTCGGATATTGCTCCCACACCAAAAGTGCCAGCCACTCAAGCTCTTGCTGCTCCTCAGCGGCCATTGGCAGCGCACCTACAGCAGCACAGACATTGGGGCCCCGGGCTTTCCCTGACGAACAGGGCTTCGACGTTTACCATCAGCTGCATGTGGTCGACCACTGAAAAAAAACCCCGAAATATCACAAACGTCGGACGATTGCTCCCAAACCAAAAGTGCCAGCCACTCAAGCTCTTGCTGCTCCTCAGCGGCCATTGGCAGCGCACCTACAGCAGCACAGACACTGGGGCTCTGGGGTTTCCCTGACGAACAGGGCTTCCACGTTTACCACCAGCTGCACGTGGGCGCTCACTAAAAAAAAACCCAAAAAATCACGAACGTCGGACGATTGCTCCCACTTCAAAAGGGCCAGCCACTCAAGCTCTTGCTGCTCCTCAGCGGCCATTGGCAGCGCACCTACAGCAGCACAGACATTGGGGCTCCGGGCTTTCCCTGACGAACAGGGCTTAGATGTTTACCACCAGCTGCACGTGGGCGCCCCCTGAAAAAAACCTGAAAAATCACGAACGTCGGACGATTGCTCCCACACAAAAAGTGCCAGCCACTCAAGCTCTTGCTGCTCCTCAGCTGCCATTGGCAGCGCATCTACAGCAGCACAGACATTGGGGCCCCGGGCTTTCCCTGACGAACAGGGCTTCGACGTTTACCATCAGCTGCATGTGGGCGACCACTGAAAAAAAACCCCGAAAAATCACAAACGTCGGACGATTGCTCCCACACCAAAAGTGCCAGCCACTCAAGCTCTTGCTGCTCCTCAGCGGCCATTGGCAGTCCACCTACCGCACCAGAGACATTGGGCTCCGACTTTCCCTGACGAACAGGGCTTCAACGTTTACCGCCAGCTTCACGTGGGCGCTCACTGGAAAAAAACCCCGAAAAATCACCATCGTCGGAAGATTGCTGCCACACCAAAATTGCCAGCCACGCAAGCTCTTGCTGCTCCTCAGCGGTCATTGGCAGCGCACCTACAGCAGCACAGACACTGGGGCTCTGGGGTTTCCCTGACGAACAGGGCTTCCACGTTTACCACCAGCTGCACCTGGGCGCTTCCCGAAAAAAAACCCAAAAAATCACGAACGTCGGACGATTGCTCCCACACCACAAGTGCCAGCCACTCAAGCTCTTGCTGCTCCTCAGCGGCCATTGGCAGCGCACCTACAGCACCACAGACATTGGGGCTCTAGGCTTTCCCTCACGAACAGGGCTTCGACGTATACCACCAGCTGCACCAGGGCGCTCACTGAAAAAAACCCCGAAAAATCACGAACGTCGGACCATTGCTCCCACACCAAAATTGTCAGCCACTCAAGCTCTTGCTGCTCCTCAGCGGTCATTTGCAGTGCACCTACAGCACCACAGACACTGGGGCTCTGGGCTTTCCCTGACGAACAGGGCTTAGACGTTTACCACCAGCTGCACGTGGGTGCTCCCTGAAAAAAACCTGAAAAATCACGAACGTCGGACGATTGCTCCCACACCAAAAGTGCCAGCCACTCAAGCTCTTGCTGCTCCTCAGCTGCCATTGGCAGCGCATCTACAGCAGCACAGACATTGGGGCCCCGGGCTTTCCCTGACGAACAGGGCTTCGACGTTTACCATCAGCTGCATGTGGGCGACCACTGAAAAAAAACCCCGAAAAATCACAAACGTCGGACGATTGCTCCCACACCAAAAGTGCCAGCCACTCAAGCTCTTGCTGCTCCTCAGCGGCCATTGGCAGTCCACCTACCGCACCAGAGACATTGGGCTCCGACTTTCCCTGACGAACAGGGCTTCAACGTTTACCGCCAGCTTCACGTGGGCGCTCACTGGAAAAAAACCCCGAAAAATCACCATCGTCGGAAGATTGCTGCCACACCAAAATTGCCAGCCACGCAAGCTCTTGCTGCTCCTCAGCGGTCATTGGCAGCGCACCTACAGCAGCACAGACACTGGGGCTCTGGGGTTTCCCTGACGAACAGGGCTTCCACGTTTACCACCAGCTGCACCTGGGCGCTTCCCGAAAAAAAACCCAAAAAATCACGAACGTCGGACGATTGCTCCCACACCACAAGTGCCAGCCACTCAAGCTCTTGCTGCTCCTCAGCGGCCATTGGCAGCGCACCTACAGCACCACAGACATTGGGGCTCTAGGCTTTCCCTCACGAACAGGGCTTCGACGTATACCACCAGCTGCACCAGGGCGCTCACTGAAAAAAACCCCGAAAAATCACGAACGTCGGACCATTGCTCCCACACCAAAATTGTCAGCCACTCAAGCTCTTGCTGCTCCTCAGCGGTCATTTGCAGTGCACCTACAGCACCACAGACACTGGGGCTCTGGGCTTTCCCTGACGAACAGGGCTTAGACGTTTACCACCAGCTGCACGTGGGTGCTCCCTGAAAAAAACCCCGAAAAATCACGAACGTCGGACGATTGCTCCCACACCAAAAGTGCCAGCCACGCAAGCTCTTGCTGCTCCTCAGCGGCCATTGGCAGCGCACCTACAGCAGCACAGACACTGGGGCTCTGGGGTTTCCCTGACGAACAGGGCTTCGACGTTTACCACCAGCTGCACCTGGGCGCTTCCCGAAAAAAAACCCAAAAAATCACGAACGTCGGACGATTGCTCCCACACCACAAGTGCCAGCCACTCAAGCTCTTGCTGCTCCTCAGCGGACATTGGCAGTCCACCTACCGCACCAGAGAAATTTGGGCTCCGGGCTTTCCCTGACGAACAGGGCTTCGACGTTTACCACCAGCTGCATGTGGGCGCCCACTGTAAAAAAACCCCGAAATGTCACGAACGTTGGACGATTGCTCCCACACCAAAAGTGCCAGACACTCAAGCTCTTGCTGCTCCTCAGCGGCCATTGGCAGTGCACCTACAGCAGCACAGACATTGGGCCTCCGGGCTTTCCCTGACGAACAGGGCTTCGACGTATAGCACCAGCTGCACGTGGGCGCTCCCTGACAAAAAACCCCAAAAAATCACGAACGTCGGACCATTGCTCCCACACCAATAGTGCCAGACACTCAAGCTCTTGCTGCTCCTCAGCGGCCATTGGCAGCGCACCTACAGCAGCACAGACATTGGGGCTCCGGGCTTTCCCTGACAAACTGGGCTTCGAAGTTTACCACCAGCTGCACCAGGGCGCCCCCTGAAAAAAACCCCAAGAAATCACGAACGTTGGACGATTGCTCCCACACCAAAAGGGCCAGCCACTCAAGCTCTTGCTGCCCTTCAGCGGCCATTGGCAGTGCACCTACAGCACCACAGACATTGGGGCTCCGGGCTTACCCTGACGAACAGGGCTTCAACGTTTACCACCAGCTGGACGTGGTCGCCCCCTAAAAAAAAACTCGAAAAATCACGAACGTCGGACCATTGCTCCCACACCAAAAGTGCCAGCCACTCAAGCTCTTGCTGCTCCTCAGCGGCCATTGGCAGCGCATCTACAGCAGCACAGACATTGGGGCTCCGGGCTTTCCCTGACGAACAGGGCTTCGAGGTTTACCACCAGCTTCACCGGGGCGCCCACTGAAAAAAAAACCGAAAAATCCAGTATGTCGGACGATTGCTCCACACCAAAAGTGACAGCCACTCAATCTCTTGCTGCTCCTGGGCGGCCATTGGCAGCGCACCTACAGCAGCACAGACATTGGGGCTTCAGGCTTTCCCTGACGAACAGGGCTTCGACGTTTACCACCAGCTGCACCGGGAAGCCCCCTGAAAAAAAACCCTAAAAAATCACGAACGTAGAATGATTGCACCCACACCAAAAGTGCCAGCCACTCAAACCCTTGCTGCTCCTCAGCGGCCATTGGCAGCGCACCTACAGCAGTACAGACATTGGAGCTCCTGGCTTTCTCTCACGAACAGGGCTTAAACGTTTACCACCAGCTACACGTGGGCACCCACTGAAAAAAACCCCGAAAAATCACGAACGTCGAACCATTGCTCCCACACCAAAAGTGCCAGCCACTCAAGCTCTTGCTGCTCCTCAGCGGCCATTGGCAGCGCACCTACAGCACCACAGACATTGGGGCTCCGGGCTTTCTCTGACGAACAGGGCTTCGACGTTTACCACCATCTGCACCAGGGTGCCCACTGAAAAAAAACTCGAAAAATCACGAACGTCGGACCATTGCTCCCACACCAAAAGTGCCAGCCACTCAAGCTCTTGCTGCTCCTCAGTGGCCATTGGCAGCGCACCTACAGCACCACAGACATTGCGGCTCTGGGCTTTCCCTGACGAACAGGGCTTCGACGTATACCACCAGCTGCACCAGGGCGCTCACTGAAAAAAACCCCGAAAAATCACGAACGTCTGACCATTGCTCCCACACCAAAATTGTCAGCCACTCAAGCTCTTGCTGCTCCTCAGCGGTCATTTGCAGTGCACCTACAGCAGCACAGACACTGGGGCTCCGGGCTTTCCCTGACGAACAGGGCTTAGACGTTTACCACCAGCTGCACGTGGGTGCTCCCGGAAAATAAACCCCAAAAAATCACGAACGTCGGACGATTGCTCCCACACCAAAAGTGCCAGCCACTCAAGCTCTTGCTGCTCCTCAGTGGCCATTGGCAGCGCACCTATAGCAGTACAGACATTGGGGCTCCTGGCTTTCTCTCACGAACAGGGCTTAAACGTTTACCACCAGCTACACGTGGGCACCCACTGAAAAAAACCCCGAAAAATCACGAACGTCGAACCATTGATCCCACACCAAAAGTGCCAGCCACTCAAGCTCTTGCTGCTCCTCAGCGGCCATTGGCAGTCCACCTACAGCACCACAGACATTTGGGCTCCGGGCTTTCCCTGACGAACAGGGCTTCGACGTTTACAACCAGCTGCACCAGGGCTCTCAATGAAAAGAAACCCAAAAAATCACGAACGTCGGACCACTGCACCCACACCAAAAGTGCCAGACACTCAAGCTCTTGCTACTCCTCAGAGGCCATTTTCAGTGCACCTACAGCAGCACAGACACTGGGGCTCCGGGCTTTCCCTGACGAACAGGGCTTCGACGTTTACCACCAGCTGGACCTGGGCTCTCACTGAAAAAAAACCCCGAAAAATCACGAACGTCGGACGATTCCTCCCACACCAAAAGTGCCAGCCACTCAAGCTCTTGCTGCTCCTCAGCGGCCATTGGCAGCATACCTACAGCAGCACAGACATTGGGGCTCCGGGCTTTCTCTGACGAACAGGGCTTAAACGTTTACCACCAGCTGCACGTGGGCACGCACTGAAAAAAAAACCCGAAAAATCACGAACGTCGGACCATTGCTCCCACACCAAAAGTGCCAGCCACTCAAGCTCTTGCTGCTCCTCAGCGGCCATTGGCAGTCCACCTACAGCAGCACAGACATTGGGGCTCTGGGCTTTCCCTGACGAACAGGGCTTCGACGTTTACCACCAGCTGCACATGGGCGCCCACTGAAAAAAACCCAAAAAAATCACGAACTTCGGACGATTGCTCCCACACCAAAAGTGCCAGCCACTCAAGCTCTTGCTGCTCCTCAGCGGCCATTGGCAGTGCACCTACAGCAGCACAGACATTGGGGCTCCAGTCTTTCCCTGACGAGCAGGGCTTCGACGTTTACCACCAGCTGCACCAGGGCGCTCCCTGAAAAAAAACCCCGAAAAATCACGAACGTCGGACCACTGCTCCCACACCAAAAGTGCCAGCCAGTTAAGCTCTTGCTGCTCCTCAGCGGCCATTGGCAGTGCACCTACAGCAGCACAGACATTGGGGCTCCGGGCTTTCTCTGACGAACAGGGCTTAGACGTTTACCACCAGCTGCACGTGGGCGCTCCCTGAAAAAAAAACCTCAAAAAGTCACGAACGTCGGACGATTGTTCCCACACCAAAAGTGCCAGCCACTCAAACCCTTGCTGCTCCTCAGCGGCCATTGGCAGCGCACCTACAGCACCACAGACATTGGGGCTCCGGGCTTTCCCTGACGAACAGGGCTTCGACGTTTACCACCAGCTGCGCCAGGGCAATCACTGAAAAAAAACCCGAAGAATCACGAACATCGGACGATTGCTCCCACACCAAAAGTGCGAGCCACTCAAGCTCTTGCTGCTCCTCAGCGGCCATTGGCAGCGCACCTACAGCAGCACAGACACTGGGGCTCCGGGCTTTCCCTGACGAACAGGGCTTCGACGTTTACCACCAGCTGCACGTGGGCGCCCACTGAAAAAAAAACCCGAAAAATCACGAACATCGGACCATTGCTCCCACACCAAAAGTGCCAGCCACTCAAGCTCTTGCTGCTCCTCAGCGGCCATTGGCAGTGCACCTACAGCAGCACAGACATTGGGGCTCCGGGCTTTCCCTGACGAACAGGGCTTCGACGTTTACCACCAGCTGCACCATGGCGCCACCTGAAAAATAAGCCCGGAAAATCACGAACGTCGGACCATTGCTCCCACACCAAAAGTGCCAGCCACTCAAGCTCTTGCTGCTCCTCAGCGGCCATTGGCAGCGCACCTACAGCAGCACAGACATTGGGGCTCCGGGCTTTCCCTGACGAACAGGGCTTCGACGTTTACCACCAGCTGCACGTGGGCGCCCACTGAAAAAAACCCAAAAAATCACGAACATCGGACGATTGCTCCCACACCAAAAGTGCCAGCCACTCAAGCTCTTGCTGCTCCTCAGCGGCCATTGGCAGTGCACCTACAGCACCAGAGACATTGGGGCTCCAGGCTTTCCCTGACGAACAGGGCTTCGACGTTTACCACCAGCTGCACATGGGCGCCCCCTGAAAAAAAACCCAGAAAAATAACGAACGTCGGACCATTGCTCCCACACCAAAAGGGCCAGCCACTCAAACCCTTGCTGCTCCTCAGCGGCCATTGGCAGCGCACCTACAGCAGCACAGACATTGGGGCTCCGGGCTTTCTCTGACGAACAGGGCTTAGACGTTTACCACCAGCTGCACGTGGGCGCTCCCTGAAAAAAAACAACAAAAAATCACGAACGTCGGACGATTATTCCCACACCAAAAGGGCCAGCCAGTCAAACCCTTGCTGCTCCTCAGCGGCCATTGGCAGTGCACCTACAGCAGCACAGACATTGGGGCTCCGCGCTTTCCCTGACGAACAGGGCTTCGACGTTTACCACCAGGTGCACGTGGGCGCCCTCTGAAAAAAAAACCCGAAAAATCACGAACATCGGACCATTGCTCCCACACCAAAAGTGCCAGCCACTCAAGCTCTTGCTGCTCCTCAGCGGCCATTGGCAGTGCACCTACAGCAGCACAGACACTGGGGCTCCGGGCTTTCCCTGACGAACAGGGCTTCGACGTTTACCACCAGCTGCACGTGGGCGCCCACTGAAAAAAAAACCCGAAAAATCACGAACATCGGACCATTGCTCCTAGAAAAAAAGTGCCGGACACTCAAGCTCTTGCTGCTCCTCAGCGGCCATTGGCAGTGCACCTACAGCAGCACAGACATTGGGGCTCCGGGCTTTCCCTGACGAACAGGGCTTCGACGTTTACCACCAGCTGCACCATGGCGCCCCCTGAAAAATAAGCCCGGAAAATCACGAACGTCGGACCATTGCTCCCACACCAAAAGTGCCAGCCACTCAAGTTCTTGCTGCTCCTCAGCGGCCATTGGCAGCGCACCTACAGCACCACAGACATTGGGACTCCGGGCTTTCCCTGACGAACAGGGCTTCGACGTTTACCACCACCTACACGTGGGCGCCCACTGAAAAAAACCCAAAAAAATCACGAACATCGGACGATTGCTCCCACACCAAAAGTGCCAGCCACTCAAGCTCTTGCTGCTCCTCAGCGGCCATTGGCAGCGCACCTACAGCACAACAGACATTGGGGCTCCGGGCTTTCCTTGACGAACAGGGCTTCGACATTTACCACCAGCTGCACGGTGGCGCCCCCTGAAAAAAAACCCCGAAAAATCACGAACGTCGGACCATTGCTCTCACACCAAAAGTGCCAGCCACTCAAGTTCTTGCTGCTCCTCAGCGGCCATTGGCAGCGCACCTACAGCAGCACAGACATTGGGGCTCCGGGCTTTCCCTGACGAATAGGGCTTCAACGTTTACCACGAGCTGCATGTGGGCGCTCCCTGAAAAAAAAACCCATAAAATCACGAACGTCGGAAGATTGCTCCCACACCAAAAGTGCCAGCCACTCAAGTTCTTGCTGCTCCTCAGCGGCCATTGGCAGCGCACCTGCAGCACCACAGACATTGGGGCTCCGGGCTTTCCCTGACGAACAGGGCTTCGATGTTTACCACCAGCTGCACGTGGGCGCTCCCGGAAAAAAAACCCCGAAAAATCACGAACGTCGGACCATTGCTCCGACACCAAAAGGGCCAGACACTCAAGCTCTTGCTGCTCCTCAGCGGCCATTGGCAGTGCACCTACAGCAGCACAGACATTGGGGCTCCGGGCTTTCTCTGACGAAAAGGGCTTAGACGTTTACCACCAGCTGCACCTGGGCGCCCACTGAAAAAAAAACCACAAAAAATCACGAACGTCGGACGATTATTCCCACACCAAAAGGGCCAGCCAGTCAAACCCTTGCTGCTCCTCAGCGGCCATTGGCAGTGCACCTACAGCAGCACAGACATTGGGGCTCCGGGCTTTCCCTGACGAACAGGGCTTCGACGTTTACCACCAGGTGCACGTGGGCGCCCTCTGAAAAAAAAACCCGAAAAATCACGAACATCGGACCATTGCTCCCACACCAAAAGTGCCAGCCACTCAAGCTCTTGCTGCTCCTCAGCGGCCATTGGCAGCGCATCTACAGCAGCACACACATTGTGGCTCCGGGCTTTCCCTGACGAACAGGGCTTCGATGTTTACCACCACCTACACGTGGGCGCCCACTGAAAAAAACCCAAAAAAAATCACGAACATCGGACAATTGCTCCCACACCAAAAGTGCCAGCCACTCAAGCTCTTGCTGCTCCTCAGCGGCCATTGGCAGCGCACCTACAGCAGCACAGACATTGGGGCTCCAGGCTTTCCCTGACGAACAGGGGTTCGACGTTTACCACCAGCTGCACCTGGGCGCTCCCTGAAAAAAAACCACAAAAAATCACGAACGTCGGACGATTGCTCCCACACCAAAAGTGCCAGCCACTCAAACCCTTGCTGCTCCTCAGCGGCCATTGGCAGCGCACCTACAGCAGCACAGACACTGGGGCTCCGGGCTTTCCCTGACGAACAGGGCTTCGACGTTTACCACCAGCTGCACGTGGGCGCCCACTGAAAAAAAAACCCGAAAAATCACGAACATCGGACCATTACTCCCAGAAAAAAAGTGCCGGACACTCAAGCTCTTGCTGCTCCTCAGCGGCCATTGGCAGTGCACCTACAGCAGCACAGACATTGGGGCTCCGGGCTTTCCCTGACGAACAGGGCTTCGACGTTTACCACCAGCTGCACCATGGCGCCCCCTGAAAAATAAGCCCGGAAAATCACGAACGTCGGACCATTGCTCCCACACCAAAAGTGCCAGCCACTCAAGTTCTTGCTGCTCCTCAGCGGCCATTGGCAGCGCACCTACAGCAGCACAGACATTGGGACTCCGGGCTTTCCCTGACGAACAGGGCTTCGACGTTTACCACCACCTACACGTGGGCGTCCCCTGAAAAAAACCAAAAAAAATCACGAACATCGGACGATTGCTCCCACACCAAAAGTGCCAGCCACTCAAGCTCTTGCTGCTCCTCAGCGGCCATTGGCAGCGCACCTACAGCACCACAGACATTGGGGCTCCGGGCTTTCCCTGACGAACAGGGCTTCGACGTTTACCACCAGCTGCACCATGGCGCCCCCTGAAAAAAAACCCTGAAAAATCACGAACGTCGGACCATTGCTCCCACACCAAAAGTGCCACAAACTCAAGCTCTTCCTGCTCCTCAGCGGCCATTGGCAGTGCACCTACAGCAGCACAGACATTGGGGCTCCGGGCTTTCCCTGACGAACAGGGCTTCGACGTTTACCACCAGCTGCACGTGGGCGTCCCCTGAAAAAAAACCCCGAAATATCACGAACGTCGGACAATTGCTCCCACACCAAAAGTGCCAGCCACTCAAGCTCTTGCTGCTCCTCAGCGGCCATTGGCAGCGCACCTACAGCACCACAGACATTGGGGCTCCGGGCTTTCCCTGACGAACAGGGCTTCGACGTTTACCACCAGCTGCACGTGGGCGTCCCATGAAAAAAAAACCCCGAAATATCACAAACGTCGGACCATTGCTCCCACACCAAAACTGCCAGCGACTCAAGCTCTTGCTGCTCCTCAGCGGCCATTGGCAGCGCACCTACAGCAGCACAGACATTGGGGCTCCGGGCTTTCCCTGACGAACAGGGCTTCGAGGTTTACCACCAGCTGCACGTGGTCGCCCCCTGAAAAAAAACCCCCAAAAATCATGAATGTCGAAAGATTGCTCCCACACCAAAAGTGCCAGCCACTCAAGCTCTTGCTGCTCCTCAGCGGCCATTGGCAGTCCACCTACCGGACCAGACACACTGGGCCTCCAGGCTTTCCCTGACGAACAGGGCTTCCACCTTTACCACCAGCTGCACGTGGGCGCTCACTGAAAAAAAACCCCGAAAAATCACGAACGTCGGACAATTTCTCCCACACCAAACGTGCCAGCCACTCAAGCTCTTGGTGCTCCTCAGCGGCCATTGGCAGCGCACCTACAGCAGCACAGACATTGGGGCTCCGGGCTTTCCCTGACGAACAGGGCTTCGACGTTTACCACCAGCTGCACGTGGTTGCCCCCTGAAAAATAAGCCCGAAAAATCACAAACGTCAGACCATTGCTCCCACACCAAAAGGGCCAGCCACTCAAACCCTTGCTGCTCCTCAGCGGCCATTGGCAGTGCACGTACAGCACCACAGACATTGGGGCTCCGGGCTTTCCCTGACGAACAGGGCTTCGACGTTTACCACCCGCTACACGTGGGCACTCCCTGAAAAAAAACCCTGAAAAATCACGAAAGTCGGACGATTGCTCCCACACCAAAAGTGCCAGACACTCAAGCTCTTGCTGCTCCTCAGCGGCCATTGGCAGCTCACCTACAGCAGCACACACATTGTGGGTCCGGGCTTTCCCTGACGAACAGGGCTTTGATGTTTACCACCAGCTGCACGTGGGCCCTCACTGAAAAAAAACCCCGAAAAATCACGAACGTCGGAAGATTACACCCACACCAAAAGTGCCAGCCACTCAAGTTATTCCTGCTCCTCAGCGGCCATTGGCAGCGCACCTACAGCAGCACAGACATTGGGGCTCCAGGCTTTCCCTGACGAACAGGGCTTCGACGTTTACCACCAGCTACACATGGGCGCCCACTGAAAACACCCTGAAAAATCACGAACGTCGGACCATTGCTCCCACACCAAAAGTGCCAGCCACTCAAGCTCTTGCTGCTCCTCAGCGGCCATTGGCAGCGCACCTACAGCAGCACAGACATTGGGGCTCCGGGCTTTCCCTGACGAACAGGGCTTCGACGTTTACCACCAGCTGCACCAGGGCGCTCCCTGAAAAAAAAACCCCGAAAAATCACGAACGTCGGACGATTTTTCCCACACCAAAAGTGCCAGCCACTCAAACCCTTGCTGCTCCTCAGCGGCCATTGGCAGCGCACCTACAGCAGCACAGACATTAAGGCTCCGGGCTTTCCCTGACGAACAGGGCTTCGACGTTTACCACCAGCTGCACGTGGGCGCTCCCAAAAAAAAAACCACAAAAAATCACTAACGTCGGACGATTTTTCCCACACCAAATGTGCCAGCCACTCAAACCCTTGCTGCTCCTCAGCGGCCATTGGCAGCGCACCTACAGCAGCACAGACATTAAGGCTCCGGGCTTTCCCTGACGAACAGGGCTTCGACGTTTACCACCAGCTGCAAATAGGCCCCCCCTGAAAAAAAACCCTGAAAAATCACGAACGTCGGACCATTGCTCCCACACCAAAAGTGCCACAAACTCAAGCTCTTCCTGCCCCTCAGCGGTCATTGGCAGTGCACCTACAGCAGCACAGACATTGGGGCTCCGGGCTTTCCCTGACAAACAGGGCTTCGACGTTTACCACCAGCTGCACGTGGGCGTCCCCTGAAAAAAAACCCCGAAATATCACGAACGTCGGACAATTGCTCCCACACCAAAAGTGCCAGCCACTCAAGCTCTTGCTGCTCCTCAGCGGCCATTGGCAGCGCACCTACAGCACCACAGACATTGGGGCTCCGGGCTTTCCCTGACGAACAGGGCTTCGACGTTTACCACCAGCTGCACGTGGGCGTCCCCTGAAAAAAAACCCCGAAATATCACAAACGTCGGACCATTGCTCCCACACCAAAACTGCCAGCGACTCAAGCTCTTGCTGCTCCTCAGCGGCCATTGGCAGCGCACCTACAGCAGCACAGACATTGGGGCTCCGGGCTTTCCCTGACGAACAGGGCTTCGAGGTTTACCACCAGCTGCACGTGGTCGCCCCCTGAAAAAAAACCCCCAAAAATCATGAATGTCGAAAGATTGCTCCCACACCAAAAGTGCCAGCCACTCAAGCTCTTGCTGCTCCTCAGCGGCCATTGGCAGTCCACCTACCGGACCAGACACACTGGGCCTCCAGGCTTTCCCTGACGAACAGGGCTTCCACCTTTACCACCAGCTGCACGTGGGCGCTCACTGAAAAAAAACCCCGAAAAATCACGAACGTCGGACAATTTCTCCCACACCAAACGTGCCAGCCACTCAAGCTCTTGGTGCTCCTCAGCGGCCATTGGCAGCGCACCTACAGCAGCACAGACATTGGGGATCCGGGCTTTCCCTGACGAATAGGGCTTCGACGTTTACCACCAGCTGCACGTGGTTGCCCCCTGAAAAATAAGCCCGAAAAATCACAAACGTCAGACCATTGCTCCCACACCAAAAGGGCCAGCCACTCAAACCCTTGCTGCTCCTCAGCGGCCATTGGCAGTGCACGTACAGCACCACAGACATTGGGGCTCCGGGCTTTCCCTGACGAACAGGGCTTCCACGTTTACCACCCGCTACACGTGGGCACTCCCTGAAAAAAAAACCCTGAAAAATCACGAAAGTCGGACGATTGCTCCCACACCAAAAGTGCCAGACACTCAAGCTCTTGCTGCTCCTCAGCGGCCATTGGCAGCTCATCTACAGCAGCACACACATTGTGGGTCCGGGCTTTCCCTGACGAACAGGGCTTTGATGTTTACCACCAGCTGCACGTGGGCCCTCACTGAAAAAAAACCCCGAAAAATCACGAACGTCGGAAGATTACACCCACACCAAAAGTGCCAGCCACTCAAGTTATTCCTGCTCCTCAGCGGCCATTGGCAGCGCACCTACAGCAGCAGAGACATTGGGGCTCCAGGCTTTCCCTGACGAACAGGGCTTCGACGTTTACCACCAGCTACACGTGGGCGCCCACTGAAAACACCCTGAAAAATCACGAACGTCGGACCATTGCTCCCACACCAAAAGTGCCAGCCACTCAAGCTCTTGCTGCTCCTCAGCGGCCATTGGCAGCGCACCTAGAGCAGCACAGACATTGGGGCTCCGGGCTTTCCCTGACAAACAGGGCTTAGACATTTACCACAAGCTACAACAGGGCGCTGCCTAAAAAAAACCCTGAGAAATCACGAACGTCGGAAGATTGCTCCCACACCAAAAGTGCCAGCCACTCAAGCTCTTGCTGCTCCTCAGCGGCCATTGGCTGCGCACCTACAGCAGCACAGACATTGGGGCTCCGGGCTTTCCCTGACGAACAGGGCTTTGACGTTTACCACAGGCCGCACCAGGGCGCCCCCTGAAAAAAAACCCCGAAAAAACACGAACGTCGGACGATTGCTCCCACACCAAAAGTGCCAGCCACTCAAGCTCTTGCTGCTCCTCAGCGGCCATTGGCAGCGCACCTACAGCAGCACAGACATTGGGGCTCTGGGCTTTCCCTGACGAACAGGACTTCGACGTTTACCACCAGCTGCACGTGGTCGCCCCCTGAAAAAAAACCTCCAAAAATCATGAATGTCGGAAGATTGCTCCCACACCAAAAGTGCCAGACACTCAAGGTCTTCCTGCTCCTCAGCGGCCATTGGCAGTCCACCTACAGCACCAGACACACTGGGGCTCCAGGCTTTCCCTGACGAACAGGGCTTCGACATTTACCACCAGCTGCACGTGGGCGCCCACTGAAAAAAAACCCAGAAAAATCACGAACGTCGGACAATTTCTCCCACACCAAACGTGCCAGCCACTCAAGCTCTTGGTGCTCCTCAGCGGCCATTGGCAGCGCACCTACAGCAGCACAGACATTGGGGCTCCGGGCTTTCCCTGACGAACAGGGCTTCGACGTTTACCACCAGCTGCACGTGGTCGCACCCTGAAAAATAAGCCCGAAAAATCACAAATGTCCGACCATTACTCCCACAGCAAAAGTGCCAGCCAATCAAGCTCTTGCTACTCCTCAGCGGCCATTGGGAGTGCACCTACAGCACCACAGACATTGGGGCTCCGGTCTTTCCCTGACGAACAGGGCTTCGACGTTTACCACCAGCTACACGTGGGCACTCCCTGAAAAAAAACCCTGAAAAATCACGAACGTTGGACGATTGCTCCCACACCAAAAGTGCCAGCCACTCAAGCTCTTGCTGCTCCTCAGCGGTCATTGGCAGCTAATCTACAGCAGCACACACATTGTGGGTCCGGGCTTTCCCTGACGAACAGGGCTTTGATGTTTACCACCAGCTGCACGTGGGCCCTCACTGAAAAAAAACCCCGAAAAATCACCAACGCCGGAAGATTACACCCACACCAAAAGTGCCAGCCACTCAAGTTATTCCTGCTCCTCAGCGGCCATTGGCAGTCCACCTACAGCAGCACAGACATTGGGGCTCCAGGCTTTCCCTGACGAACAGGGCTTTGCCGTTTACGACCAGATGAACCTGGGCGTCCCCAGAAAATAACCCCGAAGAAACACGAACGTCGGACAATTGCTCCCACACCAAAAGTGCCAGTCACTCAAGATCTTGCTGCTCCTCAGCAGCCGTTGGCAGTCCACATACCGCACCAGAGACATTGAGGCTCCGGTCTTTCCCTGACGAACAGGGCTTCGACGTTTACCACCAGCTGCACATGGGCGCCCACTGAAAAAAAACCCCAAAAAATCATGAACGTCGGACCATTGCTACCACACCAAAAGTGTCACACACTCAAGCTCTTTTTGATCCTCAGCGGTCATTGGCAGTGCACCTACCGCACCAGAGACATTGGGGCTCCGGGCTTTCCCTGACGAACAGGGCTTCGACGTTTACCACCACCTGCACCTGGGCGCCCCCTGAAAAAAAACCCCAAAAAATCACGAACGTCGGAAGATTGCTCCCACACCAAAAGGGCCAGACACTCAAGCTCTTGCTGCTCCTCAGCGGCCATTGGCAGCGCACCTACAGCAGCACAGACATTGGGGCTCCGGGCTTTCCCTGACGAACAGGGCTTCGACGTTTACCACCAGCTGCACGTGGTCGCCCCCTGAAAAATAAGCCCGAAAATTCACAAACGTCAGACCATTGCTCCCACACCAAAAGTGCCAGCCACTCAAGCTCTTGCTGCTCCTCAGCGGCCATTGGCAGCGCACCTACAGCAGCACAGACACTGGGGCTCCGGGCTTTCCCTGACGAACAGGGCTTAGACGTACACCACCAGTTGCACCTGGGCGACCCCTGAAAAAAAGCCCAGAAAAATGATGAACGTCAGACGGTTGCTCCCACACCAAAAGGGCCAGCCACTCAAGCTCTTGCTGCTCCTCAGCGGCCATTGGCAGTGCACCTACAGCACCAGAGACATTGGGGATACAGGCTTTCCTTGACGAACAGGGCTTCGACCTTTACCACCAGCTGCACCAGGGCGCTCACTGAAAAAAAACCCCAAAAAATCACAAACATCGGACGATTGCTACCACACCAAAAGGGCCAGCCACTCAAGCTCTTGCTGCTCCTCTGCGGCCGTTGGCAGTGCACCTACAGCAGCACAGACATTGGGGCTCCAGGCTTTCCCTGACGAACAGGGCTTCGCCGTTTACCACCAGCTGCACCTGGGCGCCCCGTGAAAATAACCCCGAAAAAACACGAACGTCGGACCATTGCTCCCACACCAAAAGTGCCAGCCACTCAAGCTCCTGCTGCTCCTCAGGGGCCATTGACAGTGCACCTACAGCACCAAAGACTTTAGGACTCCGTGCTATCCCTAAGGAACAGGGCTTCGACTTTTACCACCAGCTGCACAAGGGCGCCCACTGAAAAAAGCCCCGAAAAATCACGAACGTCAGACCATTGCTCCCACACCAAAAGTGCCAGACACTCAAGCTCTTGCTGCTCCTCAGCGGACATTGGCAGCGCACCTATAGCAGCACAGACACTGCGGCTCGGGGCTTTCCCTGATGAACAGGGCTTCGACGTTTACCACCAGCTGCACGTGGGCGCTCAATTAAAAAAAACCCCGAAAAATCAAGAACGTCGGACCATTGCTCCAACACCAAAAGTGCCAGACACTCAAGCTCTTGCTGCTCCTCAGCGGCCATTGGCAGTCCAACTACAGCAGCACAGACATTGGGGCTCCAGGCTTTCCATGACGAACAGTGCTTCGCCGTTTACCACCAGATACACTTGGGCGTCCCCTGAAAATTACCCCGAAGAAACACGAAATTCGGACCATTGCTCCCACACGACAAGTGCCAGCCACTCAAGCTCTTGCTGCTCCTCAGCAGCCGTTGGCACTCCACGTACCGCACCAGAGACATTGAGGCTCCGGTCTTTCCCTGATGAAGAGGGCTTCGACATTTACCACCTGCTGTACAACGGCGCCCACTGAAAAAAAACCCCAAAAAATCACTAACGTCGGACCATTGCTCCCACACCAAAAGTGCCAGCCACTCAAGCTCTTGCTGCTCCTCAGCGGTCATTGGGAGTGCACCTACCGCACCAGAGACATTCGGGATCCGGGCTTTCCCTGACGAACAGGGCTTCGACGTTTACCACCAGCTGCACCTGGGCGCCCATTGAAAAATAACCCCAAAAAATCACGAACGTCGGAAGATTGCTCCCACACCAAAAGGGCCAGACACACAAGCTCTTACTGCTCCTCAGCGGCCATTGGCAGCGCACCTACAGCAGCACAGACATTGGGGCTCCGGGCTTTCCCTGACGAACAGGGCTTCTACGTTTACCACCAGCTGCACGTGGGCGCCCATTGAAAAAAACCCCAAAAAAACACGAACGTCGGACCATTGCTCCCACACCAAAAGTGCCAGACACTCAAGCTCTTGCTGTCCCTCAGCGGCCATTGGCAGCGCACCTACAGCAGCACAGACATTGGGGCTCTGGGCTTTCCCTGACGAACAGGGCTTTGACGTTTACCACCAGCTGCACGTGGGCGCGCACTGAAAAAAACCCCGAAAAATCACTAACGTCGGACGGTTGCTCCCACACCAAAAGTGCCAGCCACTCAAGCTCTTGCTGCTCCTCAGCAGCTGTTGGCACTCCACGTACCGCACCAGAGACATTGAGGTTCCGGTCTTTCCCTGACGAACAGGGCACTTTTGTTGTGGGAGCAATGGTCCGACGTTCGTGATTTTTCGGGGTTTTTTTTCAGGGGGCGCCCATGTGCGGCTGGTGGTAAAGGTCGAAGCCCTGTTCGTCAGGGAAAGCCCGGAGCTCCAATTTCTGTGGTGCTGTAGGTGCGCTGCCAATGGCTGCTGAGGAGCAGCAAGAGCTTGAGTGTCTGGCACTTTTGATGTGGGAGGAATGGTACGATGTTCGTGATTTTTTGGAGTTTTTTTTCAGTGAGCGCCCACGTGCAGCTCGTGGTATACGTCGAAGCCCTGTTCGTCATGGAAAGCCCGGAGCCCCAATGTCTGTGCTGCTGTAGGTGCACTGCCAATGACCGCTGAGGAGCAGCAAGAGCTTAAGTGTCTGGCACTTTTGATGTGGGAGCAATCTTCTGACGTTCGTGATTTTTCGGGGTTTTTTTTCAGTGGGCGCCCTGGTGCAGCTGGTGGTAAACGTCGAAGCACTGTTCCTCAGGGAAAGCCCGGAGCCCCAATGTCTGTGCTGCTCTAGGTGGACTGCCAATGGCCGCTGAGTAGCAGCAAGAGCTTGAATGTCTGGCACTTTTGTTGTGGGAGCAATTGTCCGACGTTTGTAGTTTTTCGGGGTTTTTTTTCAGTTAGTGCCCAAGTGCAGCTGGTGGTAAACGTCGAAGCCCTGTTCGTCAGGGAAAGGCCGGAGCCCCAATGTCTGTGCTGCTGTAGGTGCGATGCCAATGGCCGCTGAGGAGCAGCAAGAGCTTGAGTGGCTGGAACTTTTGGTGTGGGAGTAATCATCCGACGTTTGTGATATTTCGGCGTTTTTTTTCAGTGACACCCACGTGCAGCTGGTGGTAAACGTCGAAGCCCTGTTCGTCAGGGAAAGACCGGAGCCCCAATGTCTGTGCTGCTGTAGGTGCGCTGCCAATGGCCGATGAGGAGCAGCAAGAGCTTGAGAGTCTGGCACTTTTGGTGTGGGAGCAATCTTCCGACATTCGTGATTTTTCGGGGTTTTTTTCAGTGGGCGCCCATGTGCAGCTGGTGGTAAACGTCGAAGCCCTGTTTGTCAGGGAAAGCCCGGAGCCCCAATGTCTCTGGTGCTATAGGTGCACTGCCAATGGCCGCTGAGGAGCAGCAAGAGCTTGAGTGGCTGGCACTTTTGGTGTGGGAGCAATCGTCCGACGTTCGTGATTTTTTGGGTTTTTTTTCAGGGGGCACCCTGGTGCAGCTGGTGGTAAACATCGAAGCCACTTCGTCAGGGAAAGCCCGGAGCCTCAATGTCTGTGCTGCTGTACGTGTGCTACCAATGGCCGCTGAGGAGCAGCAAGAGCTTGAGAGTCTGGCACTTTTGGTGTGGGAGCAATCGTCCGACGTTCATGATTTTTTGGGGTTTTTTGTCAGTGGGCGCCCTGGTGCAGCTGGTGGTAAACGTCGAAGCCCTGTTCGTCAGGGAAAGCCCGGAGCCCCAATGACTGTGCTGCTGTAGGTGCGATGCCAATGGCCGCTGAGGAGCAGCAAGAGCTTGAGTGGCTGGCACTTTTTGTCTGGGAGCAATCTTCCGACGGTAGTGATTTTTCGGGGTTTTTTTTCAGTGACGCCCACGTGCAGCTGGTGGTAAACGTCGAAGCCCTGTTCGTCAGGGAAAGACCGGAGCCCCAATGTCTGTGCTGCTGTAGGTGCGCTGCGAATGGCTGCTGAGGAGCAGCAAGAGCTTGAGAGTCTGGCACTTTTGGTGTGGGAGCAATCTTCCGACATTCGTGATTTTTTGGGGTTTTTTGTCATCGAGCGCCCAGGTGCAGATGGTGGTAAACGTCGAGGCCCTGTTCGTCAGGGAAAGCCCGGAGCCCCAATGTCTGTGCTGCTGTAGGTGCGCTGCCAATGGCCGCTGAGGAGCAGCAAGAGCTTGAGTGGCTGGCACTTTTGGTGTGGGAGCAATTGTTCGACGTTGGTGATTTTTTGGGTTTTTTTTTTCCAGGGGCGGACTGGTGCAGCTGGTGGTAAACGTCGAAGCCCTGTTCGTCAGGGAAAGCCCGGAGCCCCAATATCTGTGCTGCTGTAGGTGCGCTGCCAATGGCCGCTGAGGAGCAGCAAGAGCTTGAGTGGCTGGCACTTTTGGTGTGGGAGCAATCGTCCGACGTCCGTGATTTTTCGGGGTTTTTTTTCAGTGGGCGCCCACGTGCAGCTGGTGGTAAACGTCGAAGCCCTGTTCGTCAGGCAAAGCCCGGAGCCCCAATGTCTGTGCTACTGTACGTGTGCTACCAATGGCCGCTGAGGAGCAGCAAGAGCTTGAGTGGCTGGCACTTTTGGTTTGGGAGCAATCTTCCAACGTTTGTGATATTTTGGGGTTTTTTTTCAGTGGACGCCCATGTGCAGCTGGTGGTAAACGTTAAAGCCCTGTTCGTCAGGGAAAGCCTGGGGAACCAATGTCTGTGCTGCTGTAGGTGCGCTGCCAATGGCCGCTGAGGAGCAGCAAGAGCTTGAGTGGCTGGCACTTTTGGTGTGGGAGAAATGGTCCGACGGTAGGGTTTTTTCGGGGTTTTTTTTCAGTGAGTGCCCTGGTGCAGCTGGTGGTAAACGTCGAAGCCCTGTTCGTCATGGAAAGCCCGGAGTCCCAATTTCTGCGTGCTGTAGGTGCGCTGCGAATGGCTGCTGAGGAGCAGCAAGAGCTTGAGTGGCTGGCACTTTTGGTGTGGGACCAATCGTCTGACGTTTGTGATTTTTTGGGGTATTTTTTCAGTGGGCGCCCTGGTGCAGCTGGTGGTAAACGTCGAAGCCCTGTTCGTCAGGGAAAGCCCGGAGCCACAATGTCTGTGCTGCTGTAGGTGCGATGCCAATGGCCGCTGAGGAGCAGCAAGAGCTTGAGTGGCTGGAACTTTTGGTGTGGGAGTAATCATCCGACGTTTGTGATATTTCGGCGTTTTTTTCAGTGACGCCCACGTGCAGCTGGTGGTAAACGTCGAAGCCCTGTTCGTCAGGGTAAGTCCGGAGCCCCAATGTCTGTGCTGCTGTAGGTGCGCTACCAATGGCCGCTGAGGAGCAGCAAGAGCTTGAGTGTCTGGCACTTTTGGTGTGGGAGCAATCTTCCGACATTCGTGATTTTTTGGGGTTTTTTGTCAGGGAGCGCCCAGGTGCAGATGGTGGTAAACGTCGAGGCCCTGTTCTTCAGGGAAAGCCCGGAGCCCCAATGTCTGTGCTCCTGTAGGTGCGCTGCCAATGGCCGCTGAGGAGCAGCAAGAGCTTGAGTAGCTGGCACTTTTGGTGTGGGAGCAATCGTCCGACGTCCGTGATTTTTCTGGGTATTTTTTCAGTGGGCGCCCACGTGTAGGTGGTGGTAAACGTCGAAGCCCTGTTCGTCAGGGAAAGCCCGGAGCCCCAATGTCTGTGCTACTGTACGTGTGCTACCAATGGCCGCTGAGGAGCAGCAAGAGCTTGAGTGGCTGGCACTTTTGGTTTGGGAGCAATCTTCCAACGTTTGTGATATTTCGGGGTTTTTTTTTCAGTGGGCCCCCACGTGTAGCTGGTGGTAAACGTTGAAGCCCTGTTCGTCAGGGAAAGCCCGGAGCCCCAATGTCTCTGCTGCTGTAGGTGTGCTGCCAATGGCCGCTGAGGAGCAGCAAGAGCTTGACTGGCTGGCACTTTTGGTGTGGGAGCAATGGTCCGACGTTGGTGATTTTTTGGGTTTTTTTTTCAGGGGGCGCCCTGGTGCAGCTGGTGGTAAACGTCGAAGCCCTGTTCGTCAGGGAAAGCCCGGAGCCTCAATGTCTGTGCTGCTGTACGTGTGCTACCAATGGCCGCTGAGGAGCAGCAAGAGCTTGAGTGGCTGGCACTTTTGGTGTGGGAGCAAGGGTCCGACGTTCGTGATTTTTTGGGGTTTTTTGTCATCGAGCGCCCAGGTGCAGATGGTGGTAAACGTCGAGGCCCTGTTCGTCAGGGAAAGCCCGGAGCCCCAATGTCTGTGCTCCTGTAGGTGCGCTGCCAATGGCCGCTGAGGAGCAGCAAGAGCTTGAGTGGCTGGCACTTTTGGTGTGGGAGCAATTGTTCGACGTTGGTGATTTTTTGGGTTTTTTTTCCAGGGGGCGGACTGGTGCAGCTGGTGGTAAACGTCGAAGCCCTGTTCGTCAGGGAAAGCCCGGAGCCCCAATATCTGTGCTGCTGTAGGTGCGCTGCCAATGGCTGCTGAGGAGCAGCAAGAGCTTGAGTGGCTGGCACTTTTGGTGTGGGAGCAATCGTCCGACGTCCGTGATTTTTCGGGGTTTTTTTTCAGTGGGCGCCCACGTGCAGCTGGTGGTAAACGTCGAAGCCCTGTTCGTCAGGCAAAGCCCGGAGCCCCAATGTCTGTGCTACTGTACGTGTGCTACCAATGGCCGCTGAGGAGCAGCAAGAGCTTGAGTGGCTGGCACTTTTGGTTTGGGAGCAATCTTCCAACGTTTGTGATATTTTGGGGTTTTTTTTCAGTGGACGCCCATGTGCAGCTGGTGGTAAACGTTAAAGCCCTGTTCGTCAGGGAAAGCCTGGGGAACCAATGTCTGTGCTGCTGTAGGTGCGCTGCCAATGGCCGCTGAGGAGCAGCAAGAGCTTGAGTGGCTGGCACTTTTGGTGTGGGAGAAATGGTCCGACGGTAGGGTTTTTTCGGGGTTTTTTTTCAGTGAGTGCCCTGGTGCAGCTGGTGGTAAACGTCGAAGCCCTGTTCGTCATGGAAAGCCCGGAGTCCCAATTTCTGCGTGCTGTAGGTGCGCTGCGAATGGCTGCTGAGGAGCAGCAAGAGCTTGAGTGTGTGGCACTTTTGGTGTGGGACCAATCGTCTGACGTTTGTGATTTTTTGGGGTATTTTTTCAGTGGGCGCCCTGGTGCAGCTGGTGGTAAACGTCGAAGCCCTGTTCGTCAGGGAAAGCCCGGAGCCACAATGTCTGTGCTGCTGTAGGTGCGATGCCAATGGCCGCTGAGGAGCAGCAAGAGCTTGAGTGGCTGGAACTTTTGGTGTGGGAGTAATCATCCGACGTTTGTGATATTTCGGCGTTTTTTTTCAGTGACGCCCACGTGCAGCTGGTGGTAAACGTCGAAGCCCTGTTCGTCAGGGTAAGCCCGGAGCCCCAATGTCTGTGCTGCTGTAGGTGCGCTGCCAATGGCCGATGAGGAGCAGCAAGAGCTTGAGAGTCTGGCACTTTTGGTGTGGGAGCAATCTTCCGACATTCGTGATTTTTCGGGGTTTTTTTCAGTGGGCGCCCATGTGCAGCTGGTGGTAAACGTCGAAGCCCTGTTTGTCAGGGAAAGCCCGGAGCCCCAATGTCTCTGGTGCTATAGGTGCACTGCCAATGGCCGCTGAGGAGCAGCAAGAGCTTGAGTGGCTGGCACTTTTTGTGTGGGAGCAATCGTCCGACGTTCGTGATTTTTTGGGTTTTTTTTTCAGGGGGCACCCTGGTGCAGCTGGTGGTAAACATCGAAGCCACTTCGTCAGGGAAAGCCCGGAGCCTCAATGTCTGTGCTGCTGTACGTGTGCTACCAATGGCCGCTGAGGAGCAGCAAGAGCTTGAGTGTGTGGCACTTTTGGTGTGGGAGCAATCGTCCGACGTTCATGATTTTTTGGGGTTTTTTGTCAGTGGGCGCCCTGGTGCAGCTGGTGGTAAACGTCGAAGCCCTGTTCGTCAGGGAAAGCCCGGAGCCCCAATGACTGTGCTGCTGTAGGTGCGATGCCAATGGCCGCTGAGGAGCAGCAAGAGCTTGAGTGGCTGGCACTTTTTGTCTGGGAGCAATCTTCCGACGGTAGTGATTTTTCGGGGTTTTTTTTCAGTGACGCCCACGTGCAGCTGGTGGTAAACGTCGAAGCCCTGTTCGTCAGGGAAAGACCGGAGCCCCAATGTCTGTGCTGCTGTAGGTGCGCTGCGAATGGCTGCTGAGGAGCAGCAAGAGCTTGAGAGTCTGGCACTTTTGGTGTGAGAGCAATCTTCCGACATTCGTGATTTTTCGGGGTTTTTTTCAGTGGGCGCCCAGGTGCAGCTGGTGGTAAACGTCGAAGCCCTGTTTGTCAGGGAAAGCCCGGAGCCCCAATGTCTGTGCTGCTGTAGGTGCGCTGCCAATGGCCGCTGAGGAGCAGCAAGAGCTTGAGTGTCTGGCACTTTTGGTGTGGGAGCAAGGGTCCGACGTTCGTGATTTTTTGGGGTTTTTTGTCATCGAGCGCCCAGGTGCAGATGGTGGTAAACGTCGAGGCCCTGTTCGTCAGGGAAAGCCCGGAGCCCCAATGTCTGTGCTGCTGTAGGTGCGCTGCCAATGGCCGCTGAGGAGCAGCAAGAGCTTGAGTGGCTGGCACTTTTGGTGTGGGAGCAATTGTTCGACGTTGGTGATTTTTTGGGTTTTTTTTCCAGGGGGCGGACTGGTGCAGCTGGTGGTAAACGTCGAAGCCCTGTTCGTCAGGGAAAGCCCGGAGCCCCAATATCTGTGCTGCTGTAGGTGCGCTGCCAATGGCCGCTGAGGAGCAGCAAGAGCTTGAGTGGCTGGCACTTTTGGTGTGGGAGCAATCGTCCGACGTCCGTGATTTTTCGGGGTTTTTTTCAGTGGGCGCCCACGTGCAGCTGGTGGTAAACGTCGAAGCCCTGTTCGTCAGGCAAAGCCCGGAGCCCCAATGTCTGTGCTACTGTACGTGTGCTACCAATGGCCGCTGAGGAGCAGCAAGAGCTTGAGTGGCTGGCACTTTTGGTTTGGGAGCAATCTTCCAACGTTTGTGATATTTTGGGGTTTTTTTTCAGTGGACGCCCATGTGCAGCTGGTGGTAAACGTTAAAGCCCTGTTCGTCAGGGAAAGCCTGGGGAACCAATGTCTGTGCTGCTGTAGGTGCGCTGCCAATGGCCGCTGAGGAGCAGCAAGAGCTTGAGTGGCTGGCACTTTTGGTGTGGGAGAAATGGTCCGACGGTAGGGTTTTTTCGGGGTTTTTTTCAGTGAGTGCCCTGGTGCAGCTGGTGGTAAACGTCGAAGCCCTGTTCGTCATGGAAAGCCCGGAGTCCCAATTTCTGCGTGCTGTAGGTGCGCTGCGAATGGCTGCTGAGGAGCAGCAAGAGCTTGAGTGGCTGGCACTTTTGGTGTGGCAGCAATCGTCTGACGTTTGTGATTTTTTGGGGTATTTTTTCAGTGGGCGCCCTGGTGCAGCTGGTGGTAAACGTCGAAGCCCTGTTCGTCAGGGAAAGCCCGGAGCCACAATGTCTGTGCTGCTGTAGGTGCGATGCCAATGGCCGCTGAGGAGCAGCAAGAGCTTGAGTGGCTGGAACTTTTGGTGTGGGAGTAATCATCCGACGTTTGTGATATTTCGGCGTTTTTTTTCAGTGACGCCCACGTGCAGCTGGTGGTAAACGTCGAAGCCCTGTTCGTCAGGGAAAGCCCGGAGCCCCAATGTCTGTGCTGCTGTAGGTGCGCTGCCAATGGCCGCTGAGGAGCAGCAAGAGCTTGAGTAGCTGGCACTTTTGGTGTGGGAGCAATCGTCCGACGTCCGTGATTTTTCTGGGTATTTTTTCAGTGGGCGCCCACGTGTAGGTGGTGGTAAACGTCGAAGCCCTGTTCGTCAGGGAAAGCCCGGAGCCCCAATGTCTGTGCTACTGTACGTGTGCTACCAATGGCCGCTGAGGAGCAGCAAGAGCTTGAGTGGCTGGCACTTTTGGTTTGGGAGCAATCTTCCAACGTTTGTGATATTTCGGGTTTTTTTTTCAGTGGGCCCCCACGTGTAGCTGGTGGTAAACGTTGAAGCCCTGTTCGTCAGGGAAAGCCCGGAGCCCCAATGTCTCTGCTGCTGTAGGTGTGCTGCCAATGGCCGCTGAGGAGCAGCAAGAGCTTGACTGGCTGGCACTTTTGGTGTGGGAGCAATGGTCCGACGTTGGTGATTTTTTGGGTTTTTTTTTCAGGGGGCGCCCTGGTGCAGCTGGTGGTAAACGTCGAAGCCCTGTTCGTCAGGGAAAGCCCGGAGCCTCAATGTCTGTGCTGCTGTACGTGTGCTACCAATGGCCGCTGAGGAGCAGCAAGAGCTTGAGTGGCTGGCACTTTTGGTGTGGGAGCAAGGGTCCGACGTTCGTGATTTTTTGGGGTTTTTTGTCATCGAGCGCCCAGGTGCAGATGGTGGTAAACGTCGAGGCCCTGTTCGTCAGGGAAAGCCCGGAGCCCCAATGTCTGTGCTCCTGTAGGTGCGCTGCCAATGGCCGCTGAGGAGCAGCAAGAGCTTGAGTGGCTGGCACTTTTGGTGTGGGAGCAATCGTCCGATGTCCGTGATTTTTCGGGGTTTTTTTTCAGTGGGCGCCCACGTGCAGCTGGTGGTAAACGTCGAAGCCCTGTTCGTCAGGCAAAGCCCGGAGCCCCAATGTCTGTGCTACTGTACGTGTGCTACCAATGGCCGCTGAGGAGCAGCAAGAGCTTGAGTGGCTGGCACTTTTGGTTTGGGAGCAATCTTCCAACGTTTGTGATATTTTGGGGTTTTTTTCAGTGGACGCCCATGTGCAGCTGGTGGTAAACGTTAAAGCCCTGTTCGTCAGGGAAAGCCTGGGGAACCAATGTCTGTGCTGCTGTAGGTGCGCTGCCAATGGCCGCTGAGGAGCAGCAAGAGCTTGAGTGGCTGGCACTTTTGGTGTGGGAGAAATGGTCCGACGGTAGGGTTTTTTCGGGGTTTTTTTCAGTGAGTGCCCTGGTGCAGCTGGTGGTAAACGTCGAAGCCCTGTTCGTCATGGAAAGCCCGGAGTCCCAATTTCTGCGTGCTGTAGGTGCGCTGCGAATGGCTGCTGAGGAGCAGCAAGAGCTTGAGTGTGTGGCACTTTTGGTGTGGGACCAATCGTCTGACGTTTGTGATTTTTTGGGGTATTTTTTCAGTGGGCGCCCTGGTGCAGCTGGTGGTAAACGTCGAAGCCCTGTTCGTCAGGGAAAGCCCGGAGCCACAATGTCTGTGCTGCTGTAGGTGCGATGCCAATGGCCGCTGAGGAGCAGCAAGAGCTTGAGTGGCTGGAACTTTTGGTGTGGGAGTAATCATCCGACGTTTGTGATATTTCGGCGTTTTTTTCAGTGACGCCCACGTGCAGCTGGTGGTAAACGTCGAAGCCCTGTTCGTCAGGGTAAGCCCGGAGCCCCAATGTCTGTGCTGCTGTAGGTGCGCTGCCAATGGCCGCTGAGGAGCAGCAAGAGCTTGAGTGTCTGGCACTTTTGGTGTGGGAGCAATCTTCCGACATTCGTGATTTTTTGGGGTATTTTTTCAGTGGGCGCCCACGTGTAGGTGGTGGTAAACGTCGAAGCCCTGTTCGTCAGGGAAAGCCCGGAGCCCCAATGTCTGTGCTACTGTACGTGTGCTACCAATGGCCGCTGAGGAGCAGCAAGAGCTTGAGTGGCTGGCACTTTTGGTTTGGGAGCTATCTTCCAACGTTTGTGATATTTCGGGTTTTTTTTTTCAGTGGGCCCCCACGTGTAGCTGGTGGTAAACGTTGAAGCCCTGTTCGTCAGGGAAAGCCCGGAGCCCCAATGTCTGTGCTGCTGTAGGTGCGCTGCCAATGGCCGCTGAGGAGCAGCAAGAGCTTGAGTGGCTGGCACTTTTGGTGTGGGAGCAATGGTCCGACGTTCGTGATTTTTTGGGTTTTTTTTTCAGGGGGCGCCCTGGTGCAGCTGGTGGTAAACGTCGAAGCCCTGTTCGTCAGGGAAAGCCCGGAGCCTCAATGTCTGTGCTGCTGTACGTGTGCTACCAATGGCCGCTGAGGAGCAGCAAGAGCTTGAGTGGCTGGCCCTTTTGGTGTGGGAGCAATCATCCGACGTTTGTGATATTTCGGGGGTTTTTTTCAGTGGACGCCCACGTGCAGCTGGTGGTAAACTTCGAAGCCCTGTTCGTCAGAGAAAGCCCGGAGCCCCAATGTCTGTGCTGCTGTAGGTGCACTGCCAATGGCTGCTGAGGGGCAGCAAGAGCTTGAGTGGCTCGCCCTTTTGGTGTGGGAGCAATCGTTCGACGTTCGTGATTTTTTGGGGTTTTTTGTCAGGGAGCGCCCAGGTGCAGCTGGTGGTAAACGTCGAAGCCCTGTTCGTCAGGGAAAGCCTGGAGAAGCAATGTCTGTGATGCTGTAGATGCGCTGCCAATGGCCGCTGAGGAGCAGCAAGAGCTTGAGTGGCTGGCACTTTTGTTGTGGGAGCAATCTTCCGACGGTAGTGATTTTTCGGGGTTTTTTTTCAGTGAGTGCCCTGGTGCAGCTGGTGGTAAACGTCGAAGCCTTGTTCGTCATGGAAAGCCCAGAGTCCCAATTTCTGCGTGCTGTAGGTGCGCTGCGAATGGCTGCTGAGGAGCAGCAAGAGCTTGAGTGTGTGGCACTTTTGGTGTGGGAGCAATCGTCTGACGTTTGTGATTTTTTGGGGTATTTTTTCACTGGGCGCCCTGGTGCAGCTGGTGGTAAACGTCGAAGCCCTGTTCGTCAGGGAAAGCCCGGAGCCCCAATGTCTGTGCTGCTGTAGGTGCGATGCCAATGGCCGCTGAGGAGCAGCAAGAGCTTGAGTGGCTGGAACTTTTGGTGTGGGAGTAATCATCCGACGTTTGTGATATTTCGACGTTTTTTTTCAGTGACGCCGACGTGCAGCTGGTGGTAAACGTCGAAGCCCTGTTTGTCGTGGAAAGACCGGAGCCCCAATGTCTGTGCTGCTGTAGGTGCGCTGCCAATGGCCACTGAGGAGCAGCAAGAGCTTGAGAGTCTGGCACTTTTGGTGTGGGAGCAATCTTCCGACATTCGTGATTTTTCGGGGTTTTTTTCAGTGGGCGCCCATGTGCAGCTGGTGGTAAACGTCGAAGCCCTGTTTGTCAGGGAAAGCCCGGAGCCCCAATGTCTGTGCTGCTGTAGGTGCGCTGCCAATGGCCGCTGAGGAGCAGCAAGAGCTTGAGTGTCTGGCACTTTTGGTGTGGGAGCAATGGTTCGACGTTCGTGATTTTTTGGGGTTTTTTGTCAGGGAGCGCCCAGGTGCAGATGGTGGTAAACGTCGAGGCCCTGTTCGTCAGGGAAAGCCCGGAGCCGCAATGTCTGTGCTGCTGTAGGTGCGCTGCCAATGGCCGCTGAGGAGCAGCAAGAGCTTGAGTGGCTGGCACTTTTGGTGTGGGAGCAATCGTTCGACGTTGGTGATTTTTTGGGTTTTTTTTCCAGGGGGCGGCCCGGTGCAGCTGGTGGTAAACGTCGTAGCCCTGTTCGTCAGGGAAAGCCCGGAGCCCCAATATCTGTGCTGCTGTAGGTGCGCTGCCAATGACCGCTGAGGAGCAGCAAGAGCTTGAGTGGCTGGCACTTTTGGTGTGGGAGCAATCGTCCGACGTTCGTGATTTTTCGGGGTTTTTTTTTAAGTGGGCGCCCACGTGTAGGTGGTGGTAAAGGTAGAAGCCCTGTTCGTCAGGCAAAGCCCGGAGCCCCAATGTCTGTGCTACTGTACGTGTGCTACCAATGGCCGCTGAGGAGCAGCAAGAGCTTGAGTGGCTGGCACTTTTGGTTTGGGAGCAATCTTCCAACGTTTGTGATATTTCGGGGTTTTTTTTTAGTGGACTCCCACGTGTAGCTGGTGGTAAACGTCGAAGCCCTGTTCGTCAGAGAAAGCCCGGAGCCCCAATGTCTGTGCTGCTGTAGGTGCACTGCCAATGGCCGCTGAGGAGCAGCAAGAGCTTGAGTGGCTGGCACATTTGGTGTGGGAGCAATGGACCGACGTTCGTGATTTTTCGGGGTTTTTTTTCAGGGGGTGCCCACGTGCACCTGGTGGTAAACGTCGAAGCCCTGTTCGTCAGGGAAAGTCCGGAGCCCAAATGTCTGTGGTGCTGTAGATGCGCTGCCAATGGCCGCTGAGGAGCAGCAAGAGCTTGAGTGGCTGGCACTTTTGTTGTCGGAGCAATCTTCCGACGGTAGTGATTTTTCGGGGTTTTTTTTCAGTGAGTGCCCTGGTGCAGCTGGTGGTAAACGTCGAAGCCCTGTTCGTCATGGAAAGCCTGGAGCCCCAATTTCTGCGTGCTGTAGGTACGCTGCGAATGGCTGCTGAGGAGCAGCAAGAGCTTGAGTGTGTGGCACTTTTGGTGTGGGAGCAATCGTCTGACGTTTGTGATTTTTTGGGGTATTTTTTCAGTGGGCGCCCACGTGCAGCTGGTGGTAAACGTCGAAGCCCTGTTCCTCAGGGAAAGCCCGGAGCCCCAATGTCTGTGCTGCTGTAGGTGCGCTGCCAATGGCCGCTGAGGAGCAGCAAGAGCTTGAATGTCTGGCACTTTTGGTGTGGGAGTAATCATCCGACGTTTGTGATATTTCGGCGTTTTTTTTCAGTGACGCCCAGGTGCAGATGGTGGTAAACGTCGAAGCCCTGTTCGTCAGGGAAAGACCGGAGCCCCAATGTCTGTGCTGCTGTAGGTGCGCTGCCAATGGCCGCTGAGGAGCAGCAAGAGCTTGAGTGTCTGGCACTTTTGGTGTGGGAGCAATGGTCCGACGTTCGTGATTTTTTGGGGTTTTTTGTCAGGGAGCGCCCAGGTGCAGATGGTGGTAAACGTCGAGGCCCTGTTCATCAGGGAAAGCCCGGAGCCCCAATGTCTGTGCTCCTGTAGGTGCGCTGCCAATGGCCGCTGAGGAGCAGCAAGAGCATGAGTGGCTGGCACTTTTGGTGTGGGAGCAATCGTTCGACGTTGGTGATTTTTTGGGTTTTTTTTCCAGGGGGCGGCCCGGTGCAGCTGGTGGTAAACGTCGAAGCCCTGTTCGTCAGGGAAAGCCCGGAGCCCCAATATCTGTGCTGCTGTAGGTGCGCTGCCAATGGCCGCTGAGGAGCAGCAAGAGCTTGAGTGGCTGGCACTTTTGGTGTAAGAGCAATCGTCCGACGTTCGTGATTTTTGGGGTTTTTTTTTTCAGTGGGCGCCCACGTGTAGCTGGTGGTAAACGTCGAAGCCCTGTTTGTCAGGGAAAGCCCGGAGCCTCAAAGTCTGTGCTTCTGTACGTGTGCTACCAATGGCCGCTGAGGAGCAGCAAGAGCTTGAGTGGCTGGCACTTCTGGTGTTTGAGCAATCGTCCGACGTCCGTGATTTTTTGGGGTTTTTTTTGAGGGAGTGCCCACGTCTAGCTGGTGGTAAACGTGGAAGCCCTGTTCGTCAGGGAAAGGCCGGAGCCCCAATGTCTGTGCTGCTGTAGGTGCGATGCCAATGGCCACTGAGGAGCAGCAAGAGCTTGAGTGGCTGGCACTTTTGGTGTGGGAGTAATCATCCGACGTTTGTGATATTTCGGCGTTTTTTTTCAGTGACGCCCACGTGCAGCTGGTGGTAAACGTCTAAGCCCTGTTCGTCAGGGAAAGCCCGGAGCCCCAATGTCTGTGCTGCTGTAGATGCGCTGCCAATGGCCGCTGAGGAGCAGCAAGAGCTTGAGTGGCTGGCACTTTTGGTGTGGGAGCAATCGCCCGACGTTCGATATTTTTCGGGGATTTCTCAGTGGGCGCCCACGTGTAGATGGTGGTAAACGTCGAATCCCTGTTCGTCAGGGAAAGCCCTGAGCCCCAGTGTCTGTGCTGCTGTAGGTGCGCTGCCTATGGCCGCTGAGGAGCAGCAAGAGCTTGAGTGGCTGGCACTTTTGGTTTGGGAGCAATCGTCTGACGATCGTGATTTTTTGGGGTTTTTTGTGAGGGAGCGCCCAGGTGCACCTGGTGGTAAACGTGGAAGCCCTGTTCGTCAGGGAAAGCCCTCAGCCCCAGTGTCTGTGCTGCTGTAGGTGTGCTGCCAATGGCCGCTGAGGAGCAGCAAGAGCTTGAGTGTCTGGCCCTTTTGGTGTGGGAGGAATCGTCCGAAATTTGTGATTTTTCGGGATTTATTTTCAGGGGGTGCCTACGTGCAGCTGGTGGTAAACGTCGAAGCCCTTTTCGTCAGGGAAAGCCCGGAGCCCAAATTTCTCTGGTGCGGTACGTGGACTGCCAATGGCCGCTGAGGAGCAGCAAGAGCTTGAGTGGCTGGCACTTTTGGCGTGGGAGCAATGGTCAGACGTTCGTGATTTTTCAGTGTTTTTTTCAGTGAGCGCCCTGGTGCAGCTGGTGGTAAACGTCGAAGCCCTGTTCGTCACGGAAAGCAAGGAGCCCCAATGTCTGTGCTGCTGTAGGTGCGCTGCCAATGGCCGATGAGGAGCAGCAAGAGCTTGAGTGGCTGGCACTTTTGGTGTGGGAGCAATGGTTCGACGTTCGTGATTTTTTGGGGTTTTTTTTCACTGAGCTCCCACGTGTAGCTGGTGGTAAACGTCAAAGCCCTGTTCGTCAGGGAAAGCCCGGAGCCCAAATTTCTCTGGTGCGGTAGGTGGACTGCCAATGGCCGCTGAGGAGCAGCAAGAGCTTGAGTGGCTGGCACTTTTGGTGTGGGAGCAATGGTCAGACGTTCGTGATTTTTCGGGGTTTTTTTCAGGGAGCACCCTGGTGCAGCTGGTGGTAAACGTCGAAGCCCTGTTCGTCAGGGAAAGCCCGGAGCCCCAATGTCTGTGCTGCAATAGGTGCACTGCCAATGGCCGCTGAGGAGCAGCAAGAGCTTGAGTGGCTGGCACTTTTGGTGTGGGAGCAATCGTCCGACGTTCGTGATTTTTTGGGTTTTTTTTTCAGTGCGCGCCCTGGTGCAGCTGGTGGTAAACGTCGAAGCCCTGTTTGTCAGGGAAAGCCCGGATCCTCAAAGTCTGTGCTTCTGTACGTGTGCTACCAATGGCCGCTGAGGAGCAGCAAGAGCTTGAGTGGCTGGCACTTCTGGTGTTTCAGCAATCGTCCGACGTCCGTGATTTTTCGGGGTTTTTTTTCAGGGAGTGCCCACGTGTAGCTGGTGGTAAACGTGGAAGCCCTGTTCGTCAGGGAAAGCCCGGAGCCCCAATGTCTGTGGTGCTGTAGGTGCACTGCCAATGGCCGCTGAGGAGCAGCAAGAGCTTGAGTGTCTGGCACTTTTGGTGTGGGAGCAATGGTCCGACGTTCGTGATTTTTCGGGGTTTTTTTTCAGGGGGCGCCCACGTGCAGCTGGTGGTAAACGTCGAAGCCCTGTTCGTCAGGGAAAGCCCGGAGCCCCAATGTCTGTGGTGCTGTAGATGCGCTGCCAATGGCCGCTGAGGAGCAGCAAGAGCTTGAGTGTGTGGCACTTTTGGTGTGGGAGCAATCGTCCGACGTTCGTGATTTTTCGGGGTTTTTTTTTCAGGGGGCGCCCAGGTTCAGCTGGTGGTAAACGTCGAAGCCCTGTTCGTCAGGAAAGCCCGGAGCCCCAGCATCTCTGGTGCGGTAGGTGCACTGCCAATGGCTGCTGAGGAGCAGCAAGAGCTTGAGTGGCTGGCACTTTCGGTCTGGGAGCGATGGTCCAACGTTCGTGATATTTCGGGGTTTATTTTCAGTGGGCGCCCACGTGTAGCTGGTGGTAAACGTCTAAGCCCTGTTCGTCAGGGAAAGCCCGGAGCCCCAATGTCTGTGTTGCTGTACGTGCACTGCCAATGACCGCTGAGGAGCAGCAAGAGCTTGAGTGTCTGGCACTTTTGATGTGGGAGCAATGGTCCGACGTTCGTGATTTTTCGGGGTTTTTTTTCAGTGAGCGCCCACGTGCAGCTGGTGGTAAACGTCGAAGCCCTGTTCGTCAGGGAAAGCCCGGAGCCCCAGTGTCTGTGCTGCTGTAGGTGCGCTGCCAATGGCCGCTGAGGAGCAGCAAGAGCTTGAGTGGCTGGCACTTTTGGTGTGGGAGCAATCGTCCGACGTTCGTGATTTTTCGGGGGATTTTTTTCAGGGGGCGCCCAGGTTCAGCTGGTGGTAAACGTCGAAGCCCTGTTCGTCAGGGAAAGCCCGGAGCCCCAGCATCTCTGGTGCATTAGGTGGACTGCCAATGGCCGCTGAGGAGCAGCAAGAGCTTGAGTGGCTGGCACTTTTGGTGTGGGAGCAATGGTCCAACGTTCGTGATTTTTCGGGGTTTTTTCAGGGGGCGCCCTGGCGCAGCTGGTGGTAAACGTCGAAGCCCTGTTCGTCAGGGAAAGCCCGGAGCCCCAATGTCTGTGGTGCTGTAGGTGCGCTGCCAATGGCCGCTGAGGAGCAGCAAGAGCTTGAGTGGCTGGCACTTTTGGTGTGGGAGCAATCGTCCAACGTCCGTGATTTTTCGGGGTTTTTTTTCAGGGAGTGCCCACGTGCAGCTGGTGGTAAACGTCGAAGCCCTGTTCGTCAGGGAAAGCCCGGAGCCCCAATGTCTGTGGTGCTGTAGGTGCACTGCCAATGGCCGCTGAGGGGCAGCAAGAGCTTGAGTGGCTGGCACTTTTGATGTGGGAGCAATCGTCTGACGTTCGTGATTTTCTGGGGTTTTTTGTGAGAGAGCGCCCAGGTGCAGCTGGTGGTAAACGTGGAAGCCCTGTTCATCAGGGAAAGCCCGGAGCCCCAATGTCTGTGCTGCTGTAGGTGTGCTGCCAATGGCCGCTGAGGAGCAGCAAGAGCTTGAGTGTCTGGCACTTTTGGTGTGGGAGCAATCGTCCGAAATTGGTGCTTTTTCGGGGTTTATTTTCAGGGGGTGCCTACGTGCAGCTGGTGGTAAACGTCGAAGCCCTTTTCGTCAGGGAAAGCCCGGAGCCCAAATTTCTCTGGTGCGGTACGTGGACTGCCAATGGCCGCTGAGGAGCAGCAAGAGCTTGAGTGGCTGGCACTTTTGGTGTGGGAGCAATGGTTTGACGTTCGTGATTTTTCGGGGTTTATTTCAGTGAGCGCCCTGGTGCAGCTGGTGGTATACGTCGAAGCCCTATTCGTCAGGGAAAGCCCGGAGCCCCAATGTCTGTGCTGCTGTACGTGCGCTGCCAATGGCCGCTGAGGAGCAGCAAGAGCTTGAGTGGCTGGCACTTTTGGAGTGGGAGCAATGGTCCGACGTTCGTGATTTTATGGGGTTTTTTTCCAGGGGGCGCCCCGGTGCAGCTGGTGGTAAACGTCGAAGCCCTGTTCGTCAGGGAAAGCCCGGAGCCGCAATGTCTGTGTTGCTGTAGGTGCGCTGCCAATGGCCGCTGAGGAGCAGCAAGAGCTTGAGTGTCTGGCACTTTTGGTGTGGGAGCAATGGTCCGACGTTCGTGATTTTTCGGGGATTTTTTTCAGTGGGCGCCCACGTGTAGATGGTGGTAAACGTCGAAGCCCTGTTCGTCAGGGAAAGCCCGGAGCCCCAGTGTCTGTGCTGCTGTAGGTGTGCTGCCAATGGCCGCTGAGGAGCAGCAAGAGCTTGAGTGTCTGGCACTTTTGGTGTGGGAGCAATCGTCCGAAATTTGTGATTTTTCGGGGTTTTTTTCAGGGGGTGCCCACGTGTAGCTGGTGGTAAACGTCGAAGCCCTGTTCGTCAGGGAAAGCCCGGAGGCCCAATTTCTCTGGTGCGGTAGGTGGACTGCCAATTGCCGCTGAGGACCAGCAAGAGCTTGAGTGGCTGGCACTTTTGGCGTGGGAGCAATCGTCCGACGTTCGTGATTTTTTGGGTTTTTTTTTTCATGGAGCGCCCAGGTGCAGCTGGTGGTAAACGTCGAAGCCCTGTTCGTCAGGGAAAGCCCGGAGCCCCAGTGTCTGTGCTGCTGTCGGTGTGCTGCCAATGGCCGCTGAGGAGCAGCAAGAGCTTGAGTGTCTGGCCCTTTTGGTGTGGGAGCAATGGTCCGAAATTTTGTTTTTTTGGGGGTTTTTTTTTCAGTGAGCGCCCACGTGTAGATGGTGGTAAACGTGGAAGCCCTGTTCGTCACGGAAAGCCCGGAGCCCCAGTGTCTGTGCTGCTGTATGTTCACTGCCAATGGCCGCTGAGGAGCAGCAAGAGCTTGAGTGGCTGACCCTTTTGGTGTGGGAGCAATCGTCCGACGTTCGTGATTTTTTGGTTTTTTTTTTCATTGGGCGCCCTGGTGCAGCTGGTGGTAAACGTCGAAGCCCTGTTCGTCAGGGAAAGCCCGGAGCCCCAGTGTCTGTGGTGCTGTAGGTGCGCTGCCAATGGCCGCTGAGGAGCAGCAAGAGCTTGAGTGGCTGGTACTTTTGGTGTGGGAGCAATGGTCCGACGTTCGTGAATTTTTGGGTTTTTTTACAGGGGGCGCCCACGTGTAGCTGGTGGTAAACGTCGAAGCCCTGTTCGTCAGGGAAAGCCCGGAGCCCCAGTGACTGTGGTGCTGTAGGTGCGCTGCCAATGGCCGCTGAGGAGCAGCAAGAGCTTGAGTGGCTGGCACTTTTGGTGTGGGAGCAATGGTCTGACGTTCGTGATTTTTTGGGGTTTTTTGTGAGGGAGCGCCCAGGTGCAGCTGGTGGTAAATGTCGAAGCCCTGTTCGTCAGGGAAAGGCCGGAGCCCCAATGTCTGTGCTGCTGTAGGTGTGCTGCCAATGGCCGCTGAGGAGCAGCAAGAGCTTGAGTGGCTGGCCCTTTTGGTGTGGGAGCAATCCTCCGACGTTCGTGATTTTTTGGGTTTTTTTTTCAGTGGGCGCCCTGGTGCAGCTGGTGGTAAACGTCGAAGCCCTGTTAGTCAGGGAAAGCCCGGAGCCCCAGTGTCTGTGCTGCTGTAGGTGTGCTGCCAATGGCCGCTGAGGAGCAGCAAGAGCTTGAGTGTCTGGCCCTTTTGGTGTGGGAGCAATCGTCCGAAATTTGTGATTTTTCGGGGTTTTTTTCAGGGGGTGCCCACGTGTAGCTGGTGGTAAACGTCGAAGCCCTGTTCGTCAGGGAAAGCCCGGAGGCCCAATTTCTCTGGTGCGGTAGGTGGACTGCCAATGGCCGCTGAGGAGCAGCAAGAGCTTGAGTGGCTGGCACTTTTGGTGTGGGAGCAATCGTCCGACGTTCGTGATTTTTCGGGGTTTTTTCAGTGAGCGCCCATGTGCAGCTAGTGGTAAACGTCTAAGCCCTGTTCGTCAGGGAAAGCGCGGAGCCCCAATGTCTGTGGTGCTGTAGGTGCGCTGCCAATGGCCGCTGAGGACAAGCAAGAGCTTGAGTGGCTGGCACTTTTGGTGTGGGAGCAATCGTCTGACGTTCGTGATTTTCTGGGGTTTTTTGTGAGGGAGCGCCCAGGTGCAGCTGGTGGTAAACGTCGAAGCCCTGTTCGTCAGGGAAAGCCCGGAGCCCCAGTGTCTGTGCTGCTGTAGGTGTGCTGCCAATGGCCGCTGAGGAGCAGCAAGAGCTTGAGTGTCTGGCACTTTTGGTGTGGGAGCAATCGTCCGAAATTGGTGCTTTTTCGGGGTTTATTTTCAGGGGGTGCCTACGTGCAGCTGGTGGTAAACGTCGAAGCCCTTTTCGTCAGGGAAAGCCCGGAGCCCAAATTTCTCTGGTGCGGTACGTGGACTGCCAATGGCCGCTGAGGAGCAGCAAGAGCTTGAGTGGCTGGCACTTTTGGTGTGGGAGCAATGGTTTGACGTTCGTGATTTTTCGGGGTTTTTTTCAGTGAGCGCCCTGGTGCAGCTGGTGGTATACGTCGAAGCCCTATTCGTCAGGGAAAGCCCGGAGCCCCAATGTCTGTGCTGCTGTAGGTGCGCTGCCAATGGCCGCTGAGGAGCAGCAAGAGCTTGAGTGGCTGGCACTTTTGGAGTGGGAGCAATGGTCCGACGTTCGTGATTTTATGGGGTTTTTTTCCAGGGGGCGCCCCGGTGCAGCTGGTGGTAAACGTCGAAGCCCTGTTCGTCAGGGAAAGCCCGGAGCCGCAATGTCTGTGTTGCTGTAGGTGCGCTGCCAATGGCCGCTGAGGAGCAGCAAGAGCTTGAGTGTCTGGCACTTTTGGTGTGGGAGCAATGGTCCGACGTTCGTGATTTTTCGGGGATTTCTCAGTGGGCGCCCACGTGTAGATGATGGTAAACGTCGAAGCCCTGTTCGTCAGGGAAAGCCCGGAGCCCCAGTGTCTGTGCTGCTGTCAGTGTGCTGCCAATGGCCGCTGAGGAGCAGCAAGAGCTTGAGTGTCTGGCACTTTTGGTGTGGGAGCAATCGTCCGAAATTTGTGATTTTTCGGGGTTTTTTTCAGGGGGTGCCCACGTGTAGCTGGTGGTAAACGTCGAAGCCCTGTTCGTCAGGGAAAGCCCGGAGGCCCAATTTCTCTGGTGCGGTAGGTGGACTGCCAATTGCCGCTGAGGACCAGCAAGAGCTTGAGTGGCTGGCACTTTTGGCGTGGGAGCAATCGTCCGATGTTCGTGATTTTTTGGGTTTTTTTTTCATGGAGCGCCAAGGTGCAGCTGGTGGTAAACGTCGAAGCCCTGTTCGTCAGGGAAAGCCCGGAGCCCCAGTGTCTGTGCTGCTGTCGGTGTGCTGCCAATGGCCGCTGAGGAGCAGCAAGAGCTTGAGTGTCTGGCCCTTTTGGTGTGGGAGCAATGGTCCGAAATTTGGTTTTTTTGGGGGTTTTTTTTCAGTGAGCGCCCACGTGTAGATGGTGGTAAACGTGGAAGCCCTGTTCGTCACGGAAAGCCCGGAGCCCCAGTGTCTGTGCTGCTGTATGTTCACTGCCAATGGCCGCTGAGGAGCAGCAAGAGCTTGAGTGGCTGACCCTTTTGGTGTGGGAGCAATCGTCCGACGTTCGTGATTTTTTGGGTTTTTTTTCATTGGGCGCCCTGGTGCAGTTGGTGGTAAACGTCGAAGCCCTGTTCGTCAGGGAAAGCCCGGAGCCCCAATGTCTGTGCTGCTGTAGGTGCACTGCCAATGGCCGCTGATGAGCAGCAAGAGCTTGAGTGGCTGGTACTTTTGGTGTGGGAGCAATGGTCCGACGTTCGTGAATTTTTGGGTTTTTTTACAGGGGGCGCCCACGTGTAGCTGGTGGTAAACGTCGAAGCCCTGTTCGTCAGGGAAAGCCCGGAGCCCCAGTGTCTGTGGTGCTGTAGCTGCGCTGCCAATGGCCGCTGAGGAGCAGCAAGAGCTTGAGTGGCTGGTACTTTTGGTGTGGGAGCAATGGTCCGACGTTCGTGAATTTTTGGGTTTTTTTACAGGGGGCGCCCACGTGTAGCTGGTGGTAAACGTCGAAGCCCTGTTCGTCAGGGAAAGCCCGGAGCCCCAGTGACTGTGGTGCTGTAGGTGCGCTGCCAATGGCCGCTGAGGAGCAGCAAGAGCTTGAGTGGCTGGCACTTTTGGAGTGGGAGCAATGGTCTGACGTTCGTGATTTTTTGGGGTTTTTTGTGAGGGAGCGCCCAGGTGCAGCTGGTGGTAAATGTCGAAGCCCTGTTCGTCAGGGAAAGGCCGGAGCCCCAATGTCTGTGGTGCTGTAGGTGCGCTGCCAATGGCCGCTGAGGAGCAGCAAGAGCTTGAGTGGCTGGCACTTTTGGAGTGGGAGCAATGGTCCGACGTTCGTGATTTTTCGGGCGATTTTTTTCAGGGGGCGCCCAGGTTCAGCTGGTGGTAAACGTCGAAGCCCTGTTCGTCAGGGAAAGCCCGGAGCCCCAGCATCTCTGGTGCGGTAGGTGGACTGCCAATGGCCGCTGAGGAGCAGCAAGAGCTTGAGTGGCTGGCACTTTTGGTGTGGGAGCAATGGTCCGACGTTTCGTGATTTTTCGGGGTTTTTTTCCAGGGGGCGCCCCGGTGCAGCTGGTGGTAAACGTCGAATCCCTGTTCGTCAGGGAAAGCCCGGAGCCCCAATGTCTGTGGTGCTGTAGGTGCGCTGCCAATGGCCGCTGAGGAGCAGCAAGAGCTTGAGTGGCTGGCACTTTTGGTGTGGGAGCAATCGTCCAACGTCCGTGATTTTTCAGGGTTTTTTTTCAGGGAGTGCCCACGTGCAGCTGGTGGTAAACCTCGAAGCCCTGTTCGTCAGGGAAAGCCCGGAGCCCCAATGTCTGTGGTGCTGTAGGTGCACTGCCAATGGCCGCTGAGGGGCAGCAAGAGCTTGAGTGGCTGGCACTTTTGATGTGGGAGCAATCGTCTGACGTTCGTGATTTTCTGGGGTTTTTTGTGAGGGAGCGCCCAGGTGCAGCTGGTGGTAAACGTGGAAGCCCTGTTCGTCAGGGAAAGCCCTCAGCCCCAGTGTCTGTGCTGCTGTAGGTGTGCTGCCAGTGGACGCTGAGGAGCAGCAAGAGCTTGAGTGTCTGGCCCTTTTGGTGTGGGAGCAATCGTCCGAAATTGGTGATTTTTCGGGGTTTATTTTCAGTGGGCGCCCATGTGCAGCTGGTGGTAAACGTCGAAGCCCTGTTCGTCAGGGAAAGCCCGGAGCCCAAATTTCTCTGGTGCGGTACGTAGACTGCCAATGGCCGCTGAGGGGCAGCAAGAGCTTGAGTGGCTGGCACTTTTGGTGTGGGAGCAATGGTCAGACGTTCGTGATTTTTCAGTGTTTTTTTCAGTGAGCACCCTGGTGCACCTGGTGGTAAACGTCGAAGCCCTGTTATTCAGGGAAAGCCCGGAGCCCCAATGTCTGTGCTACTGTAGGTGCGCTGCCAATGGCCGCTGAGGAGCAGCAAGAGCTTGAGTGGCTGGCACTTTTGGAGTGGGAGCAATGGTCCGACGTTCGTGATTTTATGGGGTTTTTTTCCAGGGGGCTCCCAGGTGCAGCTGGTGGTAAACGTCGAAGCCCTGTTCGTCAGGGAAAGCCCGGAGCCTCAATGTCTGTGGTGCTGTAGGTGCGCTGCCAATGGCCGCTGAGGAGCAGCAAGAGCTTGAGTGTGTGGCACTTTTGGTGTGGCAGCAATGGTCCGACGTTCGTGATTTTTCCGGGTGTTTTTTCAGTAACCGCCCAGGTGCAGCTGGTGGTAAACGTCGAAGCCCTGTTCGTCAGGGAAAGCCCCGAGCCCCAGTGTCTGTGCTGCTGTAGGTGCACTGCCAATGGCCGCTGAGGAGCAGCAGGAGCTTGAGTGGCTGGCACTTTTGGTGTGGGAGCAATCGTCCGACGGTGGTGATTTTTCGGGGGTTTTTTTCCGTGGGCTCCCTCGTGCAGCTGGTGGTAAACATGGAAGCCCTGTTTGTCAGGGAAAGCCCGGAGCCTCAATGTTTGTGCTGCTGTACGTGTGCTACCAATGGCCGCTGAGGAGCAGCAAGAGCTTGATTGTCTAGCACTTTTGGTGTGGGAGCAATGGTTCGACGTTCGTGATATTTCAGGGTTTTTTTCACTGGGCGCCCACGTGTAGAGGGTGGTAAACGTCGAAGCCCTGTTCGTCAGGGAAAGCCCGGAGCCCAAATGTCTGTGCTGCTGTAGGTGCACTGCCAATGGCCGATGAGCATCAGCAAGAGCTTTAGTGGCTGGCACTTTTGGTGTGGGAGCAATGGTCCGACGTTCGTGATTTTTCGGGGTTTTTTTTCAGTGAGCGCCCACGTGCAGCTGGTGGTATACGTCGAAGCCCTGTTCGTCAGGGAAAGCCCGGAGCCCCAATGTCTGTGGTGCTGTAGGTGCGCTGCCAATGGCCGCTGAGGAGCAGCAAGAGCTTGAGTGGCTGGCCCTTTTGGTGTGGGAGCAATCGTCTGACGTTCGTGATTTTTCGGGTTTTTTTTCAGTGGGCGCCCACGTGCAGCTGGTGGTAAACGTCGAAGCCCTGTTCTTCAGGGAGAGCCCGGAGCCTCACTGTCTGTGCTGCTGTAGGTGCGCTGCCAATGGCCGCTAAGGAGCAGCAAGAGCTTGAGTGGCTGGCACTTTTGGTGTGGGAGCAATCGTCAGACGTTCGTGATTTTTCGGGGTTTATTTTCAGTTAGCGCCCTGGTGCAGCTGGTGGTAAACGTCGAAGCCCTGTTCGTCAGGGAAAGCCCTGAGCCCCAGTGTCTGTGCTGCTGTAGGTGTGCTGCCAATGGCCGCTGAGGAGCAGCAAGAGCTTGAGTGTCTGGCACTTTTGGTGTGGGAGCAATCGTCCGAAATTGGTGCTTTTTCGGGGTTTATTTTCAGGGGGTGCCTACGTGCAGCTGGTGGTAAACGTCGAAGCCCTTTTCGTCAGGGAAAGCCCGGAGCCCAAATTTCTCTGGTGCGGTACGTGGACTGCCAATGGCCGCTGAGGAGCAGCAAGAGCTTGAGTGGCTGGCACTTTTGGTGTGGGAGCAATGGTTTGACGTTCGTGATTTTTCGGGGTTTTTTTCAGTGAGCGCCCAGGTGCAGCTGGTGGTATACGTCGAAGCCCTATTCGTCAGGGAAAGCCCGGAGCCCCAATGTCTGTGCTGCTGTACGTGCGCTGCCAATGGCCGCTGAGGAGCAGCAAGAGCTTGAGTGGCTGGCACTTTTGGAGTGGGAGCAATGGTCCGACGTTCGTGATTTTATGGGGTTTTTTTCCAGGGGGCGCCCCGGTGCAGCTGGTGGTAAACGTCGAAGCCCTGTTCGTCAGGGAAAGCCCGGAGCCGCAATGTCTGTGTTGCTGTAGGTGCGCTGCCAATGGCCGCTGAGGAGCAGCAAGAGCTTGAGTGTCTGGCACTTTTGGTGTGGGAGCAATGGTCCGACGTTCGTGATTTTTCGGGGGATTTCTCAGTGGGCGCCCACGTGTAGATGATGGTAAACGTCGAAGCCCTGTTCGTCAGGGAAAGCCCGGAGCCCCAGTGTCTGTGCTGCTGTCAGTGTGCTGCCAATGGCCGCTGAGGAGCAGCAAGAGCTTGAGTGTCTGGCACTTTTGGTGTGGGAGCAATCGTCCGAAATTTGTGATTTTTCGGGGTTTTTTTCAGGGGGTGCCCACGTGTAGCTGGTGGTAAACGTCGAAGCCCTGTTCGTCAGGGAAAGCCCGGAGGCCCAATTTCTCTGGTGCGGTAGGTGGACTGCCAATTGCCGCTGAGGACCAGCAAGAGCTTGAGTGGCTGGCACTTTTGGCGTGGGAGCAATCGTCCGATCTTCGTGATTTTTTGGGTTTTTTTTTTCATGGAGCGCCAAGGTGCAGCTGGTGGTAAACGTCGAAGCCCTGTTCGTCAGGGAAAGCCCGGAGCCCCAGTGTCTGTGCTGCTGTCGGTGTGCTGCCAATGGCCGCTGAGGAGCAGCAAGAGCTTGAGTGTCTGGCCCTTTTGGTGTGGGAGCAATGGTCCGAAATTTGGTTTTTTGGGGGGTTTTTTTTCAGTGAGCGCCCACGTGTAGATGGTGGTAAACGTGGAAGCCCTGTTCGTCACGGAAAGCCCGGAGCCCCAGTGTCTGTGCTGCTGTATGTTCACTGCCAATGGCCGCTGAGGAGCAGCAAGAGCTTGAGTGGCTGACCCTTTTGGTGTGGGAGCAATCGTCCGACGTTCGTGATTTTTTGGTTTTTTTTTCATTGGGCGCCCTGGTGCAGTTGGTGGTAAACGTCGAAGCCCTGTTCGTCAGGGAAAGCCCGGAGCCCCAATGTCTGTGGTGCTGTAGGTGCACTGCCAATGGCCGCTGATGAGCAGCAAGAGCTTGAGTGGCTGGTACTTTTGGTGTGGGAGCAATGGTCCGACGTTCGTGAATTTTTGGGTTTTTTTACAGGGGGCGCCCACGTGTAGCTGGTGGTAAACGTCGAAGCCCTGTTCGTCAGGGAAAGCCCGGAGCCCCAGTGTCTGTGGTGCTGTAGCTGCGCTGCCAATGGCCGCTGAGGAGCAGCAAGAGCTTGAGTGGCTGGTACTTTTGGTGTGGGAGCAATGGTCCGACGTTCGTGAATTTTTGGGTTTTTTTACAGGGGGCGCCCACGTGTAGCTGGTGGTAAACGTCGAAGCCCTGTTCGTCAGGGAAAGCCCGGAGCCCCAGTGACTGTGGTGCTGTAGGTGCGCTGCCAATGGCCGCTGAGGAGCAGCAAGAGCTTGAGTGGCTGGCACTTTTGGAGTGGGAGCAATGGTCTGACGTTCGTGATTTTTTGGGGTTTTTTGTGAGGGAGCGCCCAGGTGCAGCTGGTGGTAAATGTCGAAGCCCTGTTCGTCAGGGAAAGGCCGGAGCCCCAATGTCTGTGGTGCTGTAGGTGTGCTGCCAATGGCCGCTGAGGAGCAGCAAGAGCTTGAGTGGCTGGCCCTTTTGGTGTGGGAGCAATCCTCCGACGTTCGTGATTTTTTGGGTTTTTTTTTCAGTGGGCGCCCTGGTGCAGTTGGTGGTAAACGTCGAAGCCCTGTTCGTCAGGGAAAGCCCGGAGCCCCAATGTCTGTGCTGCTGTAGGTGCACTGCCAATGGCCGCTGATGAGCAGCAAGAGCTTGAGTGGCTGGTACTTTTGGTGTGGGACCAATGGTCCGACGTTCGTGAATTTTGGGGTTTTTTTTACAGGGGGCGCCCACGTGTAGCTGGTGGTAAACGTCGAAGCCCTGTTCGTCAGGGAAAGCCCGGAGCCCCAATGTCTGTGGTGCTGTAGGTGCGCTGCCAATGGCCGCTGAGGAGCAGCAAGAGCTTGAGTGGCTGGCACTTTTGGAGTGGGAGCAATGGTCCGACGTTCGTGATTTTTCGGGCGATTTTTTTCAGGGGGCGCCCAGGTTCAGCTGGTGGTAAACGTCGAAGCCCTGTTCGTCAGGGAAAGCCCGGAGCCCCAGCATCTCTGGTGCGGTAGGTGGACTGCCAATGGCCGCTGAGGAGCAGCAAGAGCTTGAGTGGCTGGCACTTTTGGTGTGGGAGCAATCGTCCGACGTTTGTGATTTTTCGGGGTTTTTTTCCAGGGGGCGCCCCGGTGCAGCTGGTGGTAAACGTAGAATCCCTGTTCGTCAGGGAAAGCCCGGAGCCCCAATGTCTGTGGTGCTGTAGGTGCGCTGCCAATGGCCGCTGAGGAGCAGCAAGAGCTTGAGTGGCTGGCACTTTTGGTGTGGGAGCAATCGTCCAACGTCCGTGATTTTTCAGGGTTTTTTTTCAGGGAGTGCCCACGTACAGCTGGTGGTAAACCTCGAAGCCCTGTTCGTCAGGGAAAGCCCGGAGCCCCAATGTCTGTGGTGCTGTAGGTGCACTGCCAATGGCCGCTGAGGGGCAGCAAGAGCTTGAGTGGCTGGCACTTTTGATGTGGGAGCAATCGTCTGACGTTCGTGATTTTCTGGGGTTTTTTGTGAGGGAGCGCCCAGGTGCAGCTGGTGGTAAACGTGGAAGCCCTGTTCGTCAGGGAAAGCCCTCAGCCCCAGTGTCTGTGCTGCTGTAGGTGTGCTGCCAGTGGACGCTGAGGAGCAGCAAGAGCTTGAGTGTCTGGCCCTTTTGGTGTGGGAGCAATCGTCCGAAATTGGTGATTTTTCGGGGTTTATTTTCAGTGGGCGCCCATGTGCAGCTGGTGGTAAACGTCGAAGCCCTGTTCGTCAGGGAAAGCCCGGAGCCCAAATTTCTCTGGTGCGGTACGTAGACTGCCAATGGCCGCTGAGGGGCAGCAAGAGCTTGAGTGGCTGGCACTTTTGGTGTGGGAGCAATGGTCAGACGTTCGTGATTTTTCAGTGTTTTTTTCAGTGAGCACCCTGGTGCACCTGGTGGTAAACGTCGAAGCCCTGTTATTCAGGGAAAGCCCGGAGCCCCAATGTCTGTGCTACTGTAGGTGCGCTGCCAATGGCCGCTGAGGAGCAGCAAGAGCTTGAGTGGCTGGCACTTTTGGAGTGGGAGCAATGGTCCGACGTTCGTGATTTTCTGGGGTTTTTTTCCAGGGGGCTCCCAGGTGCAGCTGGTGGTAAACGTCGAAGCCCTGTTCGTCAGGGAAAGCCCGGAGCCTCAATGTCTCTGGTGCTGTAGGTGCGCTGCCAATGGCCGCTGAGGAGCAGCAAGAGCTTGAGTGTGTGGCACTTTTGGTGTGGCAGCAATGGTCCGACGTTCGTGATTTTTCCGGGTGTTTTTTCAGCAACCGCCCATGTGCAGCTGGTGGTAAACGTCGAAGCCCTGTTCGTCAGGGAAAGCCCGGAGCCCAAATTTCTCTGGTGCGGTACGTAGACTGCCAATGGCCGCTGAGGGGCAGCAAGAGCTTGAGTGGCTGGCACTTTTGGTGTGGGAGCAATGGTCAGACGTTCGTGATTTTTCAGTGTTTTTTTCAGTGAGCACCCTGGTGCACCTGGTGGTAAACGTCGAAGCCCTGTTATTCAGGGAAAGCCCGGAGCCCCAATGTCTGTGCTACTGTAGGTGCGCTGATAATGGCCGCTGAGGAGCAGCAAGAGCTTGAGTGGCTGGCACTTTTGGAGTGGGAGCAATGGTCCGACGTTCGTGATATTTCAGGGTTTTTTTCACTGGGCGCCCACGTGTAGAGGGTGGTAAACGTCGAAGCCCTGTTCGTCAGGGAAAGCCCCGAGCCCCAGTGTCTGTGCTGCTGTAGGTGCACTGCCAATGGCCGCTGAGGAGCAGCAGGAGCTTGAGTGGCTGGCACTTTTGGTGTGGGAGCAATCGTCCGACGGTGGTGATTTTTCGGGGGGTTTTTCCGTGGGCTCCCTCGTGCAGCTGGTGGTAAACATGGAAGCCCTGTTTGTCAGGGAAAGCCCGGAGCCTCAATGTTTGTACTGCTGTACGTGTGCTACCAATGGCCGCTGAGGAGCAGCAAGAGCTTGATTGTCTAGCACTTTTGGTGTGGGAGCAATGGTTCGACGTTCGTGATATTTCAGGGTTTTTTTCACTGGGCGCCCACGTGTAGAGGGTGGTAAACGTCGAAGCCCTGTTCGTCAGGGAAAGCCCGGAGCCCCAATGTCTGTGCTGCTGTAGGTGCACTGCCAATGGCCGCTGAGGAGCAGCAAGAGCTTGAGTGGCTGGCACTTTTGGTGTGGGAGCAATGGTCCGACGTTCGTGATTTTTCGGGGTTTTTTTTCAGTGAGCGCCCACGTGCAGCTGGTGGTATACGTCGAAGCCCTGTTCGTCAGGGAAAGCCCGGAGCCCCAATGTCTGTGGTGCTGTAGGTGCGCTGCCAATGGCCGCTGAGGAGCAGCAAGAGCTTGAGTGGCTGGCACTTTTGGTGTGGGAGCAATCGTCTGACGTTCGTGATTTTTCGGGTTTTTTTTCAGTGGGCGCCCACGTGCAGCTGGTGGTAAACGTCGAAGCCCTGTTCGTCAGGGAAAGCCCGGAGCCTCAATGTCTGTGCTGCTGTAGGTGCGCTGCCAATGGCCGCTGAGGAGCAGCAAGAGCTTGAGTGGCTGGCACTTTTGGTGTGGGAGCAATCGTCAGACGTTCGTGATTTTTCGGGGTTTATTTTCAGTTAGCGCCCTGGTGCAGCTGGTGGTAAACGTCGAAGCCCTGTTCGTCAGGGAAAGCCCGGAGCCGCAATGTCTGTGTTGCTGTAGGTGCGCTGCCAATGGCTGCTGAGGAGCAGCAAGAGCTTGAGTGTCTGGCACTTTTGGTGTGGGAGCAATGGTCCGACGTTCGTGATTTTTCGGGGATTTCTCAGTGGGCGCCCACGTGTAGATGATGGTAAACGTCGAAGCCCTGTTCGTCAGGGAAAGCCCGGAGCCCCAGTGTCTGTGCTGCTGTCAGTGTGCTGCCAATGGCCGCTGAGGAGCAGCAAGAGCTTGAGTGGCTGGCACTTTTGGTGTGGGAGTAATCGTCCGAAATTTGTGATTTTTCGGGGTTTTTTTCAGGGGGTGCCCACGTGTAGCTGGTGGTAAACGTCGAAGCCCTGTTCGTCAGGGAAAGCCCGGAGGCCCAATTTCTCTGGTGCGGTAGGTGGACTGCCAATTGCCGCTGAGGACCAGCAAGAGCTTGAGTGGCTGGCACTTTTTGGCGTGGGAGCAATCGTCCGATGTTCGTGATTTTTTGGGTTTTTTTTTCATGGAGCGCCAAGGTGCAGCTGGTGGTAAACGTCGAAGCCCTGTTCGTCAGGGAAAGCCCGGAGCCCCAGTGTCTGTGCTGCTGTAGGTGTGCTGCCAATGGCCGCTGAGGAGCAGCAAGAGCTTGAGTGTCTGGCCCTTTTGGTGTGGGAGCAATAGTCCGAAATTTGGTTTTTTTGGGGGGTTTTTTTTCAGTGAGCGCCCACGTGTAGATGGTGGTAAACGTGGAAGCCCTGTTCGTCACGGAAAGCCCGGAGCCCCAAGTGTCTGTGCTGCTGTATGTTCACTGCCAATGGCCGCTGAGGAGCAGCAAGAGCTTGAGTGGCTGACCCTTTTGGTGTGGGAGCAATCGTCCGACGTTCGTGATTTTTTGGTTTTTTTTTTCATTGGGCGCCCTGGTGCAGTTGGTGGTAAACGTCGAAGCCCTGTTCGTCAGGGAAAGCCCGGAGCCCCAATGTCTGTGCTGCTGTAGGTGCACTGCCAATGGCCGCTGATGAGCAGCAAGAGCTTGAGTGGCTGGTACTTTTGGTGTGGGAGCAATGGTCCGACGTTCGTGAATTTTTGTGTTTTTTTTTACAGGGGCGCCCACGTGTAGCTGGTGGTAAACGTCGAAGCCCTGTTCGTCAGGGAAAGCCCGGAGCCCCAGTGTCTGTGGTGCTGTAGCTGCGCTGCCAATGGCCGCTGAGGAGCAGCAAGAGCTTGAGTGGCTGGTACTTTTGGTGTGGGAGCAATGGTCCGACGTTCGTGAATTTTTGGGTTTTTTTACAGGGGGGCGCCCACGTGTAGCTGGTGGTAAACGTCGAAGCCCTGTTCGTCAGGGAAAGCCCGGAGCCCCAGTGACTGTGGTGCTGTAGGTGCGCTGCCAATGGCCGCTGAGGAGCAGCAAGAGCTTGAGTGGCTGGCACTTTTGGAGTGGGAGCAATGGTCTGACGTTCGTGATTTTTTGGGGTTTTTTTTTGTGAGGGAGCGCCCAGGTGCAGCTGGTGGTAAATGTCGAAGCCCTGTTCGTCAGGGAAAGGCCGGAGCCCCAATGTCTGTGGTGCTGTAGGTGTGCTGCCAATGGCCGCTGAGGAGCAGCAAGAGCTTGAGTGGCTGGCCCTTTTGGTGTGGGAGCAATCCTCCGACGTTCGTGATTTTTTGGGTTTTTTTTCAGTGGGCGCCCTGGTGCAGTTGGTGGTAAACGTCGAAGCCCTGTTCGTCAGGGAAAGCCCGGAGCCCCCCAATGTCTGTGCTGCTGTAGGTGCACTGCCAATGGCCGCTGATGAGCAGCAAGAGCTTGAGTGGCTGGTACTTTTGGTGTGGGACCAATGGTCCGACGTTCGTGAATTTTGGGGTTTTTTACAGGGGGCGCCCACGTGTAGCTGGTGGTAAACGTCGAAGCCCTGTTCGTCAGGGAAAGCCCGGAGCCCCAATGTCTGTGGTGCTGTAGGTGCGCTGCCAATGGCCGCTGAGGAGCAGCAAGAGCTTGAGTGGCTGGCACTTTTGGAGTGGGAGCAATGGTCCGGACGTTCGTGATTTTCGGGCGATTTTTTTCAGGGGGCGCCCAGGTTCAGCTGGTGGTAAACGTCGAAGCCCTGTTCGTCAGGGAAAGCCCGGAGCCCCAGCATCTCTGGTGCGGTAGGTGGACTGCCAATGGCCGCTGAGGAGCAGCAAGAGCTTGAGTGGCTGGCACTTTTGGTGTGGGAGCAATGGTCCGACGTTTGTGATTTTTCGGGGTTTTATTTATTTTCAGGGGGCGCCCCGGTGCAGCTGGTGGTAAACGTCGAATCCCTGTTCGTCAGGGAAAGCCCGGAGCCCCAATGTCTGTGGTGCTGTAGGTGCGCTGCCAATGGCCGCTGAGGAGCAGCAAGAGCTTGAGTGGCTGGCACTTTTGGTGTGGGAGCAATCGTCCAACGTCCATGATTTTCAGGGTTTTTTTTCAGGGAGTGCCCACGTGCAGCTGGTGGTAAACCTCGAAGCCCTGTTATTCAGGGAAAGCCCGGAGCCCCAATGTCTGTGGTGCTGTAGGTGCACTGCCAATGGCCGCTGAGGGGCAGCAAGAGCTTGAGTGGCTGGCACTTTTGATGTGGGAGCAATCGTCTGACGTTCGTGATTTTCTGGGGTTTTTTGTGAGGAGCGCCCAGGTGCAGCTGGTGGTAAACGTGGAAGCCCTGTTCGTCAGGGAAAGCCCTCAGCCCCAGTGTCTGTGCTGCTGTAGGTGTGCTGCCAGTGGACGCTGAGGAGCAGCAAGAGCTTGAGTGTCTGGCCCTTTTGGTGTGGGAGCAATCGTCCGAAATTGGTGATTTTCGGGGTTTATTTTCAGTGGGCGCCCATGTGCAGCTGCTGGTAAACGTCGAAGCCCTGTTCGTCAGGGAAAGCCCGGAGCCCAAATTTCTCTGGTGCGGTACGTAGACTGCCAATGGCCGCTGAGGGGCAGCAAGAGCTTGAGTGGCTGGCACTTTTGGTGTGGGAGCAATGGTCAGACGTTCGTGATTTTTCAGTGTTTTTTTCAGTGAGCACCCTGGTGCACCTGGTGGTAAACGTCGAAGCCCTGTTATTCAGGAAGCCCGGAGCCCCAATGTCTGTGCTACTGTAGGTGCGCTGCCAATGGCCGCTGAGGAGCAGCAAGAGCTTGAGTGGCTGGCACTTTTGGAGTGGGAGCAATGGTCCGACGTTCGTGATTTTATGGGGTTTTTTCCAGGGGGCTCCAGGTGCAGCTGGTGGTAAACGTCGAAGCCCTGTTCGTCAGGGAAAGCCCGGAGCCTCAATGTCTCTGGTGCTGTAGGTGCGCTGCCAATGGCCGCTGAGGAGCAGCAAGAGCTTGAGTGTGTGGCACTTTTGGTGTGGCAGCAATGGTCCGACGTTCGTGATTTTCCGGGTGTTTTTTCAGTAACCGCCCCAGGTGCAGCTGGTGGTAAACGTCGAAGCCCTGTTCGTCAGGGAAAGCCCCCGAGCCCCAGTGTCTGTGCTGCTGTAGGTGCACTGCCAATGGCCGCTGAGGAGCAGCAGGAGCTTGAGTGGCTGGCACTTTTGGTGTGGGAGCAATCGTCCGACGGTGGTGATTTTTCGGGGGTTTTTTTCCGTGCGGGGCTCCCTCGTGCAGCTGGTGGTAAACATGGAAGCCCTGTTTGTCAGGGAAAGCCCGGAGCCTCAATGTTTGTGCTGCTGTACGTGTGCTACCAATGGCCGCTGAGGAGCAGCAAGAGCTTGATTGTCTAGCACTTTTGGTGTGGGAGCAATGGTTCGACGTTCGTGATATTTCAGGGTTTTTTTCACTGGGCGCCCACGTGTAGAGGGTGGTAAACGTCGAAGCCCTGTTCGTCAGGGAAAGCCCGGAGCCCAAATGTCTGTGCTGCTGTAGGTGCACTGCCAATGGCCGATGAGCATCAGCAAGAGCTTTAGTGGCTGGCACTTTTGGTGTGGGAGCAATGGTCCGACGTTCGTGATTTTTCGGGGTTTTTTTCAGTGAGCGCCCGTGCAGCTGGTGGTATACGTCGAAGCCCTGTTCGTCAGGGAAAGCCCGGAGCCCCAATGTCTGTGGTGCTGTAGGTGCGCTGCCAATGGCCGCTGAGGAGCAGCAAGAGCTTGAGTGGCTGGCCCTTTTGGTGTGGGAGCAATCGTCTGACGTTCGTGATTTTTCGGGTTTTTTTTTCAGTGGGCGCCCACGTGCAGCTGGTGGTAAACGTCGAAGCCCTGTTCTTCAGGGAGAGCCGGAGCCTCACTGTCTGTGCTGCTGTAGGTGCGCTGCCAATGGCCGCTAAGGAGCAGCAAGAGCTTGAGTGGCTGGCACTTTTGGTGTGGGAGCAATCGTCAGACGTTCGTGATTTTTCGGGGTTTATTTTCAGTTAGCGCCCTGGTGCAGCTGGTGGTAACGTCGAAGCCCTGTTCGTCAGGGAAAGCCCGGAGCCCCAATGTCTTTGCTGCTGTAGGTGCACTGCCAATGGCCGCTGAAGGGCAGCAAGAGCTTGAGTGGCAGGCACTTTTGGTGTGGGAGCAATCGTCCGACGTTCGTGATTTTTCGGGTTTTTTTTTCAGGGGGCTCCCACGTGTAGCTGTTGGTAAACGTGGAAGACCTGTTCATCAGGGAAAGCCCGGAGCCTCAATGTCTGTGCTGCTGTAGGTGCGCTGCCAATGGCCGCTGAGGAGCAGCAAGAGCTTGAGTGGCTAGCACTTTTGGTGTGGGAGCAATGGTTCGACGTTCGTGATATTTCAGGTTTTTTTTCACTGGGCGCCCACGTGTAGCTGGTGGTAAACGTCGAAGCCCTGTTCGTCAGGGAAAGCCCGGAGCCCCAATGTCTGTGGTGCTGTAGGTGCACTGCCAATGGCCGCTGAGGAGCAGCAAGAGCTTGAGTTGCTGGCACTTTTGGTGTGGGAGCAATGGTCCGACGTTCGTGAATTTTTGTGGTTTTTTTTCAGTGAGCGCCCTCTTGCAGCTGGTGGTAAACGTCGAAGCCCTGTTCGTCAGGGAAAGCCTGGAGCCCCAATGTCTGTGCTGCTGTAGGTGCGCTGCCAATGGCCGCTGAGGAGCAGCAAGAGCTTGAGTGGCTAGCACTTTTGATGTGGGAGCAATGGTCCGACGTTCGTGATTTTTCGGGGTTTTTTTTCAGGGTGCGCCCACGTAGAGCTGGTGGTAAACGTCGAAGCCCTGTTCGTCAGGGAAATCCCGGAGCCCCAATGTCTGTGCTGCTGTAGGTGCACTGCCAATGGCCGATGAGAATCAGCAAGAGCTTGAGTTGCTGGCACTTTTGGTGTGGCAGCAATGGTCCGACGTTCGTGATTTTTCCGGGTTTTTTTTCAGTGACCGCCCAGGTGCAGCTGGTGGTAAACGTCGAAGCCCTGTTCGTCAGGGAAAGCCCCGAGCCCCAGTGTCTGTGCTGCTGTAGGTGCGCTGCCAATGGCCGCTGAGGAGCAGCAAGAGCTTGAGTGGCTGGCACTTTTGGTGTGGGAGCAATCGTCTGACGTTCGTGATTTTTTGGGTTTTTTTTCAGCGAGCGCCCTGGTGTAGCTGGTGGTAAACGTCGAAGCCCTGTTCGTCAGGGAAAGCCCAGAGCCCCAATGTCTGTGCTGCTGTAGGTGCACTGCCAATGGCCGCTGAGGGGCAGCAAGAGCTTGAGTGGCTGGCACTTTTGGTGTGGCAGCAATGGTCCAACGTTCGTGATTTTTCGAGTTTTTTTTTTCAGGGAGAGCCCTGGTGCAGCTGGTGGTAAACGTCGAAGCCCTGTTCGTCAGGGAAAGCCCGGAGCCCCAATGTCTGTGCTGCTGTAGATGCGCTGCCAATGGCCGCTGAGGAGCAGCAAGAGCTTGAGTGGCTGGCACTTTTGGTGTGGGAGCAATCGTCCGACGTTCGTGATTTTTCGGGGTTTTTTTTCAGGGGGCGCCCACGTGCAGCTGGTGGTAAACGTCGAAGCCCTGTTCGTCAGGGAAAGCCCGGAGCCCAATGTCTGTGCTGCTGTAGGTGCACTGCCAATGGCCGCTGAGGAGCAGCAAGAGCTTGAGTGGCTGGCACTTTTGGTGTGGGAGCAATCGTCAGACGTTCGTGATTTTTGGGTTTTTTTTCAGTTAGCGCCCTGGTGCAGCTGGTGGTAAACGTCGAAGCCCTGTTCGTCAGGGAAAGCCCAGAGCCCCAATGTCTGTGCTGCTGTAGGTGCACTGCCAATGGCCGCTGAGGGGCAGCAAGAGCTTGAGTGGCTGGCACTTTTGGTGTGGCAGCAATGGTCCGACGTTCGTGATTTTTCGGGGTTTCTTTTCAGTGGGCGCCCCTGGTGCAGCTGGTGGTAAACGTCGAAGCCCTGTTCGTCAGGGAAAGCCCGGAGCCCCAATGTCTGTGCTGCTGTAGATGCGCTGCCAATGGCCGCTGAGGAGCAGCAAGAGCTTGAGTGGCTGGCACTTTTGGTGTGGGAGCAATCGTCTGACGTTCGTGATTTTTCGGGGTTTTTTTTCAGGGGGCGCCCACGTGCAGCTGGTGGTAAACGTCGAAGCCCTGTTCGTCAGGGAAAGCCCGGAGCCCAATGTCTGTGCTGCTGTAGGTGCACTGCCAATGACCGCTGAGGAGCAGCAAGAGCTTGAGTGGCTGGCACTTTTGGTGTGGGAGCAATCGTCAGACGTTAGTGATTTTTCGGGGTTTATTTTCAGTTAGCGCCCTGGTGCAGCTGGTGGTAAACGTCGAAGCCCTGTTCGTCAGGGAAAGCCCGGAGCCCCAATGTGTGTGCTGCTGTAGGTGCACTGCCAATGGCCGCTGAAGGGCAGCAGGAGCTTGAGTGGCAGGCACTTTTGGTGTGGGAGCAATGGTCCAATGTTCGTGATTTTTCGAGTTTTTTTTTCACGGGGCGGCCTCGTGCAGCTGGTGGTAAACGTCGAAGCCCTGTTCGTCAGGGAAAGCCCGGAGCCCCAATGTCTGTGCTGCTGTAGGTGCGCTGCCAATGGCCGCTGAGGACCAGCAAGAGCTTGAGTGGCTGGCACTTTTGGTGTGGGAGCAATGGTCCGACGTTCATGATTTTTCAGGGTTTCTTTTTCAGTGGGCGCCCACGTGCAGCTGGTGGTATACGTCAAAGCCCTGTTCGTCAGGTAAAGCCCGGAGCCCCAATGACTGTGGTGCTGTAGGTACACTGCCTATGGCCACTGAGGGACAGCAAGAGCTTGAGTGGCTGGCACTTTTGGTGTGGGAGCAATGGTCCGACGTTCGTGATTTTTTGGGGTTTCTTTTCAGTGGGCGCCCACGTGTAGCTGGTGGTAATCTTCGAAGCCCTGTTCGTCACGGAAAGCCCGGAGCCTCAATGTCTGTGCTGCTGTAGGTGCGCTGCCAATGGCCGCTGAGGATCAGCAAGAGCTTGAGTGGCTGGCACTTTTGGTGTGGGAGCAATCGTCCAACGTTCGTGATTTTTCGGGGTTTTTTTTTCAGTGAGCGCCCTGGGGTAGCTGGTGATAAAAGTCTAAGCCCTGTTCGTCAGGGAAAGCCCGGAGCCGCAATGTCTGTGGTGCTGTAGCTGCGCTGCCAATGGCCGCTGAGGAGTAGCAAGAGCTTGAGTGTCTAGCACTTTTGGTGTGGGAGCAATCGTCCGACGTTCGTGATTTTTCGGGGTTTCTTTTTCAGGGGGTGCCCACGTGCAGCTGGTGGTATACGTCAAAGCCCTGTTTGTCAGGGAAAGCCCGGAGCCCCAATGTCTGTGCTGCTGTAGGTGCACTGCCAATGGCCGCTGAGGAGCAGCAAGAGCTTAAGTGGCTGACACTTTTGGTGTGGGAGCAATGGTCCGACGTTGGTGATTTTTCGGGGTATTTTTTCAGTGGGCCCCCTGTTGCAGCTGGTGGTAAACGTCGAAGCCCTGTTCGTCAGGGAAAGCCCGGGGCCCCAATGTCTGTGATGCTTTAGGTGCGCTGCCAATGGCCGCTGATGAGCAGCAAGAGCTTGAGTGGCTGGCACTTTTGGTGTGGGAGCAATCGTCTCACGTTCGTAATTTTTCGGGTTTTTTCTTCAGGGGGCGCCCAGGTGCAGCTGGTGGTAAACGTGGAAGCCCTGTTCGTCAGGGAAAGCCCGGAGCCCCAACATCTGTGGTGCTGTAGGTGGACTGCCAATGGCCGCTGAGAAGCAGCAAGAGCTTGAGTGGCTGGCCCTTTTGGTGTGGGAGCAATCTTCCGTTGTTAGTGATTTTTTGGGGTTTTTTTCCGTGGGCGCCCACGTGTAGCTGGTGGTAAACGTCGAAGCCCTGTTTGTCAGGGAAAGCCCGGAGCCCCAATGTGTGTGCTACTTTAGGTGCGCTACCAATGGCCGCTGAGGAGCAGCAAGAGCTTGAGTGTCTAGCACTTTTGGTGTGGCAGCAATCGTCCGATGTTCGTGATTTTTCAGGGGTTTTTTTCAGGGGGCGCCCACGTGTAGATGGTGGTAAACGTCGAAGCCCTGTTCGTCAGGGAAAGCCCGGAGCCCCAATGTCTGTGCTGCTGTAGGTGTGCTGCCAATGGCCGCTGAGGAGCAGCAAGAGCTTGAGTGGCTGGCACTTTTGGTGTGGGAGCAATCGTCCGACGTTCGTGATTTTTCGGGGTTTATTTTCAGTGAGCGCCCTGGTGCAGCTGGTGGTAAACGTCGAAGCCCTGTTCGTCAGGGAAAGCCCAGAGCCCCAATGTCTGTGCTGCTGTAGGTGCGCTGGCAATGGTCGCTGAGGAGCAGCAAGAGCTTGAGTTGCTGGCACTTTTGGTGTGGGAGCAATCGTCTGACGTTCGTGTTTTTTGGGGTTTTTTTTCAGTGAGCGCCCACGTGCAGCTGGTGGTAAACGTCGAAGCCCTGTTCATCAGGGAAAGCCCGGAGCCCCAATGTCTGTGCTGCTGTAGGTGCACTGCCAATGACCACTGAGGAGCAAACAGAGCTTGAGTGGCTGGCCCTTTTGGTGTGTAAGCAATGGTCCGACGTTCGTGATTTTTCGGGTTTTTTTCTTTCAGTGAGCGCCCTGGTGCAGCTGGTGGTAAACGTCGAAGCCCTGTTCGTCAGGGAAAGCCCGGAGCCCCAATGTCTGTGCTGCTGTAGGTGCACTGCCAATGGCCGCTGAGGAGCAGCAAGAGCTTGAGTGTCTGGCACTTTTGGTGTGGGAGCAATGGTCCAACGTTCGTGATTTTTCGAGTTTTTTTCAGGGGGCGCCCAGGTGCAGCTGGTGGTAAACGGCGAAGCCCTGTTCGTCAGGGAAAGCCCGGAGCCCCAATGTCTGTGCTGCTGTAGATGCGCTGCCAATGTCCGCTGAGGATCAGCAAGAGCTTGAGTGTCTGGCACTTTTGGTGTGGGAGCAATCGTCCGACGTTCGTGATTTTTCCAGTTTTTTTTTCAAGGGGCTCCCACATGCAGCTGGTGGTAAACGTCGAAGCCCTGTTCGTCAGGGAAAGCCCGGAGCCCCAATGTCTCTGGTGCGGTAGGTGGACTGCCAATGGCCGCTGAGGAGCAGCAAGAGCTTGAGTGGCTGGCACTTTTGGTGTGGGAGCAATCGTCCCACGTTCGTGATTTTTTGTGTAATTTCTCCAGTGGGAGCTTCAGTGCAGTTGATGGTAAACTTCGAAACGCTGTTCATCAGGGAAAGCCTGAAGCACCAGTGTCTGTGTTGTTGTAGATGCTGCGACAACAGCCGGTGAGGAGCAGTAAGAGCTTAAGTTGCTGGCACTTTTGGTGTGGGAGCAATCGTCCGACGTTCGTGATTTTTAGCGTAATGTTTTTAGTGGGTACTCCTGTGCAGTTTATGGGAAGCGTCGAAGTACTCTTCATCAGGGAAAGACCGCAGCCGCATTGGAGCCAGTGTCTGTGGTGCTGTAGATGAGGCATCAAAGGCCTGTGAGAAGCAGCAAGAGCTTTAGTTGCTGGCACTATTGGTGTGGGAACAATCATCCAAAGGTCGTAATTTTTAGGGCATTTTATCAGTGGGCGGCGCTGTGCAGTTAATGGTAAACATCAAAGCGCTGTTGGTCAGGGAAAGGCCGGATCCCCAATGTCTGTGGTGCTGTAGATGCGGTGTGAAGGGTGGGTGAGGAGCAGCGCGAGCTTTAGTTGCTGGCACTTTTGGTGTCAGAGCAATCGTCCGACGTCGGTGATTTTTAGGGTATTGTTTTTAGTGAGTTCTCCCATGCAGTTGATGGTAAACGTCGAAGCGCTGTACGTCAGGGAAAGCCTGGTGTCCCAGTGTCTCTGGTGCTGTAGATGAGGCGTCAACAGCCGGTAAGATGCAGCAAGAGCTTCAGTTGCTGGCACTTTTGTTGTGGGGACAATCGTCCCACGTTCGTGATTTTTAGGGCATTTTATCAGTGGGTAGCCCACGTGCAGCTGGTGGCAAACGTTGAAGCCCTGCTCCTCAGGGAAAGCCCGCAGCCCCAAGGTCTGTGGTGCTGTGGATGCGCTGCCAATGGCCGCTGAGGAGCAGCAAGAGCTTGAGTGGCTGGCACTTTTGGTGTGGGAGCAATCATCCGACGTTCGTGATTTTTCGGGGTTTTTTTTCAGGGGGCGCCCACGTGCAGCTGGTGGCAAACGTCGAAGCCCTGTTCGTCAGGGAAAACCCAAAGCCCCAGTGTCTTTGGTGCTGTAGGTGCGCTGCCAATGGCCGCTGAGGAGCAGCAAGAGCTTGAGTGGCTGGCACGATTGGTGTGGGAGCAATCGTGCGACATTCGTGATTTTTAGGGTATTTTTTCAGTGGACGGCAGTTGATGGGAAACTTCGAAGCCCTGTTCGTCCGGAAAAGCCAGAAGCCCCATTGTCTGTGATGCTGTAGATGCGGCGTGAACGGCCAGTGAGGAGCAGCAAGAGCTTGAGTTGCTGGCACTTTTGCTGTGGGAGCAATCGTCTGACATTCGTACCTTTTATGGTATTTTTTTTAGTGGGTGCTCCTATGCAGTTGATGGTAAACGTCGAACCACTGTTGGTCATGAAAAGCCCAGAGCCCCAATGTCTGTGGTGCTGTAGATGCGGAGTCAACTGCCGGTGAGGAGCAACAAGTGCTATAGTTGCTGGCACTTTTGGTATGGGAGCAATCGTCCGACTTTCGTGATTTTGGGATATTTTTTCTGTGGGCGCTACCGTGCACTTGATGGTAAAAGTCGAAGTGCTGTTCATCTAGGAAAGCCCAGAGCCCCAGTGTCTGTGCTCCTGTAGGTGCGCTGCCAATGGCCGCTGAGGAGCAGCAAGAGCTTGAGTGGCTGGCACTTTTGGTGTGGCAGCAATCGTCCGACGTTCGTGATTTTTCGGGGTTTTTTTTTTCAGTGGGCGCCCACGTGCAGCTGGTGGTAAACGTCGAAGCCCTGTTCGTCTGGGAAAGCTCGGAGCCCCAATGTCTGTTCTGCTGTAGGTGGAGTGCCAATGGCCGCTGAGGAGCAGCAAGAGCTTGAGTGGCTGGCACTTTTGGTGTGGGAGCAATCGTCCGACGTTCCTGAATTTTTGGGGTTTTTTTCAGGGGGCGCCCACGTACAGCTGGTGGTAAACGTCGAAGCCCTGCTCCTCAGGGAAAGCCCGGAGCCCCAATGTCTGTGATGCTGTAGGTGCGCTGCCAATGGCCGCTGAGGAGCAGCAAGAGCTTGAGTGGCTGGCACTTTTGGTGTAGGGTCTGTCGGCTGACGTTTGTGATTTTTAAGATTCTTGCTCATTGGGCGGCCAGCTTTGCTAATGTTAAATGTCAGAGTCCTGGTGGTGTAGGAAATCCCGCAGCCCCAGCATTTGTGAGCCTGTAGGTGCTTTGGCAACAGCTGTGGGCGAGCAGCAAGAGCTTTCAGAGCTGGCACTTCTGGTGTGGGATCTAATCGAGTTACATTTGGGATTTTTAATATTTTTGCTCACTGGGTGGCCGGGTGGACATGGTGGCGAACATCGGAGTCCTATTCGTCTAGGAAAGCCCACAGCTCCGATTTTTGAGGACTGTCCCGGTTCTGGCTAGGATAGAGTTAATATTCCCCTGAGCTGGGTGGAGAACTGAAGCTGGTAGCCCCTATGGCTGGGATAGTTAACTAATTAGCTAACAGCTGGGGTTAATTTACCCAAATTAGCCAAAGGGCTGTTCCATCCCATCTGACATCATGCTCAGTTTATAAGTGAGGAGGGTGCTGAAGGGAGCCTCCTGCTGCTTGGAAGAAACTAGGTGTGGAGGTTTGTTGTAAGCCATTAGACTGTATTTGTGTTTCATGACTGTTTTGTTTTCTTCTGTCACTACTGTTAAATTTACTTTTTGTTCAATCTCAACCCACGGGGTTTTTTTTTTCCTGGTTTTCTTTTGTTTACCAGTTGTCCCCCTGTTCTCTCGGAGGGTGGGGGGAGTGAGAGAGAGAGAGACTGCCTAGTCTGGTCCGGGTAGGGGCTGAACTAGGACAGTTATTTTGGTGCCCAACGTGGGGCTCGAAGGGTTGAGATAATAACAGATCTGACTTTTTGTTTTTTGCTTGAAAGAAATTTGTTTCTACACACTCATTGTAGTGGTTGTCAGTTATTGGTCATGATGTTGCAGTGGTTGGTTATGTTGTTGTATTGTCTGCGCTCTTATACGTACTATGTGTTCCCAATGGTGGTGTTTATCACCTCAGGGAAAATGATGAGAGTTATCCTTCTCTTATACTATGCCATATCCATCTATGACATGGTGACATCAATGGCCTTAGAGATAAATTGGTATTCCTATGTGGACAGCTTCCCGATTTCTTTCACTTCCAGGGTAGTTAAACCACTTTATGAGAACTTTGAAGATCTGGGGGATATTCAAGCCACTCTGATGGTGTTGTTATGTATCTTGAATGTGTGCCAAGTCTTGTCTAGGGCTGCAAACCCACTTTTTGGGAATCTCCTCCCGACCTTTACCCTAAGGCAAGATACTAATCCGTGGCATGGTATGAGGGAGAACAAACTGACCTGCAATGTAGGGACTCAAACTCCAGCAACAGGCACTGCAGCTGCATCAGAGGGTGAACCCGTGCTAGTATCAGTTGGCCCTGTATACAAGAAGACTTGGAAGTGGAAGTCAGCTGGTTTAGTGAGGGATGAAGAAGCCCCTTCTAGGAGGGAGCAGGAGGAAGAAGAGGAAGGTTTATTTGCTTCATGCCAAGGAAGAACTCGGCAGGCAGGCTCTTCCTCAGAGGAAGAACTCCTAAAGGAGACAGTGAGCACCCGATTTCTACCCCTGAGCGAGCTGTGAGACATGCAAAAAGATTTTAGCCATCATCCTGGGGAGCACTTTATCAGCTGGCTGCTGCGGTGCTGGGATAATGGGGCCAATAGCTTGGAATCAGAGGGCAGAGAAGCTAGGCAACTGGGATCCATTTCTAGAGAAGCAAGCATTGAGAAAGCAGTTGGAAAAGGGAGACAAGCCCTCAGCCTCTGGAGGCTATTGGCCAATAGCTTGGAATCAGAGGGCAGAGAAGCTAGGCAACTGGGATCCATTTCTAGAGAAGCAAGCATTGAGAAAGCAGTTGGAAAAGGGAGACAAGCCCTCAGCCTCTGGAGGCTATTGGCCAATAGCTTGGAATCAGAGGGCAGAGAAGCTAGGCAACTGGGATCCATTTCTAGAGAAGCAAGCATTGAGAAAGCAGTTGGAAAAGGGAGACAAGCCCTCAGCCTCTGGAGGCTATTGGCCAATAGCTTGGAATCAGAGGGCAGAGAAGCTAGGCAACTGGGATCCATTTCTAGAGAAGCAAGCATTGAGAAAGCAGTTGGAAAAGGGAGACAAGCCCTCAGCCTCTGGAGGCTATTGGCCAATAGCTTGGAATCAGAGGGCAGAGAAGCTAGGCAACTGGGATCCATTTCTAGAGAAGCAAGCATTGAGAAAGCAGTTGGAAAAGGGAGACAAGCCCTCAGCCTCTGGAGGCTATTGGCCAATAGCTTGGAATCAGAGGGCAGAGAAGCTAGGCAACTGGGATCCATTTCTAGAGAAGCAAGCATTGAGAAAGCAGTTGGAAAAGGGAGACAAGCCCTCAGCCTCTGGAGGCTATTGGCCCCATTATCCCAGCACCGCAGCAGCCAGCTGATAAAGTGCTCCCCAGGATGATGGCTAAAATCTTTTTGCATGTCTCACAGCTCGCTCAGGGGTAGAAATCGGGTGCTCACTGTCTCCTTTAGGAGTTCTTCCTCTGAGGAAGAGCCTGCCTGCCGAGTTCTTCCTTGGCATGAAGCAAATAAACCTTCCTCTTCTTCCTCCTGCTCCCTCCTAGAAGGGGCTTCTTCATCCCTCACTAAACCAGCTGACTTCCACTTCCAAGTCTTCTTGTATACAGGGCCAACTGATACTAGCACGGGTTCACCCTCTGATGCAGCTGCAGTGCCTGTTGCTGGAGTTTGAGTCCCTGCATTGCAGGTCAGTTTGTTCTCCCTCATACCATGCCACGGATTAGTATCTTGCCTTAGGGTAAAGGTCGGGAGGAGATTCCCAAAAAGTGGGTTTGCAGCCCTAGACAAGACTTGGCACACATTCAAGATACATAACAACACCATCAGAGTGGCTTGAATATCCCCCAGATCTTCAAAGTTCTCATAAAGTGGTTTAACTACCCTGGAAGTGAAAGAAATCGGGAAGCTGTCCACATAGGAATACCAATTTATCTCTAAGGCCATTGATGTCACCATGTCATAGATGGATATGGCATAGTATAAGAGAAGGATAACTCTCATCATTTTCCCTGAGGTGATAAACACCACCATTGGGAACACATAGTACGTATAAGAGCGCAGACAATACAACAACATAACCAACCACTGCAACATCATGACCAATAACTGACAACCACTACAATGAGTGTGTAGAAACAAATTTCTTTCAAGCAAAAAACAAAAAGTCAGATCTGTTATTATTTCAACCCTTCGAGCCCCACGTTGGGCGTCAAAATAACTGTCCTAGTTCAGCCCCTACCCGGACCAGACTAGGCAGTCTCTCTCTCTCTCACTCCCCCCACCCTCCGAGAGAACAGGGGGACAACTGGTAAACAAAAGAAAACCAGGAAAAAAAAACCCCGTGGGTTGAGATTGAACAAAAAGTAAATTTAACAGTAGTGACAGAAGAAAACAAAACAGTCATGAAACACAAATACAGTCTAATGGCTTACAACAAACCTCCACACCTAGTTTCTTCCAAGCAGCAGGAGGCTCCCTTCAGCACCCTCCTCACTTATAAACTGAGCATGATGTCAGATGGGATGGAACAGCCCTTTGGCTAATTTGGGTAAATTAACCCCAGCTGTTAGCTAATTAGTTAACTATCCCAGCCATAGGGGCTACCAGCTTCAGTTCTCCACCCAGCTCAGGGGAATATTAACTCTATCCTAGCCAGAACCGGGACAGTCCTCAAAAATCGGAGCTGTGGGCTTTCCTAGACGAATAGGACTCCGATGTTCGCCACCATGTCCACCCGGCCACCCAGTGAGCAAAAATATTAAAAATCCCAAATGTAACTCGATTAGATCCCACACCAGAAGTGCCAGCTCTGAAAGCTCTTGCTGCTCGCCCACAGCTGTTGCCAAAGCACCTACAGGCTCACAAATGCTGGGGCTGCGGGATTTCCTACACCACCAGGACTCTGACATTTAACATTAGCAAAGCTGGCCGCCCAATGAGCAAGAATCTTAAAAATCACAAACGTCAGCCGACAGACCCTACACCAAAAGTGCCAGCCACTCAAGCTCTTGCTGCTCCTCAGCGGCCATTGGCAGCGCACCTACAGCATCACAGACATTGGGGCTCCGGGCTTTCCCTGAGGAGCAGGTATTCGACGTTTACCACCAGCTGCACTTGATCGCTCCCTCATAAAAACCCCAAAAAATCACGAACATCGGACGATTGCTCCCACACCAAAAGTGCCAGCCACTCAAGCTCTTGCTGCTCCTCAGCGGCTATTGGCACTCCACCTACAGCAGCACAGACATTGGGGCTCCGGGCTTTCCCTGACGAACAGGGCTTCGACGTTTACCACCAGCTGCACCTGGGCGCCCCCTGAAAAAAAACCCCGAAAAATCACGAACGTCGGACCATTGCTCCCACACCGAATGTCGCAGCCACTCAAGCTCTTGCTGCTCCTCAGCGGCCATTGGCGGTGCACCTACAGCACCACAGACATTGGGGCTCCGGGCTTTCCCTGAGGAGCAGGGCTTCGACGTTTACCACCAGCTGTACGTGGGCGCCCCCTGAAAAAAACCCCAAAAATTCAGGAACGTCGGACGATTGCTCCCACACCAAAAGTGCCAGCCACTCAAGCTCTTGCTGCTCCTCAGCGGCCATTGGCACTCCACCTACAGCAGAACAGACATTGGGGCTCCGGGCTTTCCCAGACGAACAGGGCTTCGACGTTTACCACCAGCTGCACGTGGGCGCCCACTGAAAAAAAACCCCGAAAAATCACGAACGTCGGACGATTGCTGCCACACCAAAAGTGCCAGCCACTCAAGCTCTTGCTGCTCCTCAGCGGCCATTGGCAGCGCACCTACAGGAGCACAGACACTGGGGCTCTGGGCTTTCCTAGATGAACAGCACTTCGACTTTTACCATCAAGTGCACGGTAGCGCCCACAGAAAAAATATCCCAAAATCACGAAAGTCGGACGATTGCTCCCATACCAAAAGTGCCAGCAACTATAGCACTTGTTGCTCCTCACCGGCAGTTGACTCCGCATCTACAGCACCACAGACATTGGGGCTCTGGGCTTTTCATGACCAACAGTGGTTCGACGTTTACCATCAACTGCATAGGAGCACCCACTAAAAAAAATACCATAAAAGGTACGAATGTCAGACGATTGCTCCCACAGCAAAAGTGCCAGCAACTCAAGCTCTTGCTGCTCCTCACTGGCCGTTCACGCCGCATCTACAGCATCACAGACAATGGGGCTTCTGGCTTTTCCGGACGAACAGGGCTTCGAAGTTTCCCATCAACTGCCGTCCACTGAAAAAATACCCTAAAAATCACGAATGTCGCACGATTGCTCCCACACCAATCGTGCCAGCCACTCAAGCTCTTGCTGCTCCTCAGCGGCCATTGGCAGCGCACCTACAGCACCAAAGACACTGGGGCTTTGGGTTTTCCCTGACGAACAGGGCTTCGACGTTTGCCACCAGCTGCACGTGGGCGCCCCCTGAAAAAAAACCCCGAAAAATCACGAACGTCGGATGATTGCTCCCACACCAAAAGTGCCAGCCACTCAAGCTCTTGCTGCTCCTCAGCGGCCATTGGCAGCGCATCCACAGCACCACAGACCTTGGGGCTGCGGGCTTTCCCTGAGGAGCAGGGCTTCAACGTTTGCCACCAGCTGCACGTGGGCTACCCACTGATAAAATGCCCTAAAAATCACGAACGTGGGACGATTGTCCCCACAACAAAAGTGCCAGCAACTGAAGCTCTTGCTGCATCTTACCGGCTGTTGACGCCTCATCTACAGCACCAGAGACACTGGGACACCAGGCTTTCCCTGACGTACAGCGCTTCGACGTTTACCATCAACTGCATGGGAGAACTCACTAAAAACAATACCCTAAAAATCACCGACGTCGGACGATTGCTCTGACACCAAAAGTGCCAGCAACTAAAGCTCGCGCTGCTCCTCACCCACCCTTCACACCGCATCTACAGCACCACAGACATTGGGGATCCGGCCTTTCCCTGACCAACAGCGCTTTGATGTTTACCATTAACTGCACAGCGCCGCCCACTGATAAAATGCCCTAAAAATTACGACCTTTGGATGATTGTTCCCACACCAATAGTGCCAGCAACTAAAGCTCTTGCTGCTTCTCACAGGCCTTTGATGCCTCATCTACAGCACCACAGACACTGGCTCCAATGCGGCTGCGGTCTTTCCCTGATGAAGAGTACTTCGACGCTTCCCATAAACTGCACAGGAGTACCCACTAAAAACATTACGCAAAAAATCACGAACGTCGGACGATTGCTCCCACACCAAAAGTGCCAGCAACTTAAGCTCTTACTGCTCCTCACCGGCTGTTGTCGCAGCATCTACAACAACACAGACACTGGTGCTTCAGGCTTTCCCTGATGAACAGCGTTTCGAAGTTTACCATCAACTGCACTGAAGCTCCCACTGGAGAAATTACACAAAAAATCACGAACGTGGGACGATTGCTCCCACACCAAAAGTGCCAGCCACTCAAGCTCTTGCTGCTCCTCAGCGGCCATTGGCAGTCCACCTACCGCACCAGAGACATTGGGGCTCCGGGCTTTCCCTGACGAACAGGGCTTCGACGTTTACCACCAGCTGCATGTGGGAGCCCCTTGAAAAAAAAACTGGAAAAATCACGAACGTCGGACCATGGCTCCCACACCAAAAGTGCCAGACACTCAAGCTCTTGCTGATCCTCAGCGGACATTGGCAGCGCATCTACAGCAGCACAGACATTGGGGCTCCGGGCTTTCCATGACGAACAGGGCTTCGCCGTTTACCACCAGCTGCACCTGGGCGCCCCCTGAAAAAAAAACTCGAAAAATCACGAACGTTGGACCATTGCTCCCACACCAAAAGTGCCAGACACTCAAGCTCTTGCTGCTCCTCAGCGGCCATTGGCAGTGCACCTACAGCAGCACAGACATTGGGGCTCCGGGCTTTCCCTGACGAACAGGGCTTCGACGTTTACCACCAGCTGCACCAATGCGCTCACTGAAAGAAAAAAACCCGAAAAATCACGAACGTCGGACCATTGCTTACACACCAAAAGGGCCAGCCACTCAAGCTCTGTTTGCTCCTCAGTGGTCATTGGCAGTGCACCTACAGCAGCACAGACATTGGGGCTCCGGGCTTTCCCTGATGAACAGGGCTTCGACGTTTACCACCAGCTGCACGTGGGCGCTCACTGAAAAAAAACCCCCAAAAAAAACGAACGTCAGACGATTGCTCCCACACCAAAAGTGCCAGCAACTCAAGCTCTTGCTGCTCCTCAGCGACCATTGCCAGCGCACCTACAGCAGCACAGACATTGGGGCTCTGGGCTTTCCCTGACGAACAGGGCTTCGACGTTTACCACCAGCTGCACCAGGGCGCTCACTGAAAATAAACCCCGAAAAATCACGAACGTCGGACGATTGCTCCCACACCAAAAGTGCCAGACACTCAAGCTCTTGCTGCTCCTCAGCGGCCATTGGCAGCACACCTACAGCAGCACAGACATTGGGGCTCCGGGCTTTCCCTGACGAACAGGGCTTCGACGTTTACCACCATCTACACGTGGGCGCCCCCTGAAAAAAACCCCTGAAAAATCACGAACATCGGACGATTGCTGCCACACCAAAAGTGCTAGACACTCAAGCTCTTGCTGCTCCTCAGCGGCCATTTGTAGCGCACCTAAAGTAGCACACACATTGGGGCTCCGGGCTTTCCCTGACAAACAGGGCTTCGACGTTTACCACCAGCTACACGTGGGCGCCCACGGAAAAAAAACCCCAAAAAATCACCAACAACGGAAGATTGCTCCCACACCAAAAGGGCCAGCCACTCAAGCTCTTGCTGCTTCTCAGCGGCCATTGGCAGTCCACCTACAGCACCACAGATGTTGGGGCTCCGGGCTTTCCCTGACGAACAGGGCTTCCACGTTTACCACCAGCTGCACCTGGGCGCCCCCTGAAGAAAAACCCGAAAAATTACGAACGTCAGACGATTGCTCCCACACCAAAAGTGCCAGCCACTCAAGCTCTTGCTGCTCATCAGCGGCCATTGGCAGCGCACCTACAGCATCACAGACATTGGGGCCCCGGGCTTTCCCTGACGAACAGGGCTTCGACGTTTACCACCAGCTGCAACAGGGGGCCCACTGAAAAAATACCCCGAAAAATCACCAACGTCGGACCATTGCTCCCACACCAAAAGTGTCAGCCACTTAAGCTCTTGCTGCTCCTCAGCGGCCATTGGCAGTGCACCTACAGCAGCACAGACATTGGGGCTCCGGGCTTTCCCTGACAAACAGGGCTTTGACGTATACCACCAGCTGCACGTGGGCACCCCCTGAAAAAGAAACCCCGAAAAATCACGAACGTCGGACGATTGCTCCCACACCAAAAGTGCTAGACACTCAAGCTCTTGCTACTCCTCAGCGGCCATTGGCAGCGCAGCTACAGCACCACAGACATTGCGGCTCCGGGCTTTCCCTGACGAACAGGGCTTAGACGTTTATCACCAGCTACCCCAGGGCGCTCACTGAAAAAAAACCCCGAAAAATCACGAACGTTGGACGATTGCTCCCACACCAAAAGTGCCAGCCACTCAAGCTCTTGCTGATCCTCAGCGGCCATTGGCAGCGCACCTACAGCAGCACAGACATTGAGGCTCCGGGCTTTCCGTGACGAACAGGGCTTCGAAGATTACCACCAGCTACACGTGGGCGCCCACTGAAAAGAAACCCCAAAAAATCACGAACGTCGGACCATTGCTCCCACACCAAAAGTGCCAGCCACTCAAGCTCTTGCTGTCCCTCAGTGGCCATAGGCAGTGCACCTACAGCACCACAGTCATTGGGGCTCCGGGCTTTACCTGACGAACAGGGCTTTGACGTATACCACCAGCTGCACGTGGGCGCCCACTGAAAAAGAAACCCTGAAAAATCATGAACGTCGGACCATTGCTCCCACACCAAAAGTGCCAGCCACTCAAGCTCTTGCTGCTCCTCAGCGGCCATTGGCAGCGCACCTACAGCAGCACAGACATTGGGGCTCCGGGCTTTCCCTGACGAACAGGGCTTCGACGTTTACCACCAGCTGCACGAGGGCGCCCCGTGAAAAAAAAACTCGAAAAATCACGAACGTCAGACGATTGCTCCCACACCAAAAGTGCCAGCCACTCAAGCTCTTGCTGCTCCTCAGCGGCCATTGGCAGCGCACCTACAGCAGCACAGACATTGGGGCTCCGGGCTTTCCCTGACGAACAGGGCTTCGACGTTTACCACCAGCTGCACCTGGGCGGTCACTGAAAAAAAACCCGGAAAAATCACGAACGTCGGACCATTGCTGCCACACCAAAAGTGCCAGCCACTCAAGCTCTTGCTGCTTCTCAGCGGCCATTGGCAGTGCACCTACAGCAGCACAGACATTGGGGCTCCGGGCTTTCCCTGACGAACAGGGCTTCGACGTTTACCACCAGCTGCACCTGGGCGCACCCTGAAAAAAACCCCGAAAAATCACGAACGTCGGACCATTGCTCCCACACCAAAAGTGCCAGCCACTCAAGCTCTTGCTGCTCCTCAGCGGCCATTGGCAGCGCACCTACAGCAGCACAGACATTGGGGCTCCAGGCTTTCCCTGACGAACAGGGCTTCGACGTTTACCACCAGCTGCACCAGGGCGCTCACTGAAAAAAAACCACAAAAATTCACGAACGTCGGACCATTGCTCCCACACCAAAAGTGCCAGCCACTCAAGCTCTTGCTGCTCCTCAGCGGCCATTGGCAGTCCACCTACAGCAGCACCAGAGACACTGGGGCTCCGGGCTTTCCCTGACGAACAGGGCTTCGACGTTTACCACCAGCTACACGTGGGCGCCCAGTGAAAAAAAACCTGAAAAATCACGAACGTCGGACCATTGCTCCCACACCAAAAGTGCTAGCCACTCAAGCTCTTGCTGCTCCTCAGCGGCCATTGGCAGCGCACCTACAGCAGCACAGACATTGGGGCTCCGGGCTTTCCCTGACGAACAGGGCTTCGACGTTTACCACCAGCTGCACGTGGGCGCTCCCTGAAAAAAAACCCGAAAAATCACGAACGTCGGACCATTGCTCCCACACCAAAAGTGCCAGCCACTCAAGCTCTTGCTGCTCCTCAGCGGCCATTGGCAGTCCACCTACAGCAGCACAGACATTGGGGCTCCGGGCTTTCCCTGACGAACAGGGCTTCGACGTTTACCACCATCTACACGTGGGCGCCCTCTGAAAAAAACCCCGAAAAATCACGAACGTCGGACCATTGCTCCCACACCAAAAGTGCTAGACACTCAAGCTCTTGCTGCTCCTCAGCGGCCATTGGCAGCGCACCTACAGCACCACAGACATTGAGGCTCCGGGCTTTCCCTGACGAACAGGGCTTCCACGTTTACCACCAGCTACCCCAGGGCGCTCACTGAAAAAAAACCCCGAAAAATCACGAACGTCGGACGATTGCTCCCACACCAAAAGTGCCAGCCACTCAAGCTCTTGCTGATCCTCAGCGGCCATTGGCAGCGCACCTACAGCAGCACAGACATTGAGGCTCCGGGCTTTCCCTGACGAACAGGGCTTCGAAGTTTACCACCAGCTACACGTGGGCGCCCACTGAAAAGAAAACCCAAAAAATCACGAACGTCGGACCATTGCTCCCACACCAAAAGTGCCAGCCACTCAAGCTCTTGCTGTCCCTCAGTGGCCATAGGCAGTGCACCTACAGCACCACAGACATTGGGGCTCCGGGCTTTCCCTCACGAACAGGGCTTTGACGTATACCACCAGCTGCACGTGGGCGCCCACTGAAAAATAAACCCCGAAAAATCATGAACGTCGGACCATTGCTCCCACACCAAAAGTGCCAGCCACTCAAGCTCTTGCTGGTCCTAAGTGGCCATTGGCAGCGCACCTACCGCAGCACAGACATTGGGGCTCCGGGCTTTCCCTGACGAACAGGGCTTCGACGTTTACCACCAGCTGCACGAGGCCGCCCCCTGAAAAAAAACTCGAAAAATCACGAACATTGGACCATTGCTCCCACACCAAAAGTGCCTGCCACTCAAGCTCTTGCTGCCCTTCAGCGGCCATTGGCAGTGCACCTACAGCAGCACAGACATTGGGGCTCCGGGCTTTCCCTGACGAACAGGGCTTCGACGTTTACCACCAGCTGCACCAGGGCGCTAACTGAAAATAAACCCCGAAAAATCACGAACGTCTGACGATTGCTCCCACACCAAAAGTGCCAGCCACTCAAGCTCTTGCTGCTCCTTAGCGGCCATTGGCAGCGCACCTACAGCAGCACAGACAGTGAGGCTCCGGGCTCTCCCTGAAGAACAGGGCTTCGACGTTTACCACCAGCTGCACGTGGGCGCCCACTGAAAAAAAACCCGAAAAATCACGAACGTCAGACGATTGCTCCCACACCAAAAGTGCCAGCCACTCAAGCTCTTGCTGCTCCTCAGCGGCCATTGGCAGCGCACCTACAGCAGCACAGACATTGGGGCTCCGGGCTTTCCCTGACGAACAGGGCTTCGACGTATACCACCAGCTGCACCAGAGCGCTCACTAGAAAAAAACCCCGAAAAGTCACGAACGTCGGACCATTGCTCCCACACCAAAAGTGCCAGCCACTCAAGCTCTTGCTGCTCCTCAGCGGCCATTGGCAGTGCACCTACAGCAGCACAGACATTTGGGCTCCGGGCTTTCCCTGACGAACAGGGCTTCGACGTTTACCACCAGCTGCACGTGGGCGCTCCCTGAAAAAAAACGACAAAAATTCACGAACGTCGGACCATTGCTCCCACACCAAAAGTGCCAGCCACTCAAGCTCTTGCTGCTCCTCAGCGGCCATTGGCAGTGCACCTACAGCAGCACAGACACTGGGGCTCGGGGCTTTCCCTGACGAACAGGGCTTCGACGTTTACCACCAGCTGCACCTGGGCGGTTACTGAAAAAACACCCGGAAAAATCACGAACGTCGGACCATTGCTGCCACACCAAAAGTGCCACACACTCAAGCTCTTGCTGCTCCTCAGCGGCCATTGGCAGCGCACCTACAGCACCACAGACATTGAGGCTCCGGGCTTTCCCTGACGAACAGGGCTTCGACGTTTACCACCAGCTGCACCTGGGCGCCCCCTGGAAAAAAACCCCATAAAATCACGAACGTCGGACCATTGCTCCCACTCCAAAAGTGCCAGCCACTCAAGCTCTTGCTGCTCCTCAGCGGCCATTGGCAGCGCACCTACAGTAGCACAGACATTGGGGCTCCGGGCTTTCCCTGAATAACAGGGCTTCGACGTTTACCACCAGGTGCACCAGGGTGCTCACTGAAAAAAACACTGAAAAATCACGAACGTCTGACCATTGCTCCCACACCAAAAGTGCCAGCCACTCAAGCTCTTGCTGCCCCTCAGCGGCCATTGGCAGTCTACGTACCGCACCAGAGAAATTTGGGCTCCGGGCTTTCCCTGACGAACAGGGCTTCGACGTTTACCACCAGCTGCACATGGGCGCCCACTGAAAATAAACCCCGAAAAATCACCAATTTCGGACGATTGCTCCCACACCAAAAGGGCCAGACACTCAAGCTCTTGCTGCTCCTCAGCGTCCACTGGCAGCACACCTACAGCAGCACAGACACTGGGGCTGAGGGCTTTCCCTGACGAACAGGGCTTCGACGTTTACCACCAGCTGCACCTGGGCGCTCCCTCACAAAAAACCCCAGAAAATCACGAACGTCAGACGATTGCTCCCACATCAAAAGTGCCAGCCACTCAAGCTCTTGCTGCCCCTCAGCGGCCATTGGCAGTGCACCTACAGCACCACAGACATTGGGGCTCCGGGCTTTCCCTGACGAACAGGGCTTCGAGGTTTACCACCAGCTGCACGTGGGCGCTCCCTGAAAAAAAACCCCGAAAAATCACGAACGTTGGACCATTGCTCCCACACCAAAAGTGCCAGCCACTCAAGCTCTTGCTGCTCCTCAGCGGCCATTGGCAGCGCACCTACAGCACCACAGACATTGGGGCTCCGGGCTTTCCCTGACGAACAGGGCTTCGACGTTTACCACCAGCTGAACCTGGGCGCCCCCTGAAAAAAATCGCCCGAAAAATCACGAACGTCGGACCATTGCTCCCACACCAAAAGTGCCAGCCACTCAAGCTCTTGCTGCTCCTCAGCGGCCATTGGCAGCGCACCTACAGCACCACAGACATTGGGGCTCCGGGCTTTCCCTGACGAACAGGGCTTCGACGTTTACCACCAGCTACACGTGGGCGCCCCCTGTAAAAAAAACCCAAAAATTCACGAACGTCGGACCATTGCTCCCACACCAAAAGTACCAGCCACTCAAGCTCTTGCTGCTCATCAGCGGCCATTGGCAGTGCACCTACAGCAGCACAGACATTGGGGCTCCGGGCTTTCCCTGACGAACAGGGCTTCGACGTTTACCACCAACTGCACCAGGGCGCCCACTGAAAAAAAAAACCAAAAAATCACGAACGTCGGAGGATTGCTCCCACACCAAAAGGGCCAGCCACTCAAGCTCTTGCTGCTCCTCAGCGGCCATTGGCAGCACACCTACAGCAGCACAGACACTGGGGCTCCGGGCTTTCCCTGACGAACAGGGCTTCGACGTTTACCACCAGCTGCACGTGGGCGCTCACTGAAAAAAAACCCCCAAAAAATCACGAACGTCGGACCATTGCTCCCACACCAAAAGTGCCAGCCACTCAAGCTCTTGCTGCTCCTCAGCGGCCATTGGCAGCGCACCTACAGCACCACAGACACTGGGGCTCCGGGCTTTCCCTGACGAACAGGGCTTCGACGTTTACCACCAGCTGCACCTGGGCGCTCCATGAAAAAAAAACCCAAAAAATCACGAACGTCGGACCATTGCTCCCACACCAAAAGTGCCAGCCACTCAAGCTCTTGCTGCTCCTCAGCGGCCATTGGCAGTCCACCTACAGCACCACAGACATTGGGGCTCCGGGCTTTCCCTGACGAACAGGGCTTCGACGTTTACCACCAGCTACACGTGGGCGCCCCCTGAAAAAAACCCCGAAAAATCACGAACGTCGGACGATTGCTCCCACACCAAAAGTGCCAGCCACTCAAGCTCTTGCTGCTCCTCAGCGGCCATTGGCAGCACACTGACAGCAGCACAGACACTGGGGCTCCGGGCTTTCCCTGACGAACAGGGCTTCGACGTTTACCACCATCTACACGTGGGCGCTCACTGAAAAAAAACCCCCAAAAAATCACGAACGTCGGACCATTGCTCCCACACCAAAAGTGCCAGACACTCAAGCTCTTGCTGCTCCTCAGCGGCCATTGGCAGCGCACCTACAGCAGCACAGACATTGGGGCTCCGGGCTTTCCCTGACGAACAGGGCTTCGACGTTTACCACCAGCTGCACCAGGGCGCTCACTGGAAAAAAAAAACCCCGAAAAATCACGAACGTCGGACCATTGCTCCCACACCAAAAGTGCCAGCCACTCAAGCTCTTGCTGCTCCTCAGCGGCCATTGGCAGTCCACGTACCGCACCAGAGAAATTTGGGCTCCGGGCTTTCCCTGACGAACAGGGCTTCGACGTTTACCACCAGCTGCACGTAGGCACCCCCTGAAAATAAACCCCGAAAAATCACCAATTTCGGACGATTGCTCCCACACCAAAAGTGCCAGACACTCAAGCTCTTGCTGCTCCTCAGCGGCCATTGGCAGCACACCTACAGCAGCACAGACACTGGGGCTCCGGGCTTTCCCTGACGAACAGGGCTTCGACGTTTACCACCAGCTGCACCTGGGCGCTCCCTGAAAAAAAAACCCCAGAAAATCACGAACGTCGGACGATTGCTCCCACACCAAAAGTGCCAGCCACTCAAGCTCTTGCTGCTCCTCAGCGGCCATTGGCAGCGCACCTACAGCACCACAGACATTGGGGCTCCGGGCTTTCCCTGACGAACAGGGCTTCGACGTTTACCACCAGCTGCACGTGGGCGCCCCCTGAAAAAAACCCCAAAAATCACGAACGTCGGACGATTGCTCCCACACCAAAAGTGCCAGACACTCAAGCTCTTGCTGCTCCTCAGCGGCCATTGGCAGCACACCTACAGCAGCACAGACACTGGGGCTCCGGGCTTTCCCTGACGAACAGGGCTTCGACGTTTACCACCAGCTGCACCTGGGCGCTCCCTCACAAAAAACCCCAGAAAATCACGAACGTCAGACGATTGCTCCCACACCAAAAGTGCCAGCCACTCAAGCTCTTGCTTGTCCTCAGCGGCCATTGGCAGCGCACCTACAGCACCACAGACATTGGGGCTCCGCGCTTTCCCTGACGAACAGGGCTTCGACGTTTACCACTAGCTGCACATGGGCGCTCACTGAAAAAACCCCGAAAAATCACGAACGTCGGACGATTGCTCCCACACCAAAAGTGCCAGCCACTCAAGCTCTTGCTGCTCCTCAGCGGCCATTGGCAGTCCACCTACCGCACCAGAGAAATTGGGGCTCCGGGCTTTCCCTGACGAACAGGGCTTCGACGTTTACCACCAGCTGCACGTGGGCACCCCCTGAAAAAAACCCCGAAAAATCACGAATTTCGGACGATTGCTCCCACACCAAAAGTGCCAGACACTCAAGCTCTTGCTGCTCCTCAGCGGCCATTGGCAGCACACCTACAGCAGCACAGACACTGGGGCTCCGGGCTTTCCCTGACGAACAGGGCTTCGACGTTTACCACCAGCTGCACGTGGGCGCCCCTGAAAAAAAAACCCAAAAAATCACGAACGTCGGACGATTGCTCCCACACCAAAAGTGCCAGCCACTCAAGCTCTTGCTGCTCCTCAGCGGCCATTGGCAGCACACCTACAGCAGCACAGACATTGGGGCTCCGGGCTTTCCCTGACGAACAGGGCTTCCACGTTTACCACCAGCTGCACCTGGGTGCTCTCTCACAAAAAACCCCAGAAAATCACGAACGTCAGACGATTGCTCCCACATCAAAAGTGCCAGCCACTCAAGCTCTTGCTGCCCCTCAGCGGCCATTGGCAGTGCACCTACAGCACCACAGACATTGGGGCTCCGGGCTTTCCCTGACGAACAGGGCTTCGACGTTTACCACCAGCTGCACGTGGGCACTCCCTGAAAAAAAACCCCGAAAAATCACGGACGTTGGACGATTGCTCCCACACCAAAAGTGCCAGCCACTCAAGCTCTTGCTGCTCCTCAGCGGCCATTGGCAGCGCACCTACAGCACCACAGACATTGGGGCTCCGGGCTTTCCCTGACGAACAGGGCTTCGACGTTTACCACCAGCTGCGCCAGGGCGCCCCCTGGAAAAAAACCCCGAAAAATCACGAACGTTGGACCATTGCTCCCACACCAAAAGTGCCAGCCACTCAAGCTCTTGCTGCTCCTCAGCGGCCATTGGCAGTCCACCTAATGCACCAGAGATGCTGGGGCTCCGGGCTTTCCCTGACGAACAGGGCTTCGACGTTTACCACCAGCTGAACCTGGGCGCCCCCTGAAAAAAATCCCCCGAAAAATCACGAACGTCGGACCATTGCTCCCACACCAAAAGTGCCAGCCACTCAAGCTCTTGCTGCTCCTCAGCGGCCATTGGCAGCGCACCTACAGGAGCACAGACACTGGGGCTCCGGGCTTTCCCTGACGAACAGGGCTTCGACGTTTACCACCAGCTGCGCCAGGGTGCCCCCTGGAAAAAATCCCAAAAAAATCACGAACGTCGAACGATTGCTCCCACACCAAAAGTGCCAGCCACTCAAGGTCTTGCTGCCCCTCAGCGGCCATTGGCAGCGCACCTACAGCAGCACAGACACTGGGGCTCCGGGCTTTCCCTGACGAACAGGGCTTCGACGTTTACCACCAGCTGCACCAGGGCGCTCACTGAAAAAAACACTGAAAAATCACGAACGTCTGACCATTGCTCCCACGCCAAAAGTGCCAGCCACTCAAGCTCTTGCTGCTCCTCAGCGGCCATTGGCAGTCCACGTACCGCACCAGAGAAATTTGGGCTCCGGGCTTTCCCTGACGAAAAGGGCTTCGACGTTTACCACCAGCTGCACGTAGGCACCCCCTGAAAATAAATCCCGAAAAATCACAAATTTCGGACGATTCCTCCCACACCAAAAGGGCCAGACACTCAAGCTCTTGCTGCTCCTCAGCGGCCATTGGCAGCACACCTACAGCAGCACAGACACTGGGGCTCCGGGCTTTCCCTGACGAACAGGGCTTCCACGTTTACCACCAGGTGCACCTGGGCGCTCCCTCACAAAAAACCCCAAAAAATCACGAACGTCAGACGATTGCTCCCAAACCAAAAGTGCCAGCCACTCAAGCTCTTGCTGCTCCTCAGCGGCCATAGGCAGCGCACCTACAGCAGCACAGACATTGGGGCTCAGGGCTTTCCCTGACGAACAGGGATTCGACGTTTACCACCATCTACACGTGGGCGCCCACTGAGAAATCCCCGAAAAATATCGAACGTCGGGCGATTGCTCCCACACCAAAAGTGCCAGCCACTCAAGCTCTTGCTGCTCCTCAGCGGCCATTGGCAGCGCATCTACAGCAGCACAGACATTGGGGCTCCGGGCTTTCCCTGACGAACAGGGCTTCGACGTTTACCACCAGCTGCACCGGGGCGCCCCCTGGAAAAAAACCCCATAAAATCACGAACGTCGGACCATTGCTCCCACTGCAAAAGTGCCAGCCACTCAAGCTCTTGCTGCTCCTCAGCGGCCATTGGCAGCGCACCTACAGCACCACAGACATTGGGGCTCCGGGCTTTCCCTGACGAACAGGGCTTTGACGTTTACCACCAGCTGCGCCAGGGCGCTCCCTGGAAAAAAACCCCAAAAAATCACGAACGTCGAACGATTGCTCCCACACCAAAAGTGCCAGCCACTCAAGCTCTTGCTGCTCCTCAGAAGCCATTGGCAGCGCACCTACAGCAGCACAGACATTGGGGCTCCGGTCTTTCCCTGACGAACAGGGCTTCGACGTTTACCACCAGCTGCACGTGGGCGTCACTGAAAAAAAACGCCGAAATATCACAAACGTCGGATGATTACTCCCACACCAAAAGTGCCAGCCACTCAAGCTCTTGCTGCTCCTCAGTGGCCATTGGCATCGCACCTACAGCAGCACAGACATTGGGGCTCCGGCCTTTCCCTGACGAACAGGGCTTCCACGTTTACCACCAGCTAGACGTGGGCACTCCCTCAAAAAAACCCCAAAAAATCACGGACGTCGGACGATTGCTCAAACACCAGAAGTGCCAGCCACTCAAGCTCTTGCTGCTCCTCAGCGGCCATTGGTAGCACACGTACAGAAGCACAGAATTTGAGGCTCCGGGCTTTCCCTGACAAACAGGGCTTCGACGTTTACCACCAGCTACACGTGGGCGCCCACTGAAAAAAAAACCCCAAAAATCACGAACGTCGGACGATTGCTCTTACACCAAAAGTGCCAGCCACTCAAGCTCTTGCTGCTCCTCAGCGGCCATTGGCAGCGCACCTACAGCAGCACAGACATTGGGGCTCCGGGCTTTCCCTGACGAACAGGGCTTCGACGTTTACCACCAGCTGCACCTGGGCACTCCCTGACAAAAAACCCCAAAAAATCACGAACGTCGGACCATTGCTCCCACACCAAAAGTGCCAGACACTCAAGCTCTTGCTGCTCCTCAGCGGCCATTGGCAGCGCACCTACAGCAGCACAGACATTGGGGCTCCGGTCTTTCCCTGACGAACAGGGCTTCGACGTTTACCACCATCTGCACCTGGGCGTCACTGACAAAAAACGCCGAAATATCACAAACGTCGGATGATTACTCCCACACCAAAAGTGCCAGCCACTCAAGCTCTTGCTGCTCCTCAGCGGCCATTGGCATCGCACCTACAGCAGCACAGACATTGGGGCTCCGGCCTTTCCCTGACGAACAGGGCTTCGACGTTTACCACCAGCTGCACTTCGGCATTAACTGAAAAAAAAACCCGAAAAACTACAAACGTCGGACAATTGCTCCCACAACAAAAGTGCCAGACATTCAAGCTCTTGCTGCTCCTCAGCGGCCATTGGCAGCGCACCTACAGCAGCACAGACATTGGGGCTCCGGGCTTTCCCTGAGGAACAGGGCTTCGACGTTTACCACCAGCTGCACGTGGGCGCCCACTGAAAAAATACCCCAAAAAATCACAAACGTCAGACGATTGCTCCCACACCAAAAGTGCCACACACTCAAGCTCTTGCTGCTCCTCAGCAGCCATTCGCAGCGTACCTACAGCACGCAGAAATTGGGGCTCCAGGCTTTCCATGACGAACAGGGCTTCGACGTTTACCACCAGCTGCACCAGGGCACTCACTGAAAAAAAACCCCGAAAAATCACTACCGTCGGAAGATTGCTCCGACAACAAAAGTGCCAGCCACTCAAGCTCTTGCTGCTCCTCAGCGGCCATTGGCAGCGCACCTACAGCACGCAGAAATTGGGGCTCCAGGCTTTCCCTGACGAACAGGGCTTCGACGTTTACCACCAGGTGCACGTGGGCACCCCCTGAAAAAAAACCCCGAAAAATCACGAACGTCAGTCCATTGCTCCCACACCAAAAGTGCCAGCCACTCAAGCTCTTGCTGCTCCTCAGCGGCCATTGGCAGTGCACCTACAGCAGCACAGACATTGGGGCTCCGGGCTTTCCCTGACGAACAGGGCTTCGACGTTTACCACCAGCTACACGTGGGAGTCCACTAAAAAAAAAACCCCGAAATATCACAAACGTTGGAAGATTGCTCCCAAACCAAAAGTGCCAGCCACTCAAGCTCTTGCTGCTCCTCAGCGGCCATTGGTAGCACACGTACAGTAGCACAGACATTGGGGCTCCGGGCTTTGCCTGACGAACAGGGCTTCTACCTTTACCACCACCTACACGTGGGCGCCCACTTAAAAAAAAAACCCCGAAAAATCACGAACGTCGGACGATTGCTCCCACACCAAAAGTGCCAGCCACTCAAGCTCTTGCTGCTCCTCAGCGGTCATTGGCAGCGCACCTACAGCAGCACAGATATTGGGGCTCCGGGCTTTCCCTGACGAACAGGGCTACGACGTTTACCACCAGCTGCACCGGGCCGCCCCCTGGAAAAAAAACCCAAAAAATCACCAACGTCGAACGATTGCTCCCACACCAAAAGTGCCAGCCACTCAAGCTCTTGCTGCTCCTCAGCGGCCATTGGCAGCGCACCTACAGCAGCACAGACATTGCGGCTCCGGGCTTTCCCTGACGAACAGGGCCTCGACGTTTACCACCATCTGCACCTGGGCGCTCCCTGACAAAAAACCCCAAAAAATCACGAACGTCGAACCATTGCTCCCACACCAAAAGTGCCAGACACTCAAGCTCTTGCTGCTCCTCAGCGGCCATTGGCAGCGCACCTACAGCAGCACAGACATTGGGGCTCCGGGCTTTCCCTGACAAACAGGGCTTCGACGTTTACCACCAGCTGCACATGGGCGCCCACTGAAAAAAACCCCGAAAAATCACGAATGTCGGAAGATTGCTCCCACACCAAAAGTGCCAGACTCTCAAGCTCTTGCTGCTCCTCAGTGGCCATTGGCAGCGCACCTACAGCAGCACAGACATTGGGGCTCCGGTCTTTCCCTGACAAACAGGGCTTCGACGTTTACCACCAGGTGCACGTCGGCGTCACTGAAAAAAAACGTCGAAATATCACAAACGTCGGATGATTACTCCCACACCAAAAGTTCCAGCCACTCAAGCTCTTGCTGCTCCTCAGCGGCCATTGGCATCGCACCTACAGCAGCACAGACATTGGGGCTGAGGGCTTTCCCTGACGAACAGGGCTTCGACGTTTACCACCAGCTGCACCAGGGCGCCCAGTGAAAAAATACCCCAAAAAATCACAAACGTCAGACGATTGCTCCCACACCAAAAGTGCCACACACTCAAGCTCTTGCTGCTCCTCAGCAGCCATTCGCAGCGCACCTACAGCACGCAGAAATTGGGACTCTGGGCTTTCCATGACGAACAAGGCTTCGACGTTTACCACCAGCTGCACCAGGGCACTCACTGAAAAAAAACCCCGAAAAATCACTACCGTCGGAAGATTGCTCCCACAACAAAAGTGCCAGCCACTCAAGCTCTTGCTGCTCCTCAGCGGCCATTGGCAGCGCATCTACAGCATCACAGACATTGCTTCTCCAGGCTTTCCCTGACGAACAGGGCTTCGACGTTTACCACCAGCTGCACCTGGGCGCTCCCTGACAAAAAACCCCAAAAAATCACGAACGTCGAACGATTGCTCCCACACCAAAAGGGCGAGCCACTCAAGCTCTTGCTGCCCCTCAGCAGCCATTGGCAGTGCACCTACAGCAGCACAGACATTGGGGCTCCGGGCTTTCTCTGACGAACAGGGCTTCGAAGTTTACCACCAGCTGCACGTGGGCGTCCACTGAAAAAAACCCCCGAAATATCACAAACGTCGGATGATTGCTCCCACACCAAAAGGGCCAGCCACTCAAGCTCTTGCTGCTCCTCAGCGGCCATTGGTAGCACACGTACAGCAGCACAGACATTGAGGCTCCGGGCTTTCCCTGACGAACAGGGCTTCGACGTTTACCACCAGCTGCACCAGGGTGCCCCCTGAAAAAAAAACCCAAAAAATCACCAACGTCGGACCATTGCTCCCACACCAAAAGTGCCAGCCAGTCAAGCTCTTGCTGCTCCTCAGCGGCCATTGGCAGCACACCTACAGCAGCAGAGACATTGGGGCTCCGGGCTTTCCCTGACGAACAGGGCTTCAACGTTTACCATCAGCTACACGTGGGGGCCCACTGAAAAAAAAAACCCGAAATATCACAAACGTTGGAAGATTGCTCCCAAACCAAAAGTGCCAGCCACTCAAGCTCTTGCTGCTCCTCAGCGGCCATTGGTAGCACACGTACAGTAGCACAGACATTGGGGCTCCGGGCTTTCCCTGACGAACAGGGCTTCGACGTTTACCACCACCTACACGTGGGCGCCCACTGAAAAAATACCCCGAAAAATCACGGACGTCGGACGATTGCTCCCACACCAAAAGTGCCAGCTACTCAAGCTCTTGCTGCTCCTCAGCGGCCATTGGCAGCGCACCTACAGGAGCACAGACATTGGGGCTCCGGGCTTTCCCTGAAGAACAGGGCCTCGACGTTTACCACCATCTGCACCTGGGCGCTCCCTGACAAAAAACCCCAAAAAATCACGAATGTCGGAAGATTGCTCCCACACCAAAAGTGCCAGACACTCAAGCTCTTGCTGCTCCTCAGCGGCCATTGGCAGCGCACCTACAGCAGCACAGACATTGGGGCTCCGGGCTTACCCTGACGAACAGGGCTTCGACGTTTACCACCAGCTGCACGTGGGCGTCACTGAAAAAAACGCCGAAATATCACAAACGTCGGATGATTACTCCCACACCAAAAGTTCCAGCCACTCAAGCTCTTGCTGCTCCTCAGCGGCCATTGGCATCGCACCTACAGCAGCACAGACATTGTGGCTCCGGGCTTTCCCTGACGAACAGGGCTTCGACGTTTACCACCAGCTGCACCAGGACGCCCACTGAAAAAATAGCCCAAAAAATCACAAACGTCAGACGATTGGTCCCACACCAAAAGTGCCACACACTCAAGCTCTTGCTGCTCCTCAGCAGCCATTCGCAGCGCACCTACAGCACGCAGAAATTGGGACTCCGGGCTTTCCATGACGAACAGGGCTTCGACGTTTACCACCAGCTGCACCAGGGCACTCACTGAAAAAAAACCCGAAAAAACCCTACCGTCGGACCATTTCTCCCACACCAAAAGTGCCAGCCACTCAAGCTCTTGCTGCTCCTCAGCGGCCATTGGCAGCGCACCTACAGCAGCACAGACATTGGTTCCCCAGGCTTTCCCTGACGAACAGGGCTTTAACGTTTACCACCAGCTGCACATGGGCGTCCACTGAAAAAAAACCCCAAAATATCACAAACGTTGGAAGATTGCTCCCAAACCAAAAGTGCCAGCCACTCAAGCTCTTGCTGCTCCTCAGCGGCCATTGGTAGCACACGTACAGTAGCACAGACATTGGGGCTCCGGGCTTTGCCTGACGAACAGGGCTTCGACGTTTACCACCAGCTGCACGTGGGCGCCCACTGAAAAAAAACCCCGAAAAATCACGGACGTCGGACGATTGCTCCCACACCAAAAGTGCCAGCCACTCAAGCTCTTGCTGCTCCTCAGCGGCCATTGGCAGCGCACCTACAGCAGCACAGACATTGGGGCTCCGGGCTTTCCCTGACGAACAGGGCCTCGACGTTTACCACCATCTGCACCTGGGCGCTCGATGACAAAAAACCCCAAAAAATCACGAACGTCGGACCCTTGCTCCCACACCAAAAGTGCCAGCCACTCAAGCTCTTGCTGCTCCTCAGCGGCCATTGGTAGCACACGTACAGCAGCACAGACATTGAGGCTCCGGGCTTTCCCTGACGAACAGGGCTTCGACGTTTACCACCAGCTGCACCAGGGCGCCCCCTGAAAAAAAAAAACCCAAAAAATCACCAACGTCGGACCATTGCTCCCACACCAAAAGTGCCAGCCACTCAAGCTCTTGCTGCTCCTCAGCGGCCATTGGCAGCACACCTACAGCAGCAGAGACATTGGGGCTCCTTGCTTTCCCTGACGAACAGGGCTTCAACGTTTACCACCAGCTACACGTGGGGGCCCACTGAAAAAAAAACCCGAAATATCACAAACGTCGGAAGATTGCTCCCACACCAAAAGTGCCAGCCACTCAAGCTCTTGCTGCTCCTCAGCGGCCATTGGCAGCACACATACAGCAGCACAGACATTGGGGCTCCGGGCTTTCCCTGACGAACAGGGCTTCGACGTTTACCACCAGCTACACGTGGGCGCCCACTGAAAAAATACCCAGAAAAATCACGGACGTCGGACGATTGCTCCCACACCAAAAGTGCCAGCTACTCAAGCTCTTGCTGCTCCTCAGCGGCCATTGGCAGCGCACCTACAGGAGCACAGACATTGGGGCTCCGGGCTTTCCCTGAAGAACAGGGCCTCGACGTTTACCACCATCTGCACCTGGGCGCTCCCTGACAAAAAACCCCAAAAAATCACGAATGTCGGAAGATTGCTCCCACACCAAAAGTGCCAGACACTCAAGCTCTTGCTGCTCCTCAGCGGCCATTGGTAGCGCACCTACAGCAGCACAGACATTGGGGCTCCGGACTTACCCTGACGAACAGGGCTTCGACGTTTACCACCAGCTGCACGTGGGCGTCACTGAAAAAAAACGCCGAAATATCACAAACGTCGGATGATTACTCCCACACCAAAAGTTCCAGCCACTCAAGCTCTTGCTGCTCCTCAGCGGCCATTGGCATCGCACCTACAGCAGCACAGACATTGGGGCTCCGGGCTTTCCCTGACGAACAGGGCTTCGACGTTTACCACCAGCTGCACCAGGGCGCCCACTGAAAAAATACCCCAAAAAATCACAAACGTCAGACGATTGCTGCCACACCAAAAGTGCCAGCCACTCAAGCTCTTGCTGCTCCTCAGCAGCCATTCGCAGCGCACCTACAGCACGCAGAAATTGGGACTCCGGGCTTTCCATGACGAACAGGGCTTCGACGTTTACCACCAGCTGCACCAGGGCACTCACTGAAAAAAAACCCCGAAAAAACCCTACCGTCGGACCATTTCTCCCACACCAAAAGTGCCAGCCACTCAAGCTCTTGCTGCTCCTCAGCGGCCATTGGCAGCGCACCTACAGCAGCACAGACATTGGTTCCCCAGGCTTTCCCTGACGAACAGGGCTTTAACGTTTACCACCAGCTGCACATGGGCGTCCACTGAAAAAAAACCCCAAAATATCACAAACGTTGGAAGATTGCTCCCAAACCAAAAGTGCCAGCCACTCAAGCTCTTGCTGCTCCTCAGCGGCCATTGGTAGCACACGTACAGTAGCACAGACATTGGGGCTCCGGGCTTTGCCTGACGAACAGGGCTTCGACGTTTACCACCAGCTGCACGTGGGCGCCCACTGAAAAAAAACCCCGAAAAATCACGGACGTCGGACGATTGCTCCCACACCAAAAGTGCCAGCCACTCAAGCTCTTGCTGCTCCTCAGCGGCCATTGGCAGCGCACCTACAGCAGCACAGATATTGGGGCTCCGGGCTTTCCCTGACGAACAGGGCTTCGACGTTTACCACCAGCTGCACCAGTCCGCCCCCTGGAAAAAAAACCCAAAAAATCACCAACGTCGAACAATTGCTCCCACACCAAAAGTGCCAGCCACTCAAGCTCTTGCTGCTCCTCAGCGGCCATTGGCAGCGCACCTACAGCAGCACAGACATTGGGGCTCCGGGCTTTCCCTGACGAACAGGGCTTCGACGTTTACCACCAGCTGCACCTGGGCGCCCACTGAAAAAAACCCCGAAAAATCACGAATGTCGGAAGATTGCTCCCACACCAAAAGTGCCAGACTCTCAAGCTCTTGCTGCTCCTCAGCAGCCATTGGCAGCGCACCTACAGCAGCACAGACATTGGGGCTCCGGGCTTTCCCTGACAAACAGGGCTTCGACGTTTACCACCAGCTGCACCTGGGCGCCCACTGAAAAAAACCCCGAAAAATCACGAATGTCGGAAGATTGCTCTCACACCAAAAGTGCCAGACTCTCAAGCTCTTGCTGCTCCTCAGCAGCCATTCGCAGCGCACCTACAGCAGCACAGACATTGGGGCTCCGGTCTTTCCCTGACGAACAGGGCTTCGACGTTTACCACCAGCTGCACGTGGGCGTCACTGAAAAAAAAACCCCGAAAAATCACTACCGTCGGAAGATTGCTCCCAGACAAAAAGTGCCAGCCACTCAAGCTCTTGCTGCTCCTCAGCGGCCATTGGCATCGCACCTACAGCAGCACAGTCATTGGGGCTCCGGGCTTTCCCTGACGAACAGGGCTTCGACGTTTACCACCAGCTGCACCAGGGCGCCCACTGACAAAAAACCCCAAAAAATCATGAACGTCGGACGATTGCTCCCACACCAAAAGTGCCACACACTCAAGCTCTTGCTGCTCCTCAGCGGCCATTGGTAGCACACGTACAGCAGCACAGACATTGAGGCTCCGGGCTTTCCCTGACGAAGTGGCTTCGATGTTTACCACCAGCTGCACCAGGGTGCCCCCTGAAAAAAAAAAACCCAAAAAATCACGATCGTCGGACGATTGCTCCCACACAAAAAGTGCCAGCCACTCAAGCTCTTGCTGCTCCTCAGCGGCCATTGGCAGTGCACCTATAGCACCAGAGACATTGGGGCTCCGGGCTTTCCCTGACAAACAGGGCTTCGACGTTTACCACCAGCTGCACATGGGCGCCCACTGAAAAAAACCCCGAAAAATCACGAATGTCGGAAGATTGCTCCCACACCAAAAGTGCCAGACTCTCAAGCTCTTGCTGCTCCTCATCGGCCATTGGCAGCGCACCTACAGCAGCACAGACATTGGGGCTCCGGGCTTACCCTGACGAACAGGGCTTCGACGTTTACCACCAGCTGCACGTGGGCGTCACTGAAAAAAACGCCGAAATATCACAAACGTCGGATGATTACTCCCACACCAAAAGTTCCAGCCACTCAAGCTCTTGCTGCTCCTCAGCGGCCATTGGCATCGCACCTACAGCAGCACAGACATTGGGGCTCCGGGCTTTCCCTGACGAACAGGGCTTCGACGTTTACCACCAGCTGCACCAGGGCGCCCACTGAAAAAATACACCAAAAAATCACAAACGTCAGACGATTGGTCCCACACCAAAAGTGCCACACACTCAAGCTCTTGCTGCTCCTCAGCAGCCATTCGCAGCGCACCTACAGCACGCAGAAATTGGGACTCCGGGCTTTCCATGACGAACAGGGCTTCGACGTTTACCACCAGCTGCACCAGGGCACTCACTGAAAAAAAAACCCCGAAAAATCACTACCGTCGGACCATTTCTCCCACACCAAAAGTGCCAGCCACTCAAGCTCTTGCTGCTCCTCAGCGGCCATTGGCAGCGCACCTACAGCAGCACAGACATTGGTTCCCCAGGCTTTCCCTGACGAACAGGGCTTCGACGTTTACCACCAGCTGCACATGGGCGTCCACTGAAAAAAAACCCCAAAATATCACAAACGTTGGAAGATTGCTCCCAAACCAAAAGTGCCAGCCACTGCTGTAGGTGCGCTGCCAATGGCCGCTGAGGGGCAGCAAGACCTTGAGTGGCTGGCACTTTTGGTGTGGGAGCAATCGTTCGACGTTCGTGATTTTTTTGGTTTTTTTTCCAGGGGGCACCCAGGTGCAGCTGGTGGTAAACGTCGAAGCCCTGTTCGTCAGAAAGCCCGGAGCCCCAATGTCTGTGCTGCTGTAGGTGCGCTGCCAATGGCCGCTGAGGAGCAGCAAGAGCTTGAGTGGCTGGCACTTTTGGTGTGGGAGCAATCGTCCGATGTTCGTGATTTTTCGGGTTTTTTTTTTCCAGGGGGCGCCCACGTGCAGCTGGTGGTAAACGTCGAAGCCCTGTTCGTCAGGGAAAGCCCGGAGCCCCAGTGTCTGTGCTCCTGTAGGTGCGCTGCCAATGGCCGCCGAGGAGCATCAAGAGCTTGAGTGGCTGGCACTTTTGGAGTGGGAGCAATGGTCCGACGTTCGTGATTTTTCGGGGATTTTTTTCAGGGGGCGCCCAGGTTCAGCTGGTGGTAAACGTCGAAGCCCTGTTCGTCAGGGAAAGCCCGGAGCCCCAGCATCTCTGGTGCGGTAGGTGGACTGCCAATGGCCGCTGAGGAGCAGCAAGAGCTTGAGTGGCTGGCACTTTTGGTGTGGGAGCAATGGTCCGACGTTCGTGATTTTTCGGGGTTTTTTTTCCAGGGGCGCCCTGGCGCAGCTGGTGGTAAACGTCGAAGCCCTGTTCGTCAGGGAAAGCCCGGAGCCCCAATGTCTGTGGTGCTGTAGGTGCGCTGCCAATGGCCGCTGAGGAGCAGCAAGAGGTTGAGTGGCTGGCACTTTTGGTGTGGGAGCAATCGTCCAACGTCCGTGATTTTTCGGGGTTTTTTTTCATGGAGTGCCCACGTGCAGCTGGTGGTAAACCTCGAAGCCCTGTTCGTCAGGGAAAGCCCGGAGCCCCAATGTCTGTGGTGCTGTAGGTGCACTGCCAATGGCCGCTGAGGGGCAGCAAGAGCTTGAGTGGCTGGCACTTTTGATGTGGGAGCAATCGTCTGACGTTCGTGATTTTCTGGGGTTTTTTGTGAGAGAGCGCCCAGGTGCAGCTGGTGGTAAACGTGGAAGCCCTGTTCGTCAGGGAAAGCCCGGAGCCCCAATGTCTGTGCTGCTGTAGGTGTGCTGCCAATGGCCGCTGAGGAGCAGCAAGAGCTTGAGTGTCTGGCCCTTTTGGTGTGGGAGCAATCGTCCGACGTTCGTGATTTTTTGGGTTTTTTCAGGGGGCCCCCACGTGCAGCTGGTGGTAAACGTCGAAGCCCTGTTAGTCAGGGAAAGCCCGGAGCCCCAGTGTCTGTGCTGCTGTAGGTGCGCTGCCAATGGCCGCTGAGGAGCAGCAAGAGCTTGAGTGTCTGGCCCTTTTGGTGTGGGAGCAATCGTCCGAAATTTGTGATTTTTCGGGGTTTTTTTCAGGGGGTGCCCACGTGTAGCTGGTGGTAAACGTCGAAGCCCTGTTCGTCAGGGAAAGCCCGGAGGCCCAATTTCTCTGGTGCGGTAGGTGGACTGCCAATGGCCGCTGAGGAGCAGCAAGAGCTTGAGTGGCTGGCACTTTTGGTGTGGGAGCAATCGTCCGACGTTCGTGATTTTTCGGGGTTTTTTCAGGGAGCGCCCATGTGCAGCTAGTGGTAAACGTCTAAGCCCTGTTCGTCAGGGAAAGCCCAGAGCCCCAATGTCTGTGGTGCTGTAGGTGCACTGCCAATGGCCGCTGAGGAGCAGCAAGAGCTTGAGTGGCTGGCACTTTTGGTGTGGGAGCAATCGTCTGACGTTCGTGATTTTATGGGGTTTTTTGTGAGGGAGCGCCCACGTGCAGCTGGTGGTAAACGTCGAAGCCCTGTTCGTCAGGTAAAGCCCGGAGCCCCAGTGTCTGTGCTGCTGTAGGTGTGCTGCCAATGGCCGCTGAGGAGCAGCAAGAGCTTGAGTGTCTGCAACTTTTGGTGTGGGAGCAATCGTCCAAAATTGGTGATTTTTCGGGGTTTATTTTCAGGGGGTGCCTACGTGCAGCTGGTGGTAAACGTCGAAGCCCTTTTCGTCAGGGAAAGCCCGGAGCCCAAATTTCTCTGGTGCGGTACGTGGACTGCCAATGGCCGCTGAGGAGCAGCAAGAGCTTGAGTGGCTGGCACTTATGCTGTGGGAGCAATGGTTTGACGTTCGTGATTTTTCGGGGTTTTTTTCAGTGAGCGCCCTGGTGCAGCTGGTGGTATACGTCGAAGCCCTATTCGTCAGGGAAAGCCCGGAGCCCCAATGTGTGTGCTGCTGTACGTGCGCTGCCAATGGCCGCTGAGGAGCAGCAAGAGCTTGAGTGGCTGGCACTTTTGGAGTGGAGCAATGGTCCGACGTTCGTGATTTTATGGGGTTTTTTTCCAGGGGCGCCCCGGTGCAGCTGGTGGTAAACGTCGAAGCCCTGTTCGTCAGGGAAAGCCCGGAGCCCCAATGTCTCTGGTGCTGTAGGTGCGCTGCCAATGGCCGCTGAGGACCAGCAAGAGTTTGAGTGGCTGGCACTTTTGGTGTGGGAGCAATCGTCCGACGTTCGTGATTTTTTGGGTTTTTTTCATGGGGCGCCAAGGTGCAGCTGGTGGTAAACGTCGAAGCCCTGTTCGTCAGGGAAAGCCCGGAGCCCCAGTGTCTGTGCTGCTGTCGGTGTGCTGCCAATGGCCGCTGAGGAGCAGCAAGAGCTTGAGTGTCTGGCACTTTTGGTGTGGGAGCAATCGTCCGAAATTTGTGATTTTTCGGGGTTTTTTTCAGGGGGTGCCCACGTGTAGCTGGTGGTAAACGTCGAAGCCCTGTTCGTCAGGGAGAGCCCGGAGGCCCAATTTCTCTGGTGCGGTAGGTGGACTGCCAATGGCCGCTGAGGACCAGCAAGAGCTTGAGTGGCTGGCACTTTTGGCGTGGGAGCAATCGTCCGACGTTCGTGATTTTTTGGGTTTTTTTTTCATGGAGCGCCAAGGTGCAGCTGGTGGTAAACGTCGAAGCCCTGTTCGTCAGGGAAAGCCCGGAGCACCAGTGTCTGTGCTGCTGTCGGTGTGCTGCCAATGGCCGCTGAGGAGCAGCAAGAGCTTGAGTGTCTGGCCCTTTTGGTGTGGGATCAATGGTCCGAAATTTGGTTTTTTTGGGGGTTTTTTTTCAGTGAGCGCCCACGTGTAGATGGTTGTAAACGTGGAAGCCCTGTTCGTCACGGAAAGCCCGGAGCCCCAGTGTCTGTGCTGCTGTATGTTCACTGCCAATGGCCGTTGAGGAGCAGCAAGAGCTTGAGTGGCTGACCCTTTTGGTGTGGGAGCAATCGTCCGACGTTCGTGATTTTTTGGGTTTTTTTTTCAGTGGGCGCCCTGGTGCAGTTGGTGGTAAACGTCGAAGCCCTGTTCGTCAGGGAAAGCCCGGAGCCCCAATGTCTGTGCTGCTGTAGGTGCACTGCCAATGGCCGCTGAGGAGCAGCAAGAGCTTGAGTGGCTGGCACTTTTGGTCTGGGAGCGATGGTCCAACGTTCGTGATATTTCGGGGTTTATTTTCAGTGGGCGCCCACGTGTAGCTGGTGGTAAACGTCTAAGCCCTGTTCGTCAGGGAAAGCCCGGAGCCCCAATGTCTGTGTTGCTGTACGTGCACTGCCAATGGCCGCTGAGGAGCAGCAAGAGCTTGAGTGTCTGGCACTTTTGATGTGGGAGCAATGGTCCCACGTTCGTGATTTTTCGGGGTTTTTTTTCAGTGAGCGCCCACGTGCAGCTGGTGGTAAATGTCGAAGTGCTGTTCATCTAGGAAAGCCCGGAGCCCCAGTGTCTGTGCTGCTGTAGGTGCGCTGCCAATGGCCGCTGAGGGGCAGCAAGACCTTGAGTGGCTGGCACTTTTGGTGTGGGAGCAATCGTTCGACGTTCGTGATTTTTTTGGTTTTTTTTCCAGGGGGCACCCAGGTGCAGCTGGTGGTAAACGTCGAAGCCCTGTTCGTCAGGGAAAGCCCGGAGCCCCAATGTCTGTGGTACTGTAGGTGCGCTGCCAATGGCCGCTGAGGAGCAGCAAGAGCTTGAGTGGCTGGCACTTTTGGTGTGGGAGCAATCGTCCGATGTTCGTGATTTTTCGGGTTTTTTTTTCCAGGGGGCGCCAACGTGCAGCTGGTGGTAAACGTCGAAGCCCTGTTCGTCAGGGAAAGCCCGGAGCCCCAGTGTCTGTGCTCCTGTAGGTGCGCTGCCAATGGCCGCCGAGGAGCATCAAGAGCTTGAGTGGCTGGCACTTTTGGAGTGGGAGCAATGGTCCGACGTTCGTGATTTTTCGGGGGATTTTTTCAGGGGGCGCCCAGGTTCAGCTGGTGGTAAACGTCGAAGCCCTGTTCGTCAGGGAAAGCCCGGAGCCCCAGCATCTCTGGTGCGGTAGGTGGACTGCCAATGGCCGCTGAGGAGCAGCAAGAGCTTGAGTGGCTGGCACTTTTGGTGTGGGAGCAATGGTCCGACGTTCGTGATTTTTCGGGGTTTTTTTCCAGGGGGCGCCCTGGCGCAGCTGGTGGTAAACGTCGAAGCCCTGTTCGTCAGGGAAAGCCCGGAGCCCCAATGTCTGTGGTGCTGTAGGTGCGCTGCCAATGGCCGCTGAGGAGCAGCAAGAGGTTGAGTGGCTGGCACTTTTGGTGTGGGAGCAATCGTCCAACGTCCGTGATTTTTCGGGGTTTTTTTTCATGGAGTGCCCACGTGCAGCTGGTGGTAAACCTCGAAGCCCTGTTCGTCAGGGAAAGCCCGGAGCCCCAATGTCTGTGGTGCTGTAGGTGCACTGCCAATGGCCGCTGAGGGGCAGCAAGAGCTTGAGTGGCTGGCACTTTTGATGTGGGAGCAATCGTCTGACGTTCGTGATTTTCTGGGGTTTTTTGTGAGAGAGCGCCCAGGTGCAGCTGGTGGTAAACGTGGAAGCCCTGTTCGTCAGGGAAAGCCCGGAGCCCCAATGTCTGTGCTGCTGTAGGTGTGCTGCCAATGGCCGCTGAGGAGCAGCAAGAGCTTGAGTGTCTGGCCCTTTTGGTGTGGGAGGAATCGTCCGACGTTCGTGATTTTTTGGGTTTTTTTTTCAGGGGGCCCCCACGTGCAGCTGGTGGTAAACGTCGAAGCCCTGTTAGTCAGGGAAAGCCCGGAGCCCCAGTGTCTGTGCTGCTGTAGGTGTGCTGCCAATGGCCGCTGAGGAGCAGCAAGAGCTTGAGTGTCTGGCCCTTTTGGTGTGGGAGCAATCGTCCGAAATTTGTGATTTTTCGGGGTTTTTTTCAGGGGGTGCCCACGTGTAGCTGGTGGTAAACGTCGAAGCCCTGTTCGTCAGGGAAAGCCCGGAGGCCCAATTTCTCTGGTGCGGTAGGTGGACTGCCAATGGCCGCTGAGGAGCAGCAAGAGCTTGAGTGGCTGGCACTTTTGGTGTGGGAGCAATCGTCCGACGTTCGTGATTTTTCGGGGTTTTTTCAGGGAGCGCCCATGTGCAGCTAGTGGTAAACGTCTAAGCCCTGTTCGTCAGGGAAAGCGCGGAGCCCCAATGTCTGTGGTGCTGTAGGTGCGCTGCCAATGGCCGCTGAGGAGCAGCAAGAGCTTGAGTGGCTGGCACTTTTGGTGTGGGAGCAATCGTCTGACGTTCGTGATTTTATGGGGTTTTTTGTGAGGGAGCGCCCAGGTGCAGCTGGTGGTAAACGTCGAAGCCCTGTTCGTCAGGTAAAGCCCGGAGCCCCAGTGTCTGTGCTGCTGTAGGTGTGCTGCCAATGGCCGCTGAGGAGCAGCAAGAGCTTGAGTGTCTGCAACTTTTGGTGTGGGAGCAATCGTCCAAAATTGGTGATTTTTCGGGGTTTATTTTCAGGGGGTGCCTACGTGCAGCTGGTGGTAAACGTCGAAGCCCTTTTCGTCAGGGAAAGCCCGGAGCCCAAATTTCTCTGGTGCGGTACGTGGACTGCCAATGGCCGCTGAGGAGCAGCAAGAGCTTGAGTGGCTGGCACTTATGCTGTGGGAGCAATGGTTTGACGTTCGTGATTTTTCGGGGTTTTTTTCAGTGAGCGCCCTGGTGCAGCTGGTGGTATACGTCGAAGCCCTATTCGTCAGGGAAAGCCCGGAGCCCCAATGTGTGTGCTGCTGTACGTGCGCTGCCAATGGCCGCTGAGGAGCAGCAAGAGCTTGAGTGGCTGGCACTTTTGGAGTGGAGCAATGGTCCGACGTTCGTGATTTTATGGGGTTTTTTTCCAGGGGGCGCACCGGTGCAGCTGGTGGTAAACGTCGAAGCCCTGTTCGTCAGGGAAAGCCCGGAGCCCCAATGTCTCTGGTGCTGTAGGTGCGCTGCCAATGGCCGCTGAGGACCAGCAAGAGTTTGAGTGGCTGGCACTTTTGGTGTGGGAGCAATCGTCCGACGTTCGTGATTTTTTGGGTTTTTTTTTCATGGGGCGCCAAGGTGCAGCTGGTGGTAAACGTCGAAGCCCTGTTCGTCAGGGAAAGCCCGGAGCCCCAGTGTCTGTGCTGCTGTCGGTGTGCTGCCAATGGCCGCTGAGGAGCAGCAAGAGCTTGAGTGTCTGGCACTTTTGGTGTGGGAGCAATCGTCCGAAATTTGTGATTTTTCGGGGTTTTTTTCAGGGGGTGCCCACGTGTAGCTGGTGGTAAACGTCGAAGCCCTGTTCGTCAGGGAGAGCCCGGAGGCCCAATTTCTCTGGTGCGGTAGGTGGACTGCCAATGGCCGCTGAGGACCAGCAAGAGCTTGAGTGGCTGGCACTTTTGGTGTGGGAGCAATGGTCCGACGTTCGTGATTTTTCGGGTTTTTTTTCCAGGGGGCGCCCTGGCGCAGCTGGTGGTAAACGTCGAAGCCCTGTTCGTCAGGGAAAGCCCAGAGCCCCAATGTCTGTGCTGCTCTAGGTGGACTGCCAATGGCCGCTGAGTAGCAGCAAGAGCTTGACTGGCTGGCACTTTTGGTGTGGGAGCAATCGTCCGATGTTCGTGATTTTTTGGGTTTTTTTTTCCAGGGGGCGCCCACGTGCAGCTGGTGGTAAACGTCGAAGCCCTGTTCGTCAGGGAAAGCCCGGAGCCCCAGTGTCTGTGCTCCAGTAGCTGCGCTGCCAATGGCCGCTGAGGAGCAGCAAGAGCTTGAGTGGCTGGTACTTTTGGTGTGGGAGCAATGGTCCGACGTTCGTGAATTTTTGGGTTTTTTTACAGGGGGCGCCCACGTGTAGCTGGTGGTAAACGTCGAAGCCCTGTTCGTCAGGGAAAGCCCGGAGCCCCAGTGACTGTGGTGCTGTAGGTGCGCTGCCAATGGCCGCTGAGGAGCAGCAAGAGCTTGAGTGGCTGGCACTTTTGGAATGGGAGCAATGGTCCGACGTTCGTGATTTTTTGGGGTTTTTTGTGAGGGAGCGCCCAGGTGCAGCTGGTGGTAAATGTCAAAGCCCTGTTCGTCAGGGAAAGGCCTTAGCCCCAATGTCTGTGCTGCTGTAGGTGTGCTGCCAATGGCGGCTGAGGAGCAGCAAGAGCTTGAGTGGCTGGCACTTTTGGTGTGGGAGCAATCCTCCGACGTTCGTGATTTTTTGGGTTTTTTCTTCAGAGGGCGCCCTGGTGCACTTGGTGGTAAACATCGAAGCCCTGTTCGTCAGGGAAAGCCCGGAGCCCCAATGTCTGTGGTGCTGTAGGTGCGCTGCCAATGGCCGCTGAGGAGCAGCAAGAGCTTGAGTGTCTGGCCCTTTTGGTGTGAGAGCAATCTTCCGTTGTTGGTGATTTTTTGGGGTTTTTTTTCCGTGGGCGCCCACGTGTAGCTGGTGGTAAACGTCGAAGCCCTGTTCGTCAGGGAAAGCCCGGAGCCCCAATGTCTGTGCTGCTGTAGGTGTGCTGCCAATGGCCGCTGAGGAGCAGCAAGAGCTTGAGTGGCTGGCACTTTTGGTGTTGGAGCAATCGTCCGACGTTCGTGATTTTTCGGGTTTATTTTCAGTGAGCGCCCTGGTGCAGCTGGTGGTAAACGTCGAAGCCCTGTTCGTCAGGGAAAGCCCAGAGCCCCAATGTCTGTGCTGCTGTAGGTGCGCTGGCAATGGTCGCTGAGGAGCAGCAAGAGCTTGAGTTGCTGGCACTTTTGGTGTGGGAGCAATCGTCTGACGTTCGTGTTTTTTTGGGGTTTTTTTTCAGTGAGCGCCCACGTGCAGGTGGTGGTAAACGTCGAAGCCCTGTTCATCAGGGAAAGCCCGGAGCCCCAATGTCTGTGCTGCTGTAGGTGCACTGCCAATGACCACTGAGGAGCAAACAGAGCTTGAGTGGCTGGCACTTTTGGTGTGTAAGCAATGGTCCGACGTTCGTGATTTTTCGGGTTTTTTCTTTCAGTGAGCGCCCTGGTGCAGTTGGTGGTAAACGTCTAAGCCCTGTTCGTCAGGGAAAGCCCGGAGCCCCAATGTCTGTGCTGCTGTAGGTGCACTGCCAATGGCCGCTGAGGGGCAGCAAGAGCTTGAGTGTCTGGCACTTTTGGTGTGGGAGCAATGGTCCAACGTTCGTGATTTTTCGAGTTTTTTTTTCCGGGGGCGCCCAGGTGCAGCTGGTGGTAAACGGCGAAGCCCTGTTCGTCAGGGAAAGCCCGGAGCCCCAATGTCTGTGCTGCTGTAGATGCGCTGCCAATGTCCGCTGAGGATCAGCAAGAGCTTGAGTGTCTGGCACTTTTGGTGTGGGAGCAATGGTCCGACGTTCGTGATTTTTCCAGTTTTTTTTTCAGGGGGCTCCCACATGCAGCTGGTGGTAAACGTCGAAGCCCTGTTCGTCAGGGAAAGCCCGGAGCCCCAATGTCTCTGGTGCGGTAGGTGGACTGCCAATGGCCGCTGAGGAGCAGCAAGAGCTTGAGTGGCTGGCACTTTTGGTGTGGGAGCAATCGTCCCACGTTCGTGATTTTTTGTGTAATTTCTCCAGTGGGAGCTTCAGTGCAGTTGATGGTAAACTTCGAAACGCTGTTCATCAGGGAAAGCCTGAAGCACCAGTGTCTGTGTTGTTGTAGATGCTGCGACAACAGCCGGTGAGGAGCAGTAAGAGCTTAAGTTGCTGGCACTTTTGGTGTGGGAGCAATCGTCCGACGTTCGTGATTTTTAGCGTAATGTTTTTAGTGGGTACTCCTGTGCAGTTTATGGGAAGCGTCGAAGTACTCTTCATCAGGGAAAGACCGCAGCCGCATTGGAGCCAGTGTCTGTGGTGCTGTAGATGAGGCATCAAAGGCCTGTGAGAAGCAGCAAGAGCTTTAGTTGCTGGCACTATTGGTGTGGGAACAATCATCCAAAGGTCGTAATTTTTAGGGCATTTTATCAGTGGGCGGCGCTGTGCAGTTAATGGTAAACATCAAAGCGCTGTTGGTCAGGGAAAGGCCGGAGCCCCAATGTCTGTGGTGCTGTAGATGCGGTGTGAAGGGTGGGTGAGGAGCAGCGCGAGCTTTAGTTGCTGGCACTTTTGGTGTCAGAGAAATCGTCCGACGTCGGTGATTTTTAGGGTATTGTTTTTAGTGAGTTCTCCCATGCAGTTGATGGTAAACGTCGAAGCGCTGTACGTCAGGGAAAGCCTGGTGTCCCAGTGTCTCTGGTGCTGTAGATGAGGCGTCAACAGCCGGTAAGATGCAGCAAGAGCTTCAGTTGCTGGCACTTTTGTTGTGGGGACAATCGTCCCACGTTCGTGATTTTTAGGGCATTTTATCAGTGGGTAGCCCACGTGCAGCTGGTGGCAAACGTTGAAGCCCTGCTCCTCAGGGAAAGCCCGCAGCCCCAAGGTCTGTGGTGCTGTGGATGCGCTGCCAATGGCCGCTGAGGAGCAGCAAGAGCTTGAGTGGCTGGCACTTTTGGTGTGGGAGCAATCATCCGACGTTCGTGATTTTTCGGGGTTTTTTTTCAGGGGGCTCCCACATGCAGCTGGTGGTAAACGTCGAAGCCCTGTTCGTCAGGGAAAGCCCGGAGCCCCAATGTCTCTGGTGCGGTAGGTGGACTGCCAATGGCCGCTGAGGAGCAGCAAGAGCTTGAGTGGCTGGCACGATTGGTGTGGGAGCAATCGTGCGACATTCGTGATTTTTAGGGTATTTTTTCAGTGGACGGCAGTTGATGGGAAACTTCGAAGCCCTGTTCGTCCGGAAAAGCCAGAAGCCCCATTGTCTGTGATGCTGTAGATGCAGCGTGAACGGCCAGTGAGGAGCAGCAAGAGCTTGAGTTGCTGGCACTTTTGCTGTGGGAGCAATCGTCTGACATTCGTACCTTTTATGGTATTTTTTTTAGTGGGTGCTCCTATGCAGTTGATGGTAAACGTCGAAGCACTGTTGGTCATGAAAAGCCCAGAGCCCCAATGTCTGTGGTGCTGTAGATGCGGAGTCAACTGCCGGTGAATAGCAACAAGTGCTATAGTTGCTGGCACTTTTGGTATGGGAGCAATCGTCCGACTTTCGTGATTTTGGGATATATTTTCTGTGGGCGCTACCGTGCACTTGATGGTAAAAGTCGAAGTGCTGTTCATCTAGGAAAGCCCAGAGCCCCAGTGTCTGTGCTCCTGTAGGTGCGCTGCCAATGGCCGCTGAGGAGCAGCAAGAGCTTGAGTGGCTGGCACTTTTGGTGTGGGAGCAATCGTCCGACGTTCCTGAATTTTTGGGGGTTTTTTCAGGGGGCGCCCACGTACAGCTGGTGGTAAACGTCGAAGCCCTGCTCCTCAGGGAAAGCCCGGAGCCCCAATGTCTGTGGTGCTGTAGGTGCACCGCCAATGGCCGCTGAGGAGCAGCAAGAGCTTGAGTGGCTGCGACATTCGGTGTGGGAGCAATGGTCCGACGTTCGTGATTTTTCGGGGTTTTTTTTCAGGGGGCGCCCAGGTGCAGCTGGTGGTAAACGTCGAAGCCCTGTTCGTCAGGGAAAGCCCGGAGCCCCAATGTCTGTGCTGCTGTAGGTGGAGTGCCAATAGCCGCTGAGGAGCAGCAAGAGCGTGAGTGGCTGGCACTTTTGGTGTGGGAGCAATCGTCCGATGTTCGTGATTTTTGGGGTTTTTATGAGGGAGCGATCAAGTGCAGCTGGTGGTAAACGTCGAATACCTGCTCCTCAGGGAAAGCCCGGAGCCCCAATGTCTGTGATGCTGTAGGTGCGCTGCCAATGGCCGCTGAGGAGCAGCAAGAGCTTGAGTGGCTGGCACTTTTGGTGTAGGGTCTGTCGGCTGACGTTTGTGATTTTTAAGATTCTTGCTCATTGGGCGGCCAGCTTTGCTAATGTTAAATGTCAGAGTCCTGGTGGTGTAGGAAATCCCGCAGCCCCAGCATTTGTGAGCCTGTAGGTGCTTTGGCAACAGCTGTGGGCGAGCAGCAAGAGCTTTCAGAGCTGGCACTTCTGGTGTGGGATCTAATCGAGTTACATTTGGGATTTTTAATATTTTTGCTCACTGGGTGGCCGGGTGGACATGGTGGCGAACATCGGAGTCCTATTCGTCTAGGAAAGCCCACAGCTCCGATTTTTGAGGACTGTCCCGGTTCTGGCTAGGATAGAGTTAATATTCCCCTGAGCTGGGTGGAGAACTGAAGCTGGTAGCCCCTATGGCTGGGATAGTTAACTAATTAGCTAACAGCTGGGGTTAATTTACCCAAATTAGCCAAAGGGCTGTTCCATCCCATCTGACATCATGCTCAGTTTATAAGTGAGGAGGGTGCTGAAGGGAGCCTCCTGCTGCTTGGAAGAAACTAGGTGTGGAGGTTTGTTGTAAGCCATTAGACTGTATTTGTGTTTCATGACTGTTTTGTTTTCTTCTGTCATTACTGTTAAATTTACTTTTTGTTCAATCTCAACCCACGGGGTTTTTTTTTCCTGGTTTTCTTTTGTTTACCAGTTGTCCCCCTGTTCTCTCGGAGGGTGGGGGGAGTGAGAGAGAGAGAGACTGCCTAGTCTGGTCCGGGTAGGGGCTGAACTAGGACAGTTATTTTGACGCCCAACGTGGGGCTCGAAGGGTTGAAATAATAACAGATCTGACTTTTTGTTTTTTGCTTGAAAGAAATTTGTTTCTACACACTCATTGTAGTGGTTGTCAGTTATTGGTCATGATGTTGCAGTGGTTGGTTATGTTGTTGTATTGTCTGCGCTCTTATACGTACTATGTGTTCCCAATGGTGGTGTTTATCACCTCAGGGAAAATGATGAGAGTTATCCTTCTCTTATACTATGCCATATCCATCTATGACATGGTGACATCAATGGCCTTAGAGATAAATTGGTATTCCTATGTGGACAGCTTCCCGATTTCTTTCACTTCCAGGGTAGTTAAACCACTTTATGAGAACTTTGAAGATCTGGGGGATATTCAAGCCACTCTGATGGTGTTGTTATGTATCTTGAATGTGTGCCAAGTCTTGTCTAGGGCTGCAAACCCACTTTTTGGGAATCTCCTCCCGACCTTTACCCTAAGGCAAGATACTAATCCGTGGCATGGTATGAGGGAGAACAAACTGACCTGCAATGCAGGGACTCAAACTCCAGCAACAGGCACTGCAGCTGCATCAGAGGGTGAACCCGTGCTAGTATCAGTTGGCCCTGTATACAAGAAGACTTGGAAGTGGAAGTCAGCTGGTTTAGTGAGGGATGAAGAAGCCCCTTCTAGGAGGGAGCAGGAGGAAGAAGAGGAAGGTTTATTTGCTTCATGCCAAGGAAGAACTCGGCAGGCAGGCTCTTCCTCAGAGGAAGAACTCCTAAAGGAGACAGTGAGCACCCGATTTCTACCCCTGAGCGAGCTGTGAGACATGCAAAAAGATTTTAGCCATCATCCTGGGGAGCACTTTATCAGCTGGCTGCTGCGGTGCTGCGATAATGGGGCCAATAGCTTGGAATCAGAGGGCAGAGAAGCTAGGCAACTGGGATCCATTTCTAGAGAAGCAAGCATTGAGAAAGCAGTTGGAAAAGGGAGACAAGCCCTCAGCCTCTGGAGGCTATTGGCCAATAGCTTGGAATCAGAGGGCAGAGAAGCTAGGCAACTGGGATCCATTTCTAGAGAAGCAAGCATTGAGAAAGCAGTTGGAAAAGGGAGACAAGCCCTCAGCCTCTGGAGGCTATTGGCCAATAGCTTGGAATCAGAGGGCAGAGAAGCTAGGCAACTGGGATCCATTTCTAGAGAAGCAAGCATTGAGAAAGCAGTTGGAAAAGGGAGACAAGCCCTCAGCCTCTGGAGGCTATTGGCCAATAGCTTGGAATCAGAGGGCAGAGAAGCTAGGCAACTGGGATCCATTTCTAGAGAAGCAAGCATTGAGAAAGCAGTTGGAAAAGGGAGACAAGCCCTCAGCCTCTGGAGGCTATTGGCCAATAGCTTGGAATCAGAGGGCAGAGAAGCTAGGCAACTGGGATCCATTTCTAGAGAAGCAAGCATTGAGAAAGCAGTTGGAAAAGGGAGACAAGCCCTCAGCCTCTGGAGGCTATTGGCCAATAGCTTGGAATCAGAGGGCAGAGAAGCTAGGCAACTGGGATCCATTTCTAGAGAAGCAAGCATTGAGAAAGCAGTTGGAAAAGGGAGACAAGCCCTCAGCCTCTGGAGGCTATTGGCCCCATTATCCCAGCACCACAGCAGCCAGCTGATAAAGTGCTCCCCAGGATGATGGCTAAAATCTTTTTGCATGTCTTACAGCTCGCTCAGGGGTAGAAATCGGGTGCTCACTGTCTCCTTTAGGAGTTCTTCCTCTGAGGAAGAGCCTGCCTGCCGAGTTCTTCCTTGGCATGAAGCAAATAAACCTTCCTCTTCTTCCTCCTGCTCCCTCCTAGAAGGGGCTTCTTCATCCCTCACTAAACCAGCTGACTTCCACTTCCAAGTCTTCTTGTATACAGGGCCAACTGATACTAGCACGGGTTCACCCTCTGATGCAGCTGCAGTGCCTGTTGCTGGAGTTTGAGTCCCTACATTGCAGGTCAGTTTGTTCTCCCTCATACCATGCCACGGATTAGTATCTTGCCTTAGGGTAAAGGTCGGGAGGAGATTCCCAAAAAGTGGGTTTGCAGCCCTAGACAAGACTTGGCACACATTCAAGATACATAACAACACCATCAGAGTGGCTTGAATATCCCCCAGATCTTCAAAGTTCTCATAAAGTGGTTTAACTACCCTGGAAGTGAAAGAAATCGGGAAGCTGTCCACATAGGAATACCAATTTATCTCTAAGGCCATTGATGTCACCATGTCATAGATGGATATGGCATAGTATAAGAGAAGGATAACTCTCATCATTTTCCCTGAGGTGATAAACACCACCATTGGGAACACATAGTACGTATAAGAGCGCAGACAATACAACAACATAACCAACCACTGCAACATCATGACCAATAACTGACAACCACTACAATGAGTGTGTAGAAACAAATTTCTTTCAAGCAAAAAACAAAAAGTCAGATCTGTTATTATCTCAACCCTTCGAGCCCCACGTTGGGCACCAAAATAACTGTCCTAGTTCAGCCCCTACCCGGACCAGACTAGGCAGTCTCTCTCTCTCTCACCCCCCCCACCCTCCAAGAGAACAGGGGGACAACTGGTAAACAAAAGAAAACCAGGAAAAAAAAACCCCGTGGGTTGAGATTGAACAAAAAGTAAATTTAACAGTAGTGACAGAAGAAAACAAAACAGTCATGAAACACAAATACAGTCTAATGGCTTACAACAAACCTCCACACCTAGTTTCTTCCAAGCAGCAGGAGGCTCCCTTCAGCACCCTCCTCACTTATAAACTGAGCATGATGTCAGATGGGATGGAACAGCCCTTTGGCTAATTTGGGTAAATTAACCCCAGCTGTTAGCTAATTAGTTAACTATCCCAGCCATAGGGGCTACCAGCTTCAGTTCTCCACCCAGCTCAGGGGAATATTAACTCTATCCTAGCCAGAACCGGGACAGTCCTCAAAAATCAGAGCTGTGGGCTTTCCTAGACGAATAGGACTCCGATGTTCGCCACCATGTCCACCCGGCCACCCAGTGAGCAAAAATATTAAAAATCCCAAATGTAACTCGATTAGATCCCACACCAGAAGTGCCAGCTCTGAAAGCTCTTGCTGCTCGTCCACAGCTGTTGCCAAAGCACCTACAGGCTCACAAATGCTGGGGCTGCGGGATTTCCTACACCACCAGGACTCTGACATTTAACATTAGCAAAGCTGGCCGCCCAATGAGCAAGAATCTTAAAAATCACAAAAGTGAGCCGACAGACCCTACACCAAAAGCGCCAGCCACTCAAGCTCTTGCTGCTCCTCAGCGGCCATTGGCAGTGCACCTACAGCAGCACACACATTGAGGCTCCGGGCTTTCCCTGACGAACAGGGCTTCGACGTTTACCACCAGCTGCACCTGGGCGCCCACTGAAAAAAAAACCCGAAAAATCACGAACGTCGGACCATTGCTGCCACACCAAAAGTGCCAGCCACTCAAGCTCTTGCTGCGCCTCAGCGGCCATTGGCAGCGCACCTACAGCACCACAGACATTGGGGCTCCGGGCTTTCCCTGACGAACAGGGCTTCGACGTTTACCACGAGCTGCACGAGGGCGCCCACTAAAAATAAAACCCCGAAAAATCACGAACGTCGGACGATTGCTCCCACACCAAAAGTGCCAGCCACTCAAGCTCTTGCTGCTCCTCAGCGGCCATTGGCAGTCCACCTACCGCACCAGAGACATTGGGGCTCCGGGCTTTCCCTGACGAACAGGGCTTCCACGTTCACCACCAGCTGCACCAGGGCTCTCACTGAGAAAAAACCCCCAAAAAATTACAAACCTCGGACGATTGCTCCCACAACAAAAGTGCCAGACACTCAAGCTTTGCTGCTCCTCAGCGGCCATTGGCAGCGCACCTACAGCAGCACAGACATTGGGGCTCCGGGCTTTCCCTGAGGAGCAGGGCTTCGACGTTTACCACCAGCTGCACGTGGGCGCCCACTGAAAAAAAACCCCGAAAAATCACGAACGTCAGACCATTGCTCCCACACCAAAAGTGCCAGCCACTCAAGCTCTTGCTGCTCCTCAGCGGCCATTGGCAGTGCACCTACAGCACCACAGACTTTATGACTCCGTGCTATCCCTAAGGAACAGGGCTTCGACATTTACCACAGGCTGCACCACTGAGCCCCCTGAAAAAAAACCCCGAAAAAACACGAACGTCGGACGATTGCTCCCACATCAAAATTGCCAGCCACTCAACCTCTTGCTGCTCCTCAGCGGCCATTGGCAGTCCACCTGCCACACCAGAGACATTGGGCCTCCGGGCTTTCCCTGAGGAGCAGGGCTTCGACATTTACCACCAGCTGCACTTGATCGCTCCGTGATAAAAACCCCAAAAATCACGAACATCGGACGATTGCTCCCACACCAAAAGTGCCAGACACTCAAGCTCTTGCTGCTCCTCAGCGGCCATTGGCACTCCACGTACTGCACCAGAGACATTGAGGCTCTGGTCTTTCCCTGACAAACAGGGCTTCGACGTTTACCACCAGCTGCACCGGGGCGCCCCCTGAAAAAAACCCCAAAAATCACGAATGTCGGACCATTGCTCCCACACCAAAAGTGCCAGCCACTCAAGCTCGTGCTGCTCCTCAGCGGCCATTGGCAGCGCACCTACAGCAGCACAGATATTTGGGCTCCGGGCTTTTGACGTTTACCACCAGCTGCACGTGGGAGCTCCCTTAAAAAAAACCCCCAAAATATCACGAACGTCTTACGATTGCTCCCACACCAAAAGTGCCAGACACTCAAGCTCCTGCTGCTCCTCAGCGGCCATTGGCAGTCCACCTACAGCAGCACAGACATTGGGGCTCCGGGCTTTCCCTGACAAACAGGGCTTCGACGTTTACCACCAGCTGCACCTGGGCGCCCACTGAAAAAAAACTCCGAAAAATTATGAACGTCACACGACTGCTCCCACACCAAAAGTGCCAGCCACTCAAGCTCTTGCTGCTCCTCAGCGGCCATTGGCAGCGCACCTGCAGCAGCACAGACACTGGGGCTCCGGGCAGCCACGTGTAGCTGGTGGTAAACGTCGAAGCCCTGTTTGTCAGGGAAAGCCCGGAGCCCCAATGTCTCTTGTGCGGTAGGTGGACTGCCAATGGCCGCTGAGGAGCAGCAAGAGCTTGAGTGGCTGGCACTTTTGGTGTGGGAGCAATGGTTCGACGTTTGTGATTATTTGGGGTTTTTTTCAGGGAGCGCCCATGTGCAGCTGGTGGTAAACATCGAAGCTCTGTTCGTCAGGGAAAGCCCTGAGCCCCAGTGTCTGTGCTGCTGTAGGTGCGCTGCCAATGGCCGCTGAGGAGCAGCAAGAGCTTGAGTGGCTGGCACTTTTGGTGTGGGAGCAATCGTCCCACGTTCGTGATTTTTTGTGTAATTTCTCCAGTGGGAGCTTCAGTGCAGTTGATGGTAAACTTCGAAACGCTGTTCATCAGGGAAAGCCTGAAGCACCAGTGTCTGTGTTGTTGTAGATGCTGCGACAACAGCCGGTGAGGAGCAGTAAGAGCTTAAGTTGCTGGCACTTTTGGTGTGGGAGCAATGGTCCAACGTTCGTGATTTTTAGGGTAATGTTTTTAGTGGGTACTCCTGTGCAGTTTATGGGAAGCGTCGAAGCAGTCTTCATCAGGGAAAGACCGCAGCCGCATTGGAGCCAGTGTCTGTGGTGCTGTAGATGAGGCATCAAAGGCCTGTGAGAAGCAGCAAGAGCTTTAGTTGCTGGCACTTTTGGTGTGGGAGCAATCATCCAAAGGTCGTAATTTTTAGGGCATTTTATCAGTGGGCGGCGCTGTGCAGTTAATGGTAAACATAAAAGCGCTGTTGGTCAGGGAAAGCCCGGAGCCCCAATGTCTGTGGTGCTGTAGATGCGGTGTGAAGGGCGGCTGAGGAGCAGCAAGAGCTTTAGTTGCTGGCACTTTTGGTGTGAGAGCAATTGTCCGACGTCGGTGATTTTTAGGGTATTGTTTTTAGTGGGTTCTCCCATGCAGCTGAAGGTAAACGTCGAAGCGCTGTACGTCAGGGAAAGCCTGGAGTCCCAGTGTCTCTGGTGCTGTAGATGAGGCGTCAACAGCCGGTAAGGTGCAGCAAGAGCTTCAGTTGCTGGCACTTTTGTTGTGGGGACAATCGTCCCACGTTCGTGATTTTTAGGGCATTTTATCAGTGGGTAGCCCACGTGCAGCTGGTGGCAAACGTTGAAGCCCTGCTCCTCAGGGAAGCCCGCAGCCCCAAGGTCTGTGGTGCTGTGGATGCGCTGCCAATGGCCGCTGAGGAGCAGCAAGAGCTTGAGTTGCTGGCACTTTTGGTGTGGGAGCAATCGTCCCACGTACATGATTTTTAGGGCATTTTGTAAGTGGGCTGCCCTGTGCAGTTGATGGTAAACGTCGAAGCGCTGTTCATCAGGGAAAGCCGGGAGCCCCAGTGTATGTGGTGCTGTAGGTGCCGTGTGAAGGGGCGGTGAGGAGGAGCAAGAGCTTTATTTGCTGGCACTTTTGGTGTGGGAGCAATCGTCCGACGTTCGTGATTTTTAGGGTAATGTTTTTAGTGGGTACTCCTGTGCATTTTATGATAATGTCGAAGCGCTGTTCGTCAGGGAAAGACCGCAGCCCTAGTGTCTGTGGTGCTGTAGAAGAGGCGTCAACGGCCGGTGAGGAGCAGCAAGAGCTTTAGTTATTGGCACTTTTGGTGTGGGAGCAATCGTCTGACGTTCATGATTTTTAGTGGTTTTTTTTTCAGTGGGCTCTTCCCTGCAGTTGATGGTAAACGTCGAAGCAGAGTTGGTCAGGGAAAGCCCAGAGCCCCAGTGTCGGTGGTGCTGTAGATGCAGCGTCAAAGGCCGCTGAGGAGCAGCAAGAGCTTGAGTGGCTGGCACTTTTGCTGTGGGAGCAATCATCCGACCTTCATGAATTTTGGCCATTTTGGAAGTGGGCAGCCCTGTGCAGTTGATGGTAAACGTCGAAGCGCTGTTCTTCATGGGAAGTCCGGAGCCTCAGTATCTGTGGTTCTGTAGATGCCGTGTGAAGGGGAGGTGAGGAGCAGCAAGAGCTTGAGTGGCTGGCACTTTTGGTGTGGGAGCAATCATCCAATGTTTGTGATTTTTTGTGGTTTTTTTTCCGTGGGCGATTCCGTGCCGTTGATGGTAAAAGTCGAAGCGCTGTGGGTCAGGGAAAGCCCGAAGCCCCAGTGTCGGTGGTGCTGTAGATGCGGTGTCAACAGCCTGTGAGGAGCAGCAAGAGCTTTAGTTGCTGGCACTTTTCGTATGGGAGCAATGGTCCGACGTTCGTGATTTTTCGAGTATATTTTCAGTGGGCGCTTCCGTGCAGTTGATGTTAAATGTAGAAGCGCAGTTCGACAGGGAAGGCCCGGAATCCAAATGTCTGTGGTGCTGTAGATGCGCTGCCAATGGCCGGTTAGGATCAGCAAGACCTTTAATTGGTGGCACTTTTGGTGTGGGAGCAATCATCTGACATTCGTGATTTTTAGGGTATTTTTTCAGTGCGCGGTTCCGTGCAATTCATACTAGACGTCGATGCACTGTTGGTCAGGAAAAGCCCAGAGCCCCATTGTCTGTAGTGCTGTAGATGAGGCGTCAACGGCCGGGGAGTAGCAGCAAGAGCTTGAGTGGCTGGCACTTTTGGTGTGGGAGCAATGGTCCGACATTCGTGATTTTTAGGGCATTTTGTAAGAGGGCGGGCCTTAGTACTTAATGGTAAACTTCGAAGCTCTGTTGGTCATGAAAAGCCCGGAGCCCCAATGTCTGTGGTGCTGTAGATGCGGTGGAAATGGCGGTGAGGAGCAGCAAGAGCTTGAGTTGCTAGCACTTTTGGTGTGGGAGCAATCGTCTGACGTTCGTGATTTTTAGGGTATTTTGTGAGTTGGCGCTTCCGTGCAGTTGATGGTAAACGTCGAAGCACTGTTCGTCAGGGAAATCCCGAAGCCCCAGTGTCGCTGGTGCTGTAGAACCGGCGTGAATGGCTGGTGAGGAGCAGCAAGAGCTTGAGTTGCTGGCAGTTGTGGTGTGGGAGCAATGGTCCGACGTTCGTGATTTTTAGGGTATTTTTTCAGTGGACGGCACTGTGCAGTTGATTGGAAATGCTGAAGCGCTGTTCATGTGGGAAAGCTTGGACCCCCAATGTCTGTGGTGCTGTAGATGCGACGTCAACGGCTAGTGATAAGCAGCAAGAGCTTGAGTGTCTGGCACTTTTGGTGTGGGAGCAATCGTCAGACATTTATGATTTTTAGTGTATTTTATCAGTGGACGGCCCTGTTCTGTTGATGGCAAAATGGCGAAGCGCTGTTCATCAGGGAAAGCCTGGACCCCCAGTGTCTGTGGTGCTGTAGATGCGACGTCAACGGCTAGTGATAAGCAGCAAGAGCTTGAGTTGCTGGCACTTTTGGTGTGGGAGCAATCGTCTGACATTCGTACCTTTTATGGTATTTTTTTAGTGGGTGCACCTATGCAGTTGATGGTAAACGTCAAAGCACTGTTGGTCATGAAAAGCCCAGAGCCCCAATGTCTGTGGTGCTGTAGATGCGGAGTCAACTGCCGGTGAGGAGCAACAAGTGCTTTAGTTGCTGGCACTTTTGGTATGGGAGCAATCGTCCGACTTTCGTGATTTTGGGATATTTTTTTCTGTGGGCGCTTCCGTGCAGTTGATGGTAAAAGTCGAAGCGCTGTTCATCTGGGAAAGCCCAGAGCCCCAGTGTCTGTGCTGCTGTAGATGCGGTGTCAACGGCCGCTGAGGAGCAGCAAGAGCTTGAGTGGCTGGCACTTTTGGTGTGGGAACAATTGTCCCACGTTCGTGATTTTTAGGGTAATTTTTCAATGGGCATTCTGTGCAGTTGATGGTAAATGTCGAAAGGCTGTTGGTCATGGAAAGCCCAGAGCCCCAATGTCTCTGGTGGTGTAGGTGCAGCATTAAAGTCCGGTGAGGGGCAGCAAGAGCTTGAATTGCTGGCAATTCTGGTGTCGGAGCAATATGCAGACCTTCGTGATTTTTAGGGTATTTTGTCAGTGGGCGGCCCTGTGCATTTTATGTTATACGTCGATGCGCTGTTGGTCATGAAAAGCCCAGAACCCCAATGTCTGTGATGCTGTAGATGCGGCGTCAAATGCCGGTGAGGAGCAGCAAGTGCTTTAGTTGCTGGCACTTTTGGTGTGGGAACAATGGTCCGACGTTCTTGCTTTTTAGAGTAATATTTTAGTGGGTGCTCCAGTGCAGTTGATGGTAAACGTCGAAGCGCTGTTCGTCAGGGAAAGCCCGGAGCTCCAATATCTGTGGTGTTGTAGATGTGGCGTCAACAACCGGTGAGGAGCAGCAAGAGCTGCTCACAGGGCTGCCGGCTTGAAATGGTGGAAAATGTCGGAGTCCTGGTGGTCTAGGACTGACTAGGACTATCCCCAACGTCAGACGATTGCTCTGGGCTTCCCTAGGCCAACAGGACTCTGACATTTGCCACCAAGTCAACCTGGCAGCCCTCTGAGAATAAATCTTATAAGTCCCGAACATCAGACGATTACTCCAACACCAGAAGTGCCTGCTCTGAAAGTTCTTGCTGCTCCTCACCGACTCTTCCCACCGCATCTACAAGCTCAAAAACATTGGGTCTCTCGGCTTTCCTGCATCACCAGGATTCTGACACTTACTATTGACATACGGAAATGGACTCTGTAACTCGGAAGTTATAAACTAGGTATGTTTATTGTGTGCAGATGCACGGGGGATCGCTCCACCACAAGCGTGCATGCCCGAGGTAGAAAACCGTCCCATTTTTATACAATAAAACAATGAATATTCAATTGACGCCTAGACATATTCATTACCTAAACCCACCTACTCTTGCTTCGTATGCTAATTAGCTTATCAGTCCTTCGTGCTTGCGCAAATTCTCCCAATAATTGTGGGCAGGGGTCTTCGGTGGTCTTTGGGATGAAGGCCGTAGGTCTTCTTCATGGTGTACTTTTTCACCTTTAGCCTAGAATGCAATGATCCTGCAAGCTTGCAGTGTTCTTATCAGCTTGAGCTGATTCATGTCCTTGTTAACCATCTGTTTTCCTTTAGCAAGGAGGTTTATAGACGTATTTGTGACACATGCCATCCTGGTTTTGAATTCTTGTTCTTTCTAATCACTCCCTTGAGATAATGCGAGACTGTTTCTCACTCCTTACAAATGAGTCCTTCGTCAGGAAAAGAAAAAAAAAAACAGACTTCCTCCTCCATTAATTGTTTCTCTAAGCTATATGGTTACGTGACTATGTTTTGTAACTATATTCTTGTCCTGGTTCTGGCTAGGATAGAGCTAATATTTACCTGAGCTGGGTGGAGAACTGCAGCTGGTAGCTCCTATGGCTGGGATAGTTAACTAATTAGCTAACAGCTGGGGTTAATTTATCCAAATTAGCCAAAGGGCTGTTCCATCCCATCTGACATCATGCTCAGTATATAAGCGAGGAGGGTGCTGAAGGGAGCCTCCTGCTGCTTGGAAGAAACTAAGTGTGGAGATTTGTTGTAAGCCATTATACTGTATTTGTATTGCATCACTGTTTTGTTTTCTTCTGTCATTACTGTTAAATTTACTTTTTGTTCAATCTCAACCCACGTGTTTGGTTTTTTCCCTGGTTTTCTTTTGTTTACCAAATCTCCCCCTGTTCTCTTGGGGGCGGGGAGTGAGAGAGAGACTGTGTAGTCTGGTCCCGATTGGGGCTGAACTACAGCAATTCTTTAAGTGCATACATATATAGTTGTGATTAACTTATTGTTCCCATTTCTATGTGGTCCCCTATATCAATCCCCCTTTTTATCACACTAAGTAAATTCTTTTACTTAAACAGTTTCCCTGAATGATATGAAGCATCATACACGGTTTTGTTGGGGGGGGGGGCTAATGTGGTAGCTTCTGTAGGAAACTGCTAGAAGTCACTCCCCTTTGTTCAGTGGATTCTGCCAGGCCTAGGGCGGACCCGCTGCTGGCCAAAGCTGAGCCGATTGGTAGCAGAATGTTCCGTGATAACGCCTCTGCGATAACATATTTAAGAAGGGGAAAACAGAAGAAAAAAAAGAGGGAAGAGAAGATGTGAAGAAGCTGAGCGGGGGCAGAGGCACAGAGGGGGAGGCACAGGCCTCATGGGCCTTGCAGGCCTCACCCTCTGGCCTCTTGCCAGGCTGCTGACTGGGCCCGAATCGGCCCGTGGAGGGCCCGCTGGGACAGCCATTCTGGAGAGACTGCACTCCGTGGAAGAGATGACCCACGCCGGAGCAGTTTCACGAAGGACTGTGATGTATGGGAGGGACCCCACAACAGGGCAGGGGAGGAATGTGAGGAGGTCTTCCCCCAACCATGAAGCAGCGGCGTAAAACAACGTGTGATGAACTGACTGCCATCCCCATTCCCTCTTCCCTTTCCTGTGCAACTCGGGGGGGGAAGGTAGTAGAGATAATGTTAAGCTTGGGAAGAGAGAGGGGTGGAGGGAGGTTATCTTGTTCTCTGTCTCATTATCTTGCTGTTTGTAGTAATAAATGAATAGTTTTCCCCAAGAGGAGTCTGTTTTGCCCGTAACGGTAACTTTAAGGATTTCTCCCTGTCCTTATGTCAAACCTCGAGCCGTTTTTCTTTATATTATCTCCCCCTGTTCTCTTGGAGGGTGGGGGGAGTGAGAGAGAGACTGTGTAGTCTGGTCGTGATCGGGGCACAGTTACAACAGTGTTACTTTCTTAAACATTCTCCAAACCCATAGGTACAGCATAATAGTTAATATTAATAAAATTCCTAAGCTAATCAAGAAGATCACAACAGGGGGCACCGTAGTATTAAGGATCCCTGTTGCCTCTGTCCCAGCCCCACTCATGCCCTGAGTACATTTCCATTTCGTGCATAACCACAGCGGCCAAGTTTAAGCCCGACCATTTAAAAGGTGGTCCCATGCTTCCTGTAAACCCAAGGTAGGCGTGAGACCACGGCCATTTGGTGTCCTTTTGATTACAAGTTAGTGGTAAAATGCAGGAAAATATTGCAAACCCAATCACAATTCCAGTTAAACAATTGGTCATTTTAGGATGTAGTTGTTCTAGAGGATTAGTACAGCTACTTCTGTAGATAATGTACTGCCTTCTGTGACCTACTAAAATGGGTTTTATATTTCCTATAATAAAATGACAAATAAGATATAAACTGCACTGATGACAGATTTGGGCAATATTAGTTACTGGCCGGTCCTGGTTTCTTTGTCCGGTATCCTTTGCTGTGGTGTCCCACCGGTTCACTACTGCTTTTGGCTCACATACTTGTTACCCACATTGTTCCTGCCCTTATCCGTTCGAACGCGTTTAAGTCTCAAGTCTTCGTTGTTGTCTGGAGTTACTTTCCACAAGGTTGCAGAGGCTCTCTTGATCCGAGTATGGTGTATGCAGGAGTTCTGTCCCTCTACCTTAATTGCCATGTAGGTGGTGAGGAGGACTTGAAAAGGTCCGGTCCTCTGTGGTTCCGGGGTTTTTTCTGTAAGAGACATATATATAGTCCCCTGGTTGTATATCGTGAACAGGCCCATCCAGACCCCTACTACGTGTTCCCATTACATGTTTTTCAATTCTTTTTGATTGTTTGTTTAGTGCCACCATATAGGAGGTCATTATTTCTTCACCAATTTGTGAAGGTGTTCCCTTTTGTACCCCATAGGGTCGGCCATATAGAATTTTGAATGGACTAAGCCCTTCTCTTGCTCTTGGTCTGGTTCGTATTTGTATAAGAGCTAATGGTAAAGACTGAGGCCAAGTTAGATTAGTTTCCTGACCCAACCTGACAATCTGTTGTTTGATTAGGTGATTCATTTTCTCCACCTGGCCACTTGATTGTGGTCGGTAAGAGGTATGTAATTGCCAATCTATCCCTAGATGGTGGCTAATTTCTTGTACTATTCTGGACACAAAATGTGGTCCTCTATCCGAGGACATTACCGCTGGGACTCCAAACCTAGGTACTATTTCCTGGAGCAGTATTTTGGTTACTTCCCGGGCTTTAGCAGTTCTGCACGGGGAAGCTTCTGGCCAGCCTGAAAAGGTATCAGTAAGTACTACTAAGTATCGGTACCCCCTTTTCTAGGGAGTTCTGAGAAATCAATCTGCCAATGTTGTCCCGGACCATTCCCCTTTCCGATTTTTTTTCAAGTTTCGGCCCTTTTACAACTTTAGGATTAGTCTGGAGACAAAGATCACATTGTTGACTTACTTGTCTAACGGTAGTGTATAAGTTTCGCGCTATTATGTTCCTGAAGAGATCTTTATATAGGGCTTCTGCCCCGCCCCCCCCCCCCCCCAGTGTCTTTTTCTATGTTCTTCTAGGACTACTGACCATATCATGTAGGAGGGAATTACTACCCTCCCGTGTGAGGGGTAGTAATTGGCCCACCCTTCCTCATTCTATGATCCCTTTAGATCATTAATAAGTTTGCCGTCTTCCTTTGTGTATTCTGGTTTACCTTCTAGAAATACCTGTCCATCAGGAATTAGCGCACCCTCTACCTTGATTGTTTCTCTAGCTGCTTGTTTTGCTTCCCTATCTGCCAGCTCATTTCCTCTTTCCAATTCTGTGCTCACTTTCTGGTGTGCTTTAATATGCATAATTGCCACCTTTTCGGGAAGCTGGACTGCATTCAGGATTTTCAAAATCTCTTCTGTGTTTGATGGTTTTTCCATGAGAATTTAACCGTCCTCTTTCCTTCCATATTGCTCCATGGGCATGTACCACCCCAAAGGCATATTTAAAGTCAGTCCAAATGTTTACAGTCCTTCCCTGGGCTCTCTCCAGGGCTCGGGTAAGGGCTATGATCTCGGCCTTTTGGGCCGAGACGTCGCCTGATAGTGGCCTGGACTCTATCACCTTTTCGAAAGTGGTAACAGCATATCCGGAATGCCGCCTTCCTTTTAACATATAGCTGCTTCCATCGGTGAACCAATGTTCGGCTCCATCGATAGGGACATCTTTAAGATCCGTTTGACTAGAATACGTGGTTTCAATTGTTTCCAAGCAGTCATGACTCACTGGCTCCCCGATGTTCCCATCAAGGAATGAGGCCGGATTGATGATGTTTGTGGTCACAATTTCAACATCATCCTGTTCAACCATTATAGCTTGATATTTCAGGAACCTTTGTGGGGAAAGCCAATGCCCTCCTTTTGCTTCAAGGACCGCAGCTACAGTATGGGAAACTAGGACAGTCATTTTCTGGCCTAGAGTGAACTTTCGGGCTTCTTGAATGTTTAGAATGACAGCTGCTACTGCTCTCAGACAGCTGGGCCACCCTTTCGCAGCGGCATCCAGCTGTTTGGAGAAGTATGCTACCGCCCATCTGTATGGTCCCAAATCTTGTGCCAATATTCCTAGTGCCATTCCTTGTTTTTCGTGGGAAAATAGAAAAAATGGCTTACTCACATCAGGAAGTCCCAGTGCTGGTGCCGACATCAGGGCTTTCTTCAGCTGATGGAAGGCTCGATCTGACTCAGCATCCCACTGGAGATCCTTTTGGTTAGCTGCTATCAGGGAATATAGGGGCTTAACAAGCAGACCATAAGCACATATCCAAAGTCGGCACCACCCCGTCATTCCTAAGAATGTCCGTAGTTCCTTTATAGTTTGTGGTCGGGGGGTTTGGCATATGGCCTCTTTCCGGGCTTGTCCTAGGATCTGTTGTCCGGCACTGATCTCGTACCCCAGGTACGTGACCTGGGGTTGTAACAACACCTGTGCCTTTTTCTTAGAAACCCGATATCCCTGTAGTCTTAGGAAATGTAACAGACTCACGGTCCCAATGACACAGGATTCTTTGGTTCTGGTTGCAATAAGAAGGTTGTCTACATATTGTAACACCTTCCCTTCTTCTGATGGTGGTTCCCATGATTCCAAGTCCTTTGCTAGCTGATTCCCAAAAACTGTGGGGCTATTTTTAAACCCCTGCGGCAACACCGTCCATGTGTCTTTCGACCACTTTTGGGATTTTTCCCATGCGAAAGCAAAAATTTTCTGGCTGGCTTCATGGAGAGGGAGGCAAAAGAAAGCATCTTTTAAATCTAGGACCGTAAACCAAGCTAAATCAGGTTTTAGCGTGGTTAATAGGGTATAGGTGTTAGCTACCACAGGGTAGCTGTTATTTTGTTGGTGGCTCTTAAGTCTTGAACTATCCTATAGGCCCCATCAGGTTTCTTAACTGGAAGCATAGGTGTATTGAATTCTGACTCACATTCTTTTAGTAGTCTTAGTTCTATGAACCGCTCTATGATGGGACAAATTCCTTCCCTATCTTCCATTTTCAGTGGGTATTGTTTGATCCTGATGGCACTCTGTCCCTCCTTTAGTTTTACTATTGTTGTTGGTGCGTTCTTTGCTCGTCCCGGTATATCGGTTGCCCAGACTCCGGGATATACTTGGTCAACAATTCTTGCACCAATTTCTCCTGTTGCAGGGGTACTGACCAAGGATAGACTCATAATTTGAACGTATTGGTGATCATTTACCTCCAGAGTAACTTCCCCTTGCTTAAATTTGATTGTTGCTTCTAGTTGTTCTAATAAATCCCTAGCAAGAAGGGCCTTTGGAGAATTTGGCATATACAGAAATTTATGGATCCCCACTTGCTTCCCCAATTTGTATTTTAAGGGTCTGCAAAAGCAAGCCTCTTCAGTCTGGCCTGTCGCACCTTTCACTGTAATATAATCATTTTCCAGAGGCATCAAAGCTTGATTCAGAACAGAATAAGTCGCTCCCGTGACTACTAAAAATTTGATTTCTTTTTGTTCTTCCCCTAACTTTATTTTTACTGAGAGGTCGGCTAGACAATTTTCTTCAGCCACGTGAGCTACCGTTTTCCCTTGATTGTTGCGCCATCTAGCGTTCCTTTGGCGCTCAGGGCACTCGTTCTTCCAGTGTCCGGGCTTTTTATATATCGCACATTGATTCCTACCCAGAGGCGTCAGCCCGCGCATTGGTTTAACTTTAAATTTCCGATTTTCATTTTTCTCTTACCACTGCTAGTATTTTCTTCTCGTCTTGCCTGTAACTTTCCTCTCGATTGCTAAATATTCTCCATGCTTCTACTAATAAACTTTCTAAGGCTCTGTTTTCAGGAGGTCTTAGTTTTTGCAATTTGCGCCTAATATCCCCGTGTGAGGGGATATTCGTAGCCCCTGTTTTCTCCTCCGGGCAGCCGGCTGTGGCTGATGAGAAGTGTTGGTGGGCAAATCATCCAGGGAAGCGAAGAGTCGCAATGCTTCTGCGCCGGCGGGGCCGTTACCAAGAGCGAGTGAAGAGCAGCAAGAGCTTTCCGTGCTGACCCTTTTCAAGTGAGAGTTTGGCCAGACGTTTGCTGTTTTAGTGCTTTGCTGCTTCTGCGCAGCTTGGACAAAGATCATTGCGGCTTTCGCGGTTCAAGTTGTGCAGCGAAGGCAGAGAGCCTCCTCGTCCGGATCCCCGGAGCTCTGCGGGAAAGAGCGAGACGAGAGCCGCGAGAGCTTCGAGTGCGGCCAGCTCGCGTGTGCCGGCGAGCATCCGCTGTTCGTCGGTTGGAGGACGCCTTCCTTCTGCGCGGCTGGTTCCAAGTTGACGGTAACTGCCAGTGTGCTAAGCTGTGTAGGATAGCGAAGGGGCTCGACGTTTGTGTGTCCGTAGATCCGCTAGAAAGCGCACGTGAAGAGCAGTAAGGGCTTTCAGAGCAGCCGGTTCTCGTGTTGGAGAGTCGCCAGCCATCCGCACTTTTAGTGCCTCACCACCCCGGACAGCTTGGAAAACACGATTGTATCTGTCCCAGCGCAAGCTGTTCAGGAAAGCAGCACAGAGATACAATGTTCTTGTGCCTTTCGTGCTGCTAGCAAGAAGCCTCCGGAGCAGGCACTTCTCGTGCGGCAACACTCGTGCCTTCCACGATCTTCACAGCCCTTTTTTTCCTCCGGGCAGCCGGCTGTGGCTGATGAGAAGTGTTGGTGAGCAAATCATCCAGGGAAGCGAAGAGTCGCAATGCTTCTGCGCCGGCGGGGCCGTTACCAAGAGCGAGTGAAGAGCAGCAAGAGCTTTCCGTGCTGACCCTTTTCAAGTGAGAGTTTGGCCAGACGTTTGCTGTTTTAGTGCTTTGCTGCTTCTGCGCAGCTTGGACAAAGATCATTGCGGCTTTCGCGGTTCAAGTTGTGCAGCGAAGGCAGAGAGCCTCCTCGTCCGGATCCCCGGAGCTCTGCGGGAAAGAGCGAGACGAGAGCCGCGAGAGCTTCGAGTGCGGCCAGCTCGCGTGTGCCGGCGAGCATCCGCTGTTCGTCGGTTGGAGGACGCCTTCCTTCTGCGCGGCTGGTTCCAAGTTGACGGTAACTGCCAGTGTGCTAAGCTGTGTAGGATAGCGAAGGGGCTCGACGTTTGTGTGTCCGCAGATCTGCTAGAAAGCGCACGTGAAGAGCAGTAAGGGCTTTCAGAGCAGCCGGTTCTCGTGTTGGAGAGTCGCCAGCCATCCGCACTTTTAGTGCCTCACCACCCCGGACAGCTTGGAAAACACGATTGGAACTGTCCCAGCGCAAGCTGTTCAGGAAAGCAGCACAGAGATACAATGTTCGTGTGCCTTTCGTACTGCTAGCAAGAAGCCTCCGGAGCAGGCACTTCTCGTGCGGCAACACTCGTGCCTTCTACGATCTTCACAGCCCTTTTTTTCCTCCGGGCAGCCGGCTGTGGCTGATGAGAAGTGTTGGTGAGCAAATCATCCAGGGAAGCGAAGAGTCGCAATGCTTCTGCGCCGGCGGGGCCGTTACCAAGAGCGAGTGAAGAGCAGCAAGAGCTTTCCGTGCTGACCCTTTTCAAGTGAGAGTTTGGCCAGACGTTTGCTGTTTTAGTGCTTTGCTGCTTCTGCGCAGCTTGGACAAAGATCATTGCGGCTTTCGCGGTTCAAGTTGTGCCGCGAAGGCAGAGAGCCTCCTCGTCCGGATCCCCGGAGCTCTGCGGGAAAGAGCGAGACGAGAGCCGCGAGAGCTTCGAGTGCGGCCAGCTCGCGTGTGCCGGCGAGCATCCGCTGTTCGTCGTTTGGAGGACGCCTTCCTTCTGCGCGGCTGGTTCCAAGTTGACGGTAACTGCCAGTGTGCTAGCTGTGTAGGATAGCGAAGGGGCTCGACGTTTGTGTGTCCGCAGATCTGCTAGAAAGCGCACGTGAAGAGCAGTAAGGGCTTTCAGAGCAGCCGGTTCTCGTGTTGGAGAGTCGCCAGCCATCCGCACTTTTAGTGCCTCACCACCCCGGACAGCTTGGAAAACACGATTGGAACTGTCCCAGCGCAAGCTGTTCAGGAAAGCAGCACAGAGATACAATGTTCGTGTGCCTTTCGTGCTGCTAGCAAGAAGCCTCCGGAGCAGGCACTTCTCGTGCGGCAACACTCGTGCCTTCTACGATCTTCACAGCCCTTTTTTCCTCCGGGCAGCCGGCTGTGGCTGATGAGAAGTGTTGGTGAGCAAATCATCCAGGGAAGCGAAGAGTCGCAATGCTTCTGCGCCGGCGGGGCCGTTACCAAGAGCGAGTGAAGAGCAGCAAGAGCTTTCCGTGCTGACCCTTTTCAAGTGAGAGTTTGGCCAGACGTTTGCTGTTTTAGTGCTTTGCTGCTTCTGCGCAGCTTGGACAAAGATCATTGCGGCTTTCGCGGTTCAAGTTGTGCCGCGAAGGCAGAGAGCCTCCTCGTCCGGATCCCCGGAGCTCTGCGGGAAAGAGCGAGACGAGAGCCGCGAGAGCTTCGAGTGCGGCCAGCTCGCGTGTGCCGGCGAGCATCCGCTGTTCGTCGGTTGGAGGACGCCTTCCTTCTGCGCGGCTGGTTCCAAGTTGACGGTAACTGCCAGTGTGCTAGCTGTGTAGGATAGCGAAGGGGCTCGACGTTTGTGTGTCCGCAGATCTGCTAGAAAGCGCACGTGAAGAGCAGTAAGGGCTTTCAGAGCAGCCGGTTCTCGTGTTGGAGAGTCGCCAGCCATCCGCACTTTTAGTGCCTCACCACCCCGGACAGCTTGGAAAACACGATTGGAACTGTCCCAGCGCAAGCTGTTCAGGAAAGCAGCACAGAGATACAATGTTCGTGTGCCTTTCGTACTGCTAGCAAGAAGCCTCCGGAGCAGGCACTTCTCGTGCGGCAACACTCGTGCCTTCTACGATCTTCACAGCCCTTTTTTTCCTCCGGGCAGCCGGCTGTGGCTGATGAGAAGTGTTGGTGAGCAAATCATCCAGGGAAGCGAAGAGTCGCAATGCTTCTGCGCCGGCGGGGCCGTTACCAAGAGCGAGTGAAGAGCAGCAAGAGCTTTCCGTGCTGACCCTTTTCAAGTGAGAGTTTGGCCAGACGTTTGCTGTTTTAGTGCTTTGCTGCTTCTGCGCAGCTTGGACAAAGATCATTGCGGCTTTCGCGGTTCAAGTTGTGCCGCGAAGGCAGAGAGCCTCCTCGTCCGGATCCCCGGAGCTCTGCGGGAAAGAGCGAGACGAGAGCCGCGAGAGCTTCGAGTGCGGCCAGCTCGCGTGTGCCGGCGAGCATCCGCTGTTCGTCGGTTGGAGGACGCCTTCCTTCTGCGCGGCTGGTTCCAAGTTGACGGTAACTGCCAGTGTGCTAGCTGTGTAGGATAGCGAAGGGGCTCGACGTTTGTGTGTCCGTAGATCTGCTAGAAAGCGCACGTGAAGAGCAGTAAGGGCTTTCAGAGCAGCCGGTTCTCGTGTTGGAGAGTCGCCAGCCATCCGCACTTTTAGTGCCTCACCACCCCGGACAGCTTGGAAAACACGATTGGAACTGTCCCAGCGCAAGCTGTTCAGGAAAGCAGCACAGAGATACAATGTTCGTGTGCCTTTCGTACTGCTAGCAAGAAGCCTCCGGAGCAGGCACTTCTCGTGCGGCAACACTCGTGCCTTCTACGATCTTCACAGCCCTTTTTTTCCTCCGGGCAGCCGGCTGTGGCTGATGAGAAGTGTTGGTGAGCAAATCATCCAGGGAAGCGAAGAGTCGCAATGCTTCTGCGCCGGCGGGGCCGTTACCAAGAGCGAGTGAAGAGCAGCAAGAGCTTTCCGTGCTGACCCTTTTCAAGTGAGAGTTTGGCCAGACGTTTGCTGTTTTAGTGCTTTGCTGCTTCTGCGCAGCTTGGACAAAGATCATTGCGGCTTTCGCGGTTCAAGTTGTGCCGCGAAGGCAGAGAGCCTCCTCGTCCGGATCCCCGGAGCTCTGCGGGAAAGAGCGAGACGAGAGCCGCGAGAGCTTCGAGTGCGGCCAGCTCGCGTGTGCCGGCGAGCATCCGCTGTTCGTCGGTTGGAGGACGCCTTCCTTCTGCGCGGCTGGTTCCAAGTTGACGGTAACTGCCAGTGTGCTAGCTGTGTAGGATAGCGAAGGGGCTCGACGTTTGTGTGTCCGCAGATCTGCTAGAAAGCGCACGTGAAGAGCAGTAAGGGCTTTCAGAGCAGCCGGTTCTCGTGTTGGAGAGTCGCCAGCCATCCGCACTTTTAGTGCCTCACCACCCCGGACAGCTTGGAAAACACGATTGGAACTGTCCCAGCGCAAGCTGTTCAGGAAAGCAGCACAGAGATACAATGTTCGTGTGCCTTTCGTACTGCTAGCAAGAAGCCTCCGGAGCAGGCACTTCTCGTGCGGCAACACTCGTGCCTTCTACGATCTTCACAGCCCTTTTTTTCCTCCGGGCAGCCGGCTGTGGCTGATGAGAAGTGTTGGTGAGCAAATCATCCAGGGAAGCGAAGAGTCGCAATGCTTCTGCGCCGGCGGGGCCGTTACCAAGAGCGAGTGAAGAGCAGCAAGAGCTTTCCGTGCTGACCCTTTTCAAGTGAGAGTTTGGCCAGACGTTTGCTGTTTTAGTGCTTTGCTGCTTCTGCGCAGCTTGGACAAAGATCATTGCGGCTTTCGCGGTTCAAGTTGTGCCGCGAAGGCAGAGAGCCTCCTCGTCCGGATCCCCGGAGCTCTGCGGGAAAGAGCGAGACGAGAGCCGCGAGAGCTTCGAGTGCGGCCAGCTCGCGTGTGCCGGCGAGCATCCGCTGTTCGTCGGTTGGAGGACGCCTTCCTTCTGCGCGGCTGGTTCCAAGTTGACGGTAACTGCCAGTGTGCTAGCTGTGTAGGATAGCGAAGGGGCTCGACGTTTGTGTGTCCGCAGATCTGCTAGAAAGCGCACGTGAAGAGCAGTAAGGGCTTTCAGAGCAGCCGGTTCTCGTGTTGGAGAGTCGCCAGCCATCCGCACTTTTAGTGCCTCACCACCCCGGACAGCTTGGAAAACACGATTGGAACTGTCCCAGCGCAAGCTGTTCAGGAAAGCAGCACAGAGATACAATGTTCGTGTGCCTTTCGTACTGCTAGCAAGAAGCCTCCGGAGCAGGCACTTCTCGTGCGGCAACACTCGTGCCTTCTACGATCTTCACAGCCCTTTTTTCCTCCGGGCAGCCGGCTGTGGCTGATGAGAAGTGTTGGTGAGCAAATCATCCAGGGAAGCGAAGAGTCGCAATGCTTCTGCGCCGGCGGGGCCGTTACCAAGAGCGAGTGAAGAGCAGCAAGAGCTTTCCGTGCTGACCCTTTTCAAGTGAGAGTTTGGCCAGACGTTTGCTGTTTTAGTGCTTTGCTGCTTCTGCGCAGCTTGGACAAAGATCATTGCGGCTTTCGCGGTTCAAGTTGTGCAGCGAAGGCAGAGAGCCTCCTCGTCCGGATCCCCGGAGCTCTGCGGGAAAGAGCGAGACGAGAGCCGCGAGAGCTTCGAGTGCGGCCAGCTCGCGTGTGCCGGCGAGCATCCGCTGTTCGTCGGTTGGAGGACGCCTTCCTTCTGCGCGGCTGGTTCCAAGTTGACGGTAACTGCCAGTGTGCTAGCTGTGTAGGATAGCGAAGGGGCTCGACGTTTGTGTGTCCGCAGATCTGCTAGAAAGCGCACGTGAAGAGCAGTAAGGGCTTTCAGAGCAGCCGGTTCTCGTGTTGGAGAGTCGCCAGCCATCCGCACTTTTAGTGCCTCACCACCCCGGACAGCTTGGAAAACACGATTGGAACTGTCCCAGCGCAAGCTGTTCAGGAAAGCAGCACAGAGATACAATGTTCGTGTGCCTTTCGTACTGCTAGCAAGAAGCCTCCGGAGCAGGCACTTCTCGTGCGGCAACACTCGTGCCTTCTACGATCTTCACAGCCCTTTTTTTCCTCCGGGCAGCCGGCTGTGGCTGATGAGAAGTGTTGGTGAGCAAATCATCCAGGGAAGCGAAGAGTCGCAATGCTTCTGCGCCGGCGGGGCCGTTACCAAGAGCGAGTGAAGAGCAGCAAGAGCTTTCCGTGCTGACCCTTTTCAAGTGAGAGTTTGGCCAGACGTTTGCTGTTTTAGTGCTTTGCTGCTTCTGCGCAGCTTGGACAAAGATCATTGCGGCTTTCGCGGTTCAAGTTGTGCCGCGAAGGCAGAGAGCCTCCTCGTCCGGATCCCCGGAGCTCTGCGGGAAAGAGCGAGACGAGAGCCGCGAGAGCTTCGAGTGCGGCCAGCTCGCGTGTGCCGGCGAGCATCCGCTGTTCGTCGGTTGGAGGACGCCTTCCTTCTGCGCGGCTGGTTCCAAGTTGACGGTAACTGCCAGTGTGCTAGCTGTGTAGGATAGCGAAGGGGCTCGACGTTTGTGTGTCCGCAGATCTGCTAGAAAGCGCACGTGAAGAGCAGTAAGGGCTTTCAGAGCAGCCGGTTCTCGTGTTGGAGAGTCGCCAGCCATCCGCACTTTTAGTGCCTCACCACCCCGGACAGCTTGGAAAAACACGATTGGAACTGTCCCAGCGCAAGCTGTTCAGGAAAGCAGCACAGAGATACAATGTTCTTGTGCCTTTCGTGCTGCTAGCAAGAAGCCTCCGGAGCAGGCACTTCTCGTGCGGCAACACTCGTGCCTTCTACGATCTTCACAGCCCTTTTTTTCTCCGGGCAGCCGGCTGTGGCTGATGAGAAGTGTTGGTGAGCAAATCATCCAGGGAAGCGAAGAGTCGCAATGCTTCTGCGCCGGCGGGGCCGTTACCAAGAGCGAGTGAAGAGCAGCAAGAGCTTTCCGTGCTGACCCTTTTCAAGTGAGAGTTTGGCCAGACGTTTGCTGTTTTAGTGCTTTGCTGCTTCTGCGCAGCTTGGACAAAGATCATTGCGGCTTTCGCGGTTCAAGTTGTGCAGCGAAGGCAGAGAGCCTCCTCGTCCGGATCCCCGGAGCTCTGCGGGAAAGAGCGAGACGAGAGCCGCGAGAGCTTCGAGTGCGGCCAGCTCGCGTGTGCCGGCGAGCATCCGCTGTTCGTCGGTTGGAGGACGCCTTCCTTCTGCGCGGCTGGTTCCAAGTTGACGGTAACTGCCAGTGTGCTAGCTGTGTAGGATAGCGAAGGGGCTCGACGTTTGTGTGTCCGCAGATCTGCTAGAAAGCGCACGTGAAGAGCAGTAAGGGCTTTCAGAGCAGCCGGTTCTCGTGTTGGAGAGTCGCCAGCCATCCGCACTTTTAGTGCCTCACCACCCCGGACAGCTTGGAAAACACGATTGGAACTGTCCCAGCGCAAGCTGTTCAGGAAAGCAGCACAGAGATACAATGTTCGTGTGCCTTTCGTACTGCTAGCAAGAAGCCTCCGGAGCAGGCACTTCTCGTGCGGCAACACTCGTGCCTTCTACGATCTTCACAGCCCTTTTTTTCCTCCGGGCAGCCGGCTGTGGCTGATGAGAAGTGTTGGTGAGCAAATCATCCAGGGAAGCGAAGAGTCGCAATGCTTCTGCGCCGGCGGGGCCGTTACCAAGAGCGAGTGAAGAGCAGCAAGAGCTTTCCGTGCTGACCCTTTTCAAGTGAGAGTTTGGCCAGACGTTTGCTGTTTTAGTGCTTTGCTGCTTCTGCGCAGCTTGGACAAAGATCATTGCGGCTTTCGCGGTTCAAGTTGTGCCGCGAAGGCAGAGAGCCTCCTCGTCCGGATCCCCGGAGCTCTGCGGGAAAGAGCGAGACGAGAGCCGCGAGAGCTTCGAGTGCGGCCAGCTCGCGTGTGCCGGCGAGCATCCGCTGTTCGTCGGTTGGAGGACGCCTTCCTTCTGCGCGGCTGGTTCCAAGTTGACGGTAACTGCCAGTGTGCTAGCTGTGTAGGATAGCGAAGGGGCTCGACGTTTGTGTGTCCGCAGATCTGCTAGAAAGCGCACGTGAAGAGCAGTAAGGGCTTTCAGAGCAGCCGGTTCTCGTGTTGGAGAGTCGCCAGACATCCGCACTTTTAGTGCCTCACCACCCCGGACAGCTTGGAAAACACGATTGGAACTGTCCCAGCGCAAGCTGTTCAGGAAAGCAGCACAGAGATACAATGTTCGTGTGCCTTTCGTGCTGCTAGCAAGAAGCCTCCGGAGCAGGCACTTCTCGTGCGGCAACACTCGTGCCTTCTACGATCTTCACAGCCCTTTTTTTCTCCGGGCAGCCGGCTGTTCTCTGTTGGTGTGAGAGTGCTTTCTCCTGCTGCTCCTCAGCGGCCATTGGCACTCCACCTACAGCAGAACAGACATTGGGGCTCTGGGCTTTCCCTGACGAACAGGGCTTCGACGTTTACCACCAGCTGCACGTGGGCGCCCCCTGAAAAAAAACCCCGAAAAATTACGAACGTCGGATGATTGCTGCCACACCAAAAGTGCCAGCCACTCAAGCTCTTGCTGCTCCTCAGCGGCCATTGGCAGGGCACCTACAGCAGCACAGACACTGGGGCTCTGGGCTTTCCTAGATGAACAGCGCTTCGACTTTTACCATCAAGTGCACGGAAGCGCCCACAGAAAAAAATATCCCAAAATCACGAAAGTCGGACGATTGCTCCCATACCAAAAGTGCCAGCAACTATAGCACTTGTTGCTCCTCACCGGCAGTTGACTCCGCATCTACAGCACCACAGACATTGGGACTCTGGGCTTCTCATGACCAACAGTGCTTCGAGGTTTACCATCAACTGCATAGGAGCACCCACTAAAAAAAATACCATAAAAGGTACGAATGTCAGACGATTGCTCCCACAGCAAAAGTGCCAGCAACTCAAGCTCTTGCTGCTCCTCACTGGCCGTTCACGCCGCATCTACAGCATCACAGACAATGGGGCTTCTGGCTTTTCCGGACGAACAGCGCTTCGAAGTTTCCCATCAACTGCCGTCCACTGAAAAAATACCCTAAAAATCACGAATGTCGCACGATTGCTCCCACACCAATCGTGCCAGACACTAAAGCTCTTTCTGCACCTCACCAGCTGTTGATGCCGCATCTACAGCACCACAGACATTGGGGCTGCGGGCTTTCCCTGACGAACAGCGCTTCGACGTTTACATCAGTCGCAAGTTCCCCTGAAAAGTACCCTAAAAATCATGAACGTCAGACAATTGCTCCCACACCAGAAGTGCCAGCAACTCAAGCTCTTGCTGCTCCTCACCGGCCGTTGATGTCACATCTACAACACAACAGACACTGGGGCTCCGGGCTTTCCCTGACCAAGAGCTCTTCAATGTCTACCATAAACTGCATGGAAGTGCCCACTGAAAAAATACCCTAAAAAACAGGACCAGCACTGACAAAATCCACTAAAAATCACCAACGTTGGACGATTGCTCCCATACCAAAAGTGCCAGCAACTCAAGCTCTTGCTGCTCCTCACTGGCCGTTCATGCCGCATCTACAGCATCACAGACAATGGGGCTCTGGGCTTTTCATGACCAACAGTGCTTCGACCTTTACCATCAACTGCATAGGAGCACCCACTAAAAAAAATACCATAAAAGGTACGAATGTCAGACGATTGCTCCCACAGCAAAAGTGCCAGCAACTCAAGCTCTTGCTGCTCCTCACTGGCCGTTCACGCCGCATCTACAGCATCACAGACAATGGGGCTTCTGGCTTTTCCGGACGAACAGCGCTTCGAAGTTTCCCATCAACTGCCGTCCACTGAAAAAATACCCTAAAAATAACGAATGTCTTACGATTGCTCCCACACCAAAAGTGCCAGCCACTCAAGCTCTTGCTGCTCCTCAGCGGCCGTTGGCAGCGCACCTACAGCACCAAAGACACTGGGGCTTTGGGTTTTCCCTGACGAACAGGGCTTCGACGTTTGCCACCAGCTGCACGTGGGCGCCCCCTGAAAAAAAACCCCGAAAAATCACGAACGTCGGATGATTGCTCCCACACCAAAAGTGCCAGCCACTCAAGCTCTTGCTGCTCCTCAGCGGCCATTGGCAGCGCATCCACAGCACCACAGACCTTGGGGCTGCGGGCTTTCCCTGAGGAGCAGGGCTTCAACGTTTGCCACCAGCTGCACGTGGGCTACCCACTGATAAAATGCCCTAAAAATCACGAACGTGGGACGATTGTCCCCACAACAAAAGTGCCAGCAACTGAAGCTCTTGCTGCATCTTACCGGCTGTTGACGCCTCATCTACAGCACCAGAGACACTGGGACTCCAGGCTTTCCCTGACGTACAGCGCTTCGACGTTTACCATCAACTGCATGGGAGAACCCACTAAAAACAATACCCTAAAAATCACCGACGTCGGACGATTGCTCTCACACCAAAAGTGCCAGCAACTAAAGCTCTTGCTGCTCCTCAGCCGCCCTTCACACCGCATCTACAGCACCACAGACATTGGGGCTCCGGCCTTTCCCTGACCAACAGCGCTTTGATGTTTACCATTAACTGCACAGCGCCGCCCACTGATAAAATGCCCTAAAAATTACGACCTTTGGATGATTGTTCCCACACCAAAAGTGCCAGCAACTAAAGCTCTTGCTGCTTCTCACAGGCCTTTGATGCCTCATCTACAGCACCACAGACACTGGCTCCAATGCGGCTGCGGTCTTTCCCTGATGAAGAGTACTTCGACGCTTCCCATAAACTGCACAGGAGTACCCACTAAAAACATTACGCTAAAAATCACGAACGTCGGACGATTGCTCCCACACCAAAAGTGCCAGCAACTTAAGCTCTTACTGCTCCTCACCGGCTGTTGTCGCAGCATCTACAACAACACAGACACTGGTGCTTCAGGCTTTCCCTGATGAACAGCGTTTCGAAGTTTACCATCAACTGCACTGAAGGTCCCACTGGAGAAATTACACAAAAAATCACGAACGTCGGACAATTACTCCCACACCAAAAGTGCCAGCCACTCAAGCTCTTGCTGCTCCTCAGCGGCCATTGGCAGTGCACCTACAGCACCACAGACATTGGGGCGCCGGGCTTTCCCTGACGAACAGGGCTTCGACTTTTACCACCAACTGCACGTGGGCGCACCCTCAAAATAAAAACCCCAAAAAATCACGAACGTCGGACCATTGCTCCCACACCAAAAGTGCCAGCCACTCAAGCTCTTGCTGCTCCTCAGCGGCCATTGGCAGCGCACCTACAGCACCACAGACATTGAAGCTCCGGGCTTTCCCTGACGAACAGGGCTTCGACGTTTACCACCAGCTACAATTGGGAGCCCCCTGAAAAAAAAACCCGAAAAATCACGAACGTCGGACCATTGCCCCCACACCAAAAGGGCCAGCCACTCAAGCTCTTGCTGCCCCTCAGCGGCCATTGGCAGTCCACCTACCGCACCAGAGACATTGGGGCTCCGGGCTTTCCCTGACGAACAGGGCTTCGATGTTTACCACCAGCTGCATCTTGGCGCCCCTGAAAAAAAAAACCCGAAGAATCACGAACGTCGGACGATTGCTCCCACACCAAAAGTGCCAGCCACTCAAGCTCTTGCTGCTCATCAGCGGCCACTGGCAGCGCACCTATAGCACCACAGACATTGAGTCTCGGGGCTTTCCCTGACGAACAGGGCTTCGACGTTTGCCACCAGCTGCACGTGGGCGTTCCCGGAAAAAAAACCCCAAAAAATCACGAACGTTGGACGATTGCTCCCACACCAAAAGTGCCAGCCACTCAAGCTCTTGCTGCTCCTCAGCGTCCATTGGCAGTGCACCTACAGCAGCACAGACATTGGGGCTCCGGGCTTTCCCTGACGAACAGGGTTTTGACGGATACCAGCAGCTGCACGTGGGCGCCCCAGAAAAAGAAACCCCGAAAAATCATGAACGTCGGACGATTGCTCCCACACCAAAAGGGCCAGACACTAAAGCTCTTCCTGATCCTCAGCGGCCATTGGCAGCGTATCTACAGCACCACAGACATTGGGGCTGCGGGCTTTCCCTGACGAACAGGGTTTCGACGTTTACCACCAGCTGCACGAGGGCGCCCCCTGAAATAAAAGCTCGAAAAATCACGAACGTTGGACCATTGCTCCCACACCAGAAGTGCCAGCCACTCAAGCTCTTGCTGCTCCTCAGCGGCCATTGGCAGTCCACCTACCGCACCAGAGACAATGGGGCTTCGGGCTTTTCCTGACGAACAGGGCTTCGACGTTTACCACCAGCTGCACCTGGGTGACTACTGAAAAAAACCCGAAAAATCACGAACGTTGGACGATTGCTCCCACACCAAAAGTGCCAGCCACTCAAGCTCTTCCTGCTCCTCAGCGGCCATTGGCAGTCCACCTACAGCAGCACAGACATTGGGGCTCCAGGCTTTCCCTGACGAACAGGGCTTCGACGTATACCACCAGCTGCACGTGGGCGCTCCCTGAAAAAAAACCTCGAAAATCACGAACGTTAGACCATTGCTCCCACACCAAAAGTTCTAGCCACTCAAGCTCTTGCTGCCCCTCAGCGGTCATTGGCAGTGTACCTACAGCACCAGAGACAATGGGGCTCCAGGCTTTCCCTGACGAACAGGGCTTCGACTTTTACCACCAGCTGCATCAGGGCGTCCCCTGAAAAAAACCCCGAAAAATCACGAACGTCGGACGATTGCTCCCACACCAAAAGTGCCAGCAACTCAAGCTCTTGCTGATCCTCAGCGGCCATTGGCAGCGCACCTACAGCAGCACAGACATTGGGGCTCCGGGCTTTCCCTGAGGAGCAGGGCTTCGACGTTTACCACCACCTGCACGTGGGCGCTCACTGAAAAAAAACCCCTAAAAATCATGAACGTCGGACCATTGCTCCCACAACAAAAGTGCCACACACTCAAGCCCTTGATGCTCCTCAGCGGCCATTGGCAGCGCACCTACAGCAGCACAGACATTGGGGCTCCGGGCTTTCCCTGACGAACAGGGCTTCCACGTTTACCACCAGCTGCACCAGGGCGCTCACTGAAAAAAAAAACACAAAAAATCACGAACGTCGGACGATTGCTCCCACACCAAAAGTGCCAGCAATTCAAACTCTTGCTGCTCATCAGTTGCCATTGGCAGCGCACCTACAGCAGCACAGACATTGGGGCTCCGGGCTTTCCCTGACGAACAGGGCTTCCACGTTTACCACCAGCTGCACGTGGGCGCTCCCAAAAAAAAAACCCCAAAAAATCTCCAACGTCGGACGATTGCTCCCACATCAAAAGTGCCAGCCACTCAAGCTCTTGCTGCTCCTCAGCGGCCATTGGCAGCGCACCTACAGCACCACAGACATTGAAGCTCCGGGCTTTCCCTGACGAACAGGGCTTCGACGTTTACCACCAGCTACAATTGGGAGCCCCCTGAAAAAAAAACCCCGAAAAATCACGAACGTCGGACCATTGCCCCCACACCAAAAGGGCCAGCCACTCAAGCTCTTGCTGCCCCTCAGCGGCCATTGGCAGTCCACCTACCGCACCAGAGACATTGGGGCTCCGGGCTTTCCCTGACGAACAGGGCTTCGATGTTTACCACCAGCTGCATCTTGGCGCCCACTGAAAAAAACCCGAAGAATCACGAACGTCGGACGATTGCTCCCACACCAAAAGTGCCAGCCACTCAAGCTCTTGCTGCTCATCAGCGGCCACTGGCAGCGCACCTATAGCACCACAGACATTGAGTCTCGGGGCTTTCCCTGACGAACAGGGCTTCGACGTTTGCCACCAGCTGCACGTGGGCGTTCCCGGAAAAAAAAACCCCAAAAAATCACGAACGTTGGACGATTGCTCCCACACCAGAAGTGCCAGCCACTCAAGCTCTTGCTGCTCCTCAGCGTCCATTGGCAGTGCACCTACAGCAGCACAGACATTGGGGCTCCGGGCTTTCCCTGACGAACAGGGTTTCGACCTTTACCACTAGCTGCACCATGGCGCACAATGAAGAAAAAACTCAAAAAATCACGAACGTGGGACCATTGCTCCCAGACCAAAAGTGCCAGCCACTCAAGCTCTTGCTGCTCCTCAGCGGCCATTGGCAGTCCACCTACCGCACCAGAGACATTGCGGCTCCGGGCTTTCCCTGACGAACAGGGCTTCGACGTATACCAGCAGCTGCACGTGGGCGCCCCAGAAAAAGAAACCCCGAAAAATCATGAACGTCGGACGATTGCTCCCACACCAAAAGGGCCAGACACTCAAGCTCTTCCTGATCCTCAGCGGCCATTGGCAGCGTATCTACAGCACCACAGACATTGGGGCTGCGGGCTTTCCCTGAAGAACAGGGCTTCGACGTTTACCACCAGCTGCACTTGGGTGCTCCCTGAAAAAAAAACCCGAAAAATCACTAACGTCAGACGATTGCTCCCACACCAAAAGTGCCAGCCACTCAAGCTCTTGCTGCTCCTCAGCGGCCATTGGCAGCGCACCTACAGAAGCACAGACATTGGGGCTCCGGGCTTTCCCTGACGAACAGGGTTTCGACCTTTACCACCAGCTGCACCATGGCGCACAATGAAAAAAACTCAAAAAATCACGAACGTGGGACCATTGCTCCCAGACCAAAAGTGCCAGCCACTCAAGCTCTTGCTGCTCCTCAGCGGCCATTGGCAGTCCACCTACCGCACCAGAGACATTGCGGCTCCGGGCTTTCCCTGACGAACAGGGCTTCGACGTATACCACCAGCTGCACCAGGGCGCCCACTGAAAAAAACCCGAAAAATCACGAACGTCGGACAATTGCTCCCACACCTAAAGTGCCAGCCACTCAAGCTCTTGCTGCTCCTCAGCGGCCATTGGCAGCGCACCTACAGCACCACAGACATTGGGGCTCCGGGCTTTCCCTGACGAACAGGGCTTCCACGTTTACCACCAGCTGCACGTGGGCGTTCCCGGAAAAAAAACCCCAAAAAATCACGAACGTTGGACGATTGCTCCCACACCAGAAGTGCCAGCCACTCAAGCTCTTGCTGCTCCTCAGCGGCCATTGGCAGCGCACCTACAGCACCACAGACATTGGGGCTCCGGGCTTTCCCTGACGAACAGGGCTTCCACGTTTACCACCAGCTGCACGTGGGCGCTCACTGAAAAAAAAACCCCGAAAAATCACGAACGTCGGACGATTGCTCCCACACCAAAAGTGCCAGCCACTCAAGCTCTTGCTGCTCCTCAGCGGCCATTGGCAGCGCACCTACAGCAGCTCAGACATTGGGGCTCCGGGCTTTCCCTGACGAACAGGGCTTCGACGTATACCACCAGCTACACGTGGGCGACCCCTTAAAAAAAACCCGAAAAATCATGAACGTCGGACCATTGCTCCCACACCAAAAGTGCCAGCCACTCAAGCTCTTGCTGCTCCTCAGCGGCTATTGGCAGCGCACCTACAGCACCACAGACATTGGAGCTCAGGGCTTTCCCTGACGAACAGGGCTTCGACGTATACCACCAGCTACACGTGGGCGCCCCTGAAAAAAAACCCCGAAAAATCACGAACGTCGGACCATTGCTCCCACACCAAAAGGGCCAGACACTCAAGCTCTTGCTGCTCCTCAGCGGCCATTGGCAGTGCACATACAGCACCACAGACATTGGGGCTCCGGGCTTTCCCTGTTAGCAGGGCTTCGACGTTTATCACCAGCTGCACGTGGGCGCCCAATGAAAAAAAACCCCAAAAAATCACGAACGTCAGACGATTGCTCCCACACCAAAAGTGCCAGCCACTCAAGCTCTTCCTGCTCCTCAGCGGCCATTGGCAGTCCACCTACCGCACCAGAGACATTGGGGTTCCGGGCTTTTCCTGACGAACAGGGCTTCGACGTTTACCACCAGCTGCACGTGGGTGCCCACTGAAAAAAACCCGAAAAATCACGAAGGTCGGACGATTGCTCCCACACCAAAAGGGCCAGACACTCAAGCTCTTGCTGCTCCTCAGCGGCCATTGGCAGCGCACCTACAGCACCACAGACATTGAGGCTCCGGGCTTTCCCTGACGAACAGGGCTTCCACGTTTACCACCAGCTGCACGTGGGCGCTCCCGGAAAAAAAACCCAGAAAAATCACGAACGTCGGACGATTGCTCCCACACCAAAAGTGCCAGCCACTCAAGCTCTTGCTGCTCCTCAACGGCCATTGGTAGCGTACGTACAGCAGCACAGACATTGGAGCTCTGGGCTTTCCCTGACGAACAGGGCTTAAACGTTTACCACCAGCTGCACCAGGGCGCCCCCTGAAAAAAAACCCAGAAAAATCACGAACGTCGGACGATTGCTCCCACACCAGAAGTGCCAGCCACTCAAGCTCTTGCTGCTCCTCAGCGGCCATTGGCAGTCCACCTACAGCAGCACAGACATTGGGGCTCCAGGCTTTCCCTGACGAACAGGGCTTCGACGTTTACCACCAGCTGCACCGGGGCGCTCCCTGAAAAAAAAAACCTCGAAAATCACGAACGTTAAACCATTGCTCCCACACCAAAAGTGCCAGACACTCAAGCTCCTTTTGCTACTCAGCGGTCATTGGCAGTGCACCTACAGCAGCACAGACACTGGGGCTCCGTGCTTTCCCTGACGAACAGTGCTTTGACGTTTACCACCAGCTGCACGTGGGCGCCCCCTGAAAAAAAAAATCGAAAAATCACGAACGTCGGAAGATTGCTCCCACACCAAAAGTGCCAGCCACTCAAGCTCTTGCTGCCCCTTAGCGGCCATTGGCAGTGCACCTACAGCAGCACAGACATTGGAGCTCCGGGCTTTCCCTGACGAACAGGGCTTCGACGTTTACCACCAGCTGCACCGGGGCGCCCACTGGAAAATAAACCCCGAAAAATCACGAACGTCGGACCATTGCTCCCACACCAAAAGGGCGAGCCACTCAAGCTCTTGCTGCTCCTCAGCGGCCATTGGCAGCACACCTACAGCAGCACAGACATTGGGGCTCCGGGCTTTCCCTGACGAACAGGGCTTCCACGTTTACCACCAGCTTCACGTGGGCACTCCCGGAAAAAAAAACCCAAAAAATCACGAACATCGGACGATTGCTCCCACACCAAAAGTGCCAGCCACTCAAGCTCTTGCTGCTCCTCAGCAAGATTGGCAGTGCACCTACAGCAGCACAGACATTGGGGCTCCGGGCTTTCCCTGACGAACAGGGCTTCGAAGTTTACCACCAGCTGCACCAGGGCGCTCCCGGAAAAAACCCCAACAAATCACGAACGTCAGACGATTGCTCCCACACCAGAAGTGCCAGCCACTCAAGCTCTTGCTGCTCCTCAGCGGCCATTGGCAGCGCACCTACAGCAGCACAGACACTGGGGCTCCGGGCTTTCCCTGACGAACAGGGCTTCGACGTTTACCACCAGCTGCACGTGAGCGCCCACTGAAAAAAAAACCCCGAAAAATCACGAACGTCGGATCATTGCTGCCACACCAAAAGGGCCAGCCACTCAAGCTCTTGCTGCTCCTCAGCGGTGATTGGCAGTGCACCTACAGCAGCACAGACATTGGGGCTCCGGGCTTTCCCTGACGAACAGGGCTTCGACGTATACCACCAGCTGCACGTGGGCGCCCCCTGAAAAAAAAAAAAACGAAAATCACGAACGTTGGACCATTTCTCCCACACCAAAAGTTCTAACGACTCAAGCTCTTGCTGCCCATCAGCGGCCATTGGCAGTGCACCTGCAGCACCACAGACATTGGGGCTCCGGGCTTTCCCTGACGAACAGGGCTTCGACGTTTACCGCCAGCTGCACGTGGGCGCCCCCTGAAAAAAACCCCGAAAAATCAAGAACCTTGGACGATTTCTCCAACACCAAAAGGGCCAGCCACTCAAGCTCTTTTTGCTCTTCAGCGGTCATTGACAGTGCACCTACAGCAGCACAGACATTGGGGCTCTGGGCTTTCCCTGACGAACAGGGCTTCGACGTTTACCACCAGCTGCACATGGGCGCTCCCGGAAAAAAACCCCAAAAAATCACGAACGTCAGACGATTGCTCCCACACCAAAAGTGCCAGCCACTCAAGCTCTTGCAGCTCCTCAGCGGCCATTGGCAGCGCACCTACAGCACCACAGACATTGGGGCTCCGGGCTTTCCCTGACGAACAGGGCTTCGACGTTTACCACCAGCTGCACCAGGGCGCTGCCGGAAAAAAAACCCCTAAAAAATCATGAACGTCGGACGATTGCTCCCACACCAAAAGTGCCAGCCACTCAAGCTCTTGCTGCTCCTCAGCGGCCATTGGCAGCGCACCTACAGCAGCACAGACATTGGGGCTCCGGGCTTTCCCTGACGAACAGGGCTTCGACGTTTACCACCAGCTACACGTGGGCGCCAACGGAAAAAAAAACCCGAAAAATCACGAACGTCGGACCAATGCTGCCACACGAAAAGTGCCAGCCACTCAAGCTCTTGCTGCTCCTCAGCGGCCATTGGCAGCGCACCTACAGCAGCACAGACATTGAGGCTCCGGGCGTTCCCTGACGAACAGGGCTTCGACGTTTACCACCATCTATACGTGGGAGCCCACTGAAAAAAACCCAGAAAAATCACGAACGTTGGACGATTGCTCCCACACCAAAAGTGCTAGACACTCAAGCTCTTGCTGCTCCTCAGCGGCCATTGGTAGTGCATCTACAGAGAACAGACATTTAGGCTCCGGTCTTTCCCTGACGAACAGGGCTTCCACGTTTACCACCAGCTACACGTGGGAGCCCTCTGAAAAAAAAACCCGAAAAATCACGAACGTCAGACGATTGCTCCCACACCAAAAGTGCCAGCCACTCAAGCTCTTGCTGCCCCTCAGCGGCCATTGGCAGCGCACATACAGCAGCACAGACATTGGGGCTCCGGGCTTTCCCTGATGAACAGGGCTTTGACGTATACCACCAGCTGAACGTGGGCGCCCCTGAAAAGAAACCCCGAAAAATTACGAACGTCGGACGATTGCTCCCACACCAAAAGTGCCAGACACTCAAGCTCTTGCTGCTCCTCAGCGGCCATTGGCAGCGCACCTACAGCAGCACAGACATTGAGACTCTGGGCTTTCCCTGACGAACAGGGCTTCCACGTTTACCACCAGCTGCACGTGGGAGCCCCCTGAAAAAAAAACTCGAAAAATCACGAACGTCGGAAGATTGCTCCCACACCAAAAGTGCCAGCCACTCAAGCTCTTGCTGCTCCTCAGCGGCCATTGGCAGCGCACCTACAGCAGCACAGACATTGAGGCTCCGGGCTTTCCCTGACGAACAGGGCTTCGACGTTTACCACCAGCTGCACCAGGGCGCTCACTGAAAAAAAAACACAAAAAATCACGAACGTCGGACGATTGCTCCCACACCAAAAGTGCCAGCAATTCAAACTCTTGCTGCTCATCAGTTGCCATTGGCAGCGCACCTACAGCAGCACAGACATTGGGGCTCCGGGCTTTCCCTGACGAACAGGGCTTCCACGTTTACCACCAGCTGCACGTGGGCGCTCCCAAAAAAAAAACCCCAAAAAATCTCCAACGTCGGACGATTGCTCCCACATCAAAAGTGCCAGCCACTCAAGCTCTTGCTGCTCCTCAGCGGCCATTGGCAGCGCACCTACAGCACCACAGACATTGAAGCTCCGGGCTTTCCCTGACGAACAGGGCTTCGACGTTTACCACCAGCTACAATTGGGAGCCCCCTGAAAAAAAAACCCGAAAAATCACGAACGTCGGACCATTGCCCCCACACCAAAAGGGCCAGCCACTCAAGCTCTTGCTGCCCCTCAGCGGCCATTGGCAGTCCACCTACCGCACCAGAGACATTGGGGCTCCGGGCTTTCCCTGACGAACAGGGCTTCGATGTTTACCACCAGCTGCATCTTGGCGCCCACTGAAAAAAACCCGAAGAATCACGAACGTCGGACGATTGCTCCCACACCAAAAGTGCCAGCCACTCAAGCTCTTGCTGCTCATCAGCGGCCACTGGCAGCGCACCTATAGCACCACAGACATTGAGTCTCGGGGCTTTCCCTGACGAACAGGGCTTCGACGTTTGCCACCAGCTGCACGTGGGCGTTCCCGGAAAAAAAACCCCAAAAAATCACGAACGTTGGACGATTGCTCCCACACCAGAAGTGCCAGCCACTCAAGCTCTTGCTGCTCCTCAGCGTCCATTGGCAGTGCACCTACAGCAGCACAGACATTGGGGCTCCGGGCTTTCCCTGACGAACAGGGTTTTGACGTATACCAGCAGCTGCACGTGGGCGCCCCAGAAAAAGAAACCCCGAAAAATCATGAACGTCGGACGATTGCTCCCACACCAAAAGGGCCAGACACTCAAGCTCTTCCTGATCCTCAGCGGCCATTGGCAGCGTATCTACAGCACCACAGACATTGGGGCTGCGGGCTTTCCCTGAAGAACAGGGCTTCGACGTTTACCACCAGCTGCACTTGGGTGCTCCCTGAAAAAAAAACCCGAAAAATCACTAACGTCAGACGATTGCTCCCACACCAAAAGTGCCAGCCACTCAAGCTCTTGCTGCTCCTCAGCGGCCATTGGCAGCGCACCTACAGAAGCACAGACATTGGGGCTCCGGGCTTTCCCTGACGAACAGGGTTTCGACCTTTACCACTAGCTGCACCATGGCGCACAATGAAGAAAAAACTCAAAAAATCACGAACGTGGGACCATTGCTCCCAGACCAAAAGTGCCAGCCACTCAAGCTCTTGCTGCTCCTCAGCGGCCATTGGCAGTCCACCTACCGCACCAGAGACATTGCGGCTCCGGGCTTTCCCTGACGAACAGGGCTTCGACGTATACCACCAGCTGCACCAGGGCGCCCACTGAAAAAAACCCGAAAAATCACGAACGTCGGACAATTGCTCCCACACCTAAAGTGCCAGCCACTCAAGCTCTTGCTGCTCCTCAGCGGCCATTGGCAGCGCACCTACAGCACCACAGACATTGGGGCTCCGGGCTTTCCCTGACGAACAGGGCTTCCACGTTTACCACCAGCTGCACGTGGGCGTTCCCGGAAAAAAACCCCAAAAAATCACGAACGTTGGACGATTGCTCCCACACCAGAAGTGCCAGCCACTCAAGCTCTTGCTGCTCCTCAGCGGCCATTGGCAGTGCACCTACAGCAGCTCAGACATTGGGGCTCCGGGCTTTCCCTGACGAACAGGGCTTCGACGTATACCACCAGCTACACGTGGGCGACCCCTTAAAAAAAAACCCGAAAAATCATGAACGTCGGACCATTGCTCCCACACCAAAAGTGCCAGCCACTCAAGCTCTTGCTGCTCCTCAGCGGCTATTGGCAGCGCACCTACAGCACCACAGACATTGGGGCTCAGGGCTTTCCCTGACGAACAGGGCTTCGACGTATACCACCAGCTACACGTGGGCGCCCCCTGAAAAAAAAAACCCCGAAAAATCACGAACGTCGGACCATTGCTCCCACACCAAAAGGGCCAGACACTCAAGCTCTTGCTGCTCCTCAGCGGCCATTGGCAGTGCACATACAGCACCACAGACATTGGGGCTCCGGGCTTTCCCTGTTAGCAGGGCTTCGACGTTTATCACCAGCTGCACGTGGGCGCCCACTGAAAAAAAACCCCAAAAAATCACGAACGTCAGACGATTGCTCCCACACCAAAAGTGCCAGCCACTCAAGCTCTTCCTGCTCCTCAGCGGCCATTGGCAGTCCACCTACCGCACCAGAGACATTGGGGTTCCGGGCTTTTCCTGACGAACAGGGCTTCGACGTTTACCACCAGCTGCACGTGGGTGCCCACTGAAAAAAACCCGAAAAATCACGAAGGTCGGACGATTGCTCCCACACCAAAAGGGCCAGACACTCAAGCTCTTGCTGCTCCTCAGCGGCCATTGGCAGCGCACCTACAGCACCACAGATATTGAGGCTCCGGGCTTTCCCTGACGAACAGGGCTTCCACGTTTACCACCAGCTGCACGTGGGCGCTCCCGGAAAAAAAACCCAGAAAAATCACGAACGTCGGACGATTGCTCCCACACCAAAAGTGCCAGCCACTCAAGCTCTTGCTGCTCCTCAACGGCCATTGGTAGCGTACGTACAGCAGCACAGACATTGGAGCTCTGGGCTTTCCCTGACGAACAGGGCTTAAACGTTTACCACCAGCTGCACCAGGGCGCCCCCTGAAAAAAAACCCAGAAAAATCACGAACGTCGGACGATTGCTCCCACACCAGAAGTGCCAGCCACTCAAGCTCTTGCTGCTCCTCAGCGGCCATTGGCAGTCCACCTACAGCAGCACAGACATTGGGGCTCCAGGCTTTCCCTGACGAACAGGGCTTCGACGTTTACCACCAGCTGCACCGGGGCGCTCCCTGAAAAAAAAACTCGAAAATCACGAACGTTAAACCATTGCTCCCACACCAAAAGTGCCAGACACTCAAGCTCCTTTTGCTACTCAGCGGTCATTGGCAGTGCACCTACAGCAGCACAGACACTGGGGCTCCGTGCTTTCCCTGACGAACAGTGCTTTGACGTTTACCACCAGCTGCACGTGGGCGCCCCCTGAAAAAAAAAAAATCGAAAAATCACGAACGTCGGAAGATTGCTCCCACACCAAAAGTGCCAGCCACTCAAGCTCTTGCTGCCCCTTAGCGGCCATTGGCAGTGCACCTACAGCAGCACAGACATTGGAGCTCCGGGCTTTCCCTGACGAACAGGGCTTCGACGTTTACCACCAGCTGCACCGGGGCGCCCCCTGGAAAATAAACCCCGAAAAATCACGAACGTCGGACCATTGCTCCCACACCAAAAGGGCGAGCCACTCAAGCTCTTGCTGCTCCTCAGCGGCCATTGGCAGCACACCTACAGCAGCACAGACATTGGGGCTCCGGGCTTTCCCTGACGAACAGGGCTTCCACGTTTACCACCAGCTTCACGTGGGCACTCCCGGAAAAAAAACCCAAAAAATCACGAACATCGGACGATTGCTCCCACACCAAAAGTGCCAGCCACTCAAGCTCTTGCTGCTCCTCAGCAAGATTGGTAGTGCACCTACAGCAGCACAGACATTGGGGCTCCGGGCTTTCCCTGACGAACAGGGCTTCGAAGTTTACCACCAGCTGCACCAGGGCGCTCCCGGAAAAAAAACCCCAACAAATCACGAACGTCAGACGATTGCTCCCACACCAGAAGTGCCAGCCACTCAAGCTCTTGCTGCTCCTCAGCGGCCATTGGCAGCGCACCTACAGCAGCACAGACATTGGGGCTCCGGGCTTTCCCTGACGAACAGGGCTTCGACGTTTACCACCAGCTGCACGTGAGCGCCCACTGAAAAAAAACCCCGAAAAATCACGAACGTCGGATCATTGCTGCCACACCAAAAGGGCCAGCCACTCAAGCTCTTGCTGCTCCTCAGCGGTCATTGGCAGTGCACCTACAGCAGCACAGACATTGGGGCTCCGGGCTTTCCCTGACGAACAGGGCTTCGACGTATACCACCAGCTGCACGTGGGCGCCCCCTGAAAAAAAAAAAACGAAAATCACGAACGTTGGACCATTTCTCCCACACCAAAAGTTCTAACGACTCAAGCTCTTGCTGCCCATCAGCGCCATTGGCAGTGTACCTGCAGCACCACAGACATTGGGGCTCCGGGCTTTCCCTGACGAACAGGGCTTCGACGTTTACCGCCAGCTGCACGTGGGCGCCCCCTGAAAAAAACCCCCGAAAAATCAAGAACCTTGGACGATTTCTCCAACACCAAAAGGGCCAGCCACTCAAGCTCTTTTTGCTCTTCAGCGGTCATTGACAGTGCACCTACAGCAGCACAGACATTGGGGCTCTGGGCTTTCCCTGACGAACAGGGCTTCGACGTTTACCACCAGCTGCACATGGGCGCTCCCGGAAAAAAACCCCCAAAAAATCACGAACGTCAGACGATTGCTCCCACACCAAAAGTGCCAGCCACTCAAGCTCTTGCTGCTCCTCAGCGGCCATTGGCAGCGCACCTACAGCACCACAGACATTGGGGCTCCGGGCTTTCCCTGACGAACAGGGCTTCGACGTTTACCACCAGCTGCACCAGGGCGCTGCCGGAAAAAAAACCCTAAAAAATCATGAACGTCAGACGATTGCTCCCACACCAAAAGTGCCAGCCACTCAAGCTCTTGCTGCTCCTCAGCGGCCATTGGCAGCGCACCTACAGCAGCACAGACATTGGGGCTCCGGGCTTTCCCTGACGAACAGGGCTTCGACGTTTACCACCAGCTACACGTGGGCGCCAACGGAAAAAAAACCCGAAAAATCACGAACGTCGGACCAATGCTGCCACACGAAAAGTGCCAGCCACTCAAGCTCTTGCTGCTCCTCAGCGGCCATTGGCAGCGCACCTACAGCAGCACAGACATTGAGGCTCCGGGCGTTCCCTGACGAACAGGGCTTCGACGTTTACCACCATCTATACGTGGGAGCCCACTGAAAAAAACCCAGAAAAATCACGAACGTTGGACGATTGCTCCCACACCAAAAGTGCTAGACACTCAAGCTCTTGCTGCTCCTCAGCGGCCATTGGTAGTGCATCTACAGAGAACAGACATTTAGGCTCCGGTCTTTCCCTGACGAACAGGGCTTCCACGTTTACCACCAGCTACACGTGGGAGCCCTCTGAAAAAAAACCCGAAAAATCACGAACGTCAGACGATTGCTCCCACACCAAAAGTGCCAGCCACTCAAGCTCTTGCTGCCCCTCAGCGGCCATTGGCAGCGCACATACAGCAGCACAGACATTGGGGCTCCGGGCTTTCCCTGATGAACAGGGCTTTGACGTATACCACCAGCTGAACGTGGGCGCCCCCTGAAAAGAAACCCCGAAAAATTACGAACGTCGGACGATTGCTCCCACACCAAAAGTGCTAGACACTCAAGCTCTTGCTGCTACTCAGCGGCCATTGGCAGCGCACCTACAGCAGCACAGACATTGAGACTCTGGGCTTTCCCTGACGAACAGGGCTTCCACGTTTACCACCAGCTACACGTGGGAGCCCCCTGAAAAAAAAAACTCGAAAAATCACGAACGTCGGAAGATTGCTCCCACACCAAAAGTGCCAGCCACTCAAGCTCTTGCTGCTCCTCAGCGGCCATTGGCAGCGCACCTACCGCAGCACAGACATTGAGGCGCCGGGCTTTCCCTGACGAACAGGGCTTCGACGTTTACCACCAGCTGCACCAGGGCGTCCACCGAAAAAATACCCCGAAAAATCACAAACGTCGGACCATTGCTCCCACACCAAAAGTGCCAGCCACTCAAGCTCTTGCTGCTCCTCAGCAGCCATTAGCAGTCCACGTACCGCACCAGAGACATTGGGGCTCCGGTCTTTCCCTGACGAACAGGGCTTCTACATTTACCACCAGCTGCACGTGGGCGCTCCCGGAAAAAAAACCCAAAAAATCACGAACGTCAGACGATTGCTCCCACACCAAAAGTGCCAGCCACTCAAGCTCTTGCTGCTCCTCAGCGGCCATTAGCAGCGCACCTACAGCACCAGAGACATTGGGGCTCCGGGCTTTCCCTGACGAACAGGGCTTCCACGTTTACCACCAGCTGCACCTGGGCGCCCACTGAAAAAACCCCGAAAAATCACGAACTTCGGACGATTGCTGCCACACCAAAAGTGCCAGCCACTCCAGCTCTTGCTGCTCCTCAGCGGCCATTGGCAGCGCACCTACAGCAGCACACACATTGAGGCTCCGGGCTTTCCCTGACGAACAGGGCTTCCACGTTTACCACCAGCTTCACGTGGGCACTCCCGGAAAAAAAAACCCAAAAAATCACGAACGTCGGACGATTGCTCCCACACCAAAAGTGCCAGCCACTCAAGCTCTTGCTGATCCTCAGCGGCCATTGGCAGCGCACCTACAGCACCACAGACATTGAGGCTCCGGTCTTTCCCTGACGAACAGGGCTTCTACGTTTACCACCAGCTGCACGTGGGCGCTCCCTGAAAAGAAATCCCAAAAAATCTCCAACGTTGGACGATTGCTCCCACACCAAAAGTGCCAGCCACTCAAGCTCTTGCTGCCCCTCAGCGGCCATTGGCAGTGCACATACAGCAGCACAGACATTGGGGCTCCGGGCTTTCCCTGACGAACAGGGCTTTGACGTTTACCACCAGCTGCACCTGGGCGCCCCCGGAAAAAAAATGTCGAAAAATCAAGAACGTCGGGCCATTGCTCCCACACCAAAAGTGCCAGCCACTCAAGCTCTTGCTGTCCCTCAGCGGCCATTGGTAGTGCACCTACAGCACCACAGACATTGGGGCTCCGGGCTTTCCCTGATGAACAGGGCTTTGACGTATACCACCAGCTGAACGTGGGCGCCCCTGAAAAAGAAACCCCTAAAAATTACGAACGTCGGACGATTGCTCCCACACCAAAAGTGCCAGCCACTCCAGCTCTTGCTGCTCCTCAGCGGCCATTGGCAGCGCACCTACAGCAGCACAGACATTGGGGCTCTGGGCTTTCCCTGACGAACAGGGCTTCGACGTTTACCACCAGCTGCACGTGGTCGCCCCCTGAAAATAAAACTCGAAAAATCACGAACGTCGGAAGATTGCTCCCACACCAAAAGTGCCAGCCACTCAAGCTCTTGCTGCCCCTCAGCGGCCATTGGCAGTGCACCTACAGCAGAACAGACATTGGGGCTCCGGGCTTTCCCTGACGAACAGGGCTTCGACGTATACCACCAGCTGCACCAGGGCGCTCCCTGAAAAAAACCCCGAAAAATCACGAACGTCGAAGCATTGCTCCCACACCAGAAGTGCCAGCCACTCAAGCTCTTGCTGCTCCTCAGCGGCCATTGGCAGTCCACCTACCGCACCAGAGACAATGGGGCTTCGGGCTTTTCCTGACGAACAGGGCTTCGACGTTTACCACCAGCTGCACCTGGGTGCCTACTGAAAAAAACCCGAAAAATCACGAACGTCGGACGATTGCTCCCACACCAAAAGTGCCAGCCACTCAAGCTCTTCTTGCTCCTCAGCGGCCATTGGCAGTCCACCTACAGCAGCACAGACATTGGGGCTCCAGGCTTTCCCTGACGAACAGGGCTTCGACGTATACCACCAGCTGCACGTGGGCGCTCCCTGAAAAAAAAACTCGAAAATCACGAACGTTAGACCATTGCTCCCACACCAAAAGTTCTAGCCACTCAAGCTCTTGCTGCCCCTCAGCGGTCATTGGCAGTGTACCTACAGCACCAGAGACAATGGGGCTCCAGGCTTTCCCTGACGAACAGGGCTTCGACTTTTACCACCAGCTGCATCAGGGCGTCCCCTGAAAAAAAACCCCGAAAAATCACGAACGTCGGACGATTGCTCCCACACCAAAAGTGCCAGCCACTCAAGCTCTTGCTGATCCTCAGCGGCCATTGGCAGCGCACCTACAGCAGCACAGACATTGGGGCTCCGGGCTTTCCCTGAGGAGCAGGGCTTCGACGTTTACCACCACCTGCACGTGGGCGCTCACTGAAAAAAAACCCCTAAAAATCATGAACGTCGGACCATTGCTCCCACAACAAAAGTGCCACACACTCAAGCCCTTGATGCTCCTCAGCGGCCATTGGCAGCGCACCTACAGCAGCACAGACATTGGGGCTCCGGGCTTTCCCTGACGAACAGGGCTTCCACGTTTACCACCAGCTGCACCAGGGCGCTCACTGAAAAAAAAAACCCCAAAAAATCACGAACGTCGGACGATTGCTCCCACACCAAAAGTGCCAGCAATTCAAACTCTTGCTGCTCATCAGCGGCCATTGGCAGCGCACCTACAGCAGCACAGACATTGGGGCTCCGGGCTTTCCCTGACGAACAGGGCTTCCACGTTTACCACCAGCTGCACGTGGGCGCTCCCTGAAAAAAAACCCCAAAAAATCTCCAACGTCGGACGATTGCTCCCACACCAAAAGGGCCAGCCACTCAAGCTCTTGCTGCCCCTCAGCGGCCATTGGCAGTCCACCTACAGCACCAGAGACATTGGGGCTCCGGGCTTTCCCTGACGAACAGGGCTTCGATGTTTACCACCAGCTGCATCTTGGCGCCCACTGAAAAAAACCCGAAGAATCACGAACGTCGGACGATTGCTCCCACACCAAAAGTGCCAGCCACTCAAGCTCTTGCTGCTCATCAGCGGCCACTGGCAGCGCACCTATAGCACCACAGACATTGAGTCTCCGGGCTTTCCCTGACGAACAGGGCTTCGACGTTTGCCACCAGCTGCACGTGGGCGTTCCCGGAAAAAAAACCCCAAAAAATCACGAACGTTGGACGATTGCTCCCACACCAGAAGTGCCAGCCACTCAAGCTCTTGCTGCTCCTCAGCGTCCATTGGCAGTGCACCTACAGCAGCACAGACATTGGGGCTCCGGGCTTTCCCTGACGAACAGGGTTTTGACGTATACCAGCAGCTGCACGTGGGCGCCCCAGAAAAAGAAACCCCGAAAAATCATGAACGTCGGACGATTGCTCCCACACCAAAAGGGCCAGACACTCAAGCTCTTCCTGATCCTCAGCGGCCATTGGCAGCGTATCTACAGCACCACAGACATTGGGGCTGCGGGCTTTCCCTGACGAACAGGGTTTCGACGTTTACCACCAGCTGCACGAGGGCGCCCCCTGAAAAAAAAACTCGAAAAATCACGAACGTTGGACCATTGCTCCCACACCAGAAGTGCCAGCCACTCAAGCTCTTGCTGCTCCTCAGCGGCCATTGGCAGTCCACCTACCGCACCAGAGACAATGGGGCTTCGGGCTTTTCCTGACGAACAGGGCTTCGACGTTTACCACCAGCTGCACCTGGGTGACTACTGAAAAAAACCCGAAAAATCACGAACGTCGGACGATTGCTCCCACACCAAAAGTGCCAGCCACTCAAGCTCTTCTTGCTCCTCAGCGGCCATTGGCAGTCCACCTACAGCAGCACAGACATTGGGGCTCCAGGCTTTCCCTGACGAACAGGGCTTCGACGTATACCACCAGCTGCACGTGGGCGCTCCCTGAAAAAAAAACTCGAAAATCACGAACGTTAGACCATTGCTCCCACACCAAAAGTTCTAGCCACTCAAGCTCTTGCTGCCCCTCAGCGGTCATTGGCAGTGTACCTACAGCACCAGAGACAATGGGGCTCCAGGCTTTCCCTGACGAACAGGGCTTCGACTTTTACCACCAGCTGCATCAGGGCGTCCCCTGAAAAAAAACCCCGAAAAATCACGAACGTCGGACGATTGCTCCCACACCAAAAGTGCCAGCCACTCAAGCTCTTGCTGATCCTCAGCGGCCATTGGCAGCGCACCTACAGCAGCACAGACATTGGGGCTCCGGGCTTTCCCTGAGGAGCAGGGCTTCGACGTTTACCACCACCTGCACGTGGGCGCTCACTGAAAAAAAACCCCTAAAAATCATGAACGTCGGACCATTGCTCCCACAACAAAAGTGCCACACACTCAAGCCCTTGATGCTCCTCAGCGGCCATTGGCAGCGCACCTACAGCAGCACAGACATTGGGGCTCCGGGCTTTCCCTGACGAACAGGGCTTCCACGTTTACCACCAGCTGCACCAGGGCGCTCACTGAAAAAAAAAACACAAAAAATCACGAACGTCGGACGATTGCTCCCACACCAAAAGTGCCAGCAATTCAAACTCTTGCTGCTCATCAGTTGCCATTGGCAGCGCACCTACAGCAGCACAGACATTGGGGCTCCGGGCTTTCCCTGACGAACAGGGCTTCCACGTTTACCACCAGCTGCACGTGGGCGCTCCCTGAAAAAAAACCCCAAAAAATCTCCAACGTCGGACGATTGCTCCCACATCAAAAGTGCCAGCCACTCAAGCTCTTGCTGCTCCTCAGCGGCCATTGGCAGCGCACCTACAGCACCACAGACATTGAAGCTCCGGGCTTTCCCTGACGAACAGGGCTTCGACGTTTACCACCAGCTACAATTGGGAGCCCCCTGAAAAAAAAAACCCGAAAAATCACGAACGTCGGACCATTGCCCCCACACCAAAAGGGCCAGCCACTCAAGCTCTTGCTGCCCCTCAGCGGCCATTGGCAGTCCACCTACCGCACCAGAGACATTGGGGCTCCGGGCTTTCCCTGACGAACAGGGCTTCGATGTTTACCACCAGCTGCATCTTGGCGCCCACTGAAAAAAACCCGAAGAATCACGAACGTTGGACGATTGCTCCCACACCAAAAGTGCCAGCCACTCAAGCTCTTGCTGCTCATCAGCGGCCACTGGCAGCGCACCTATAGCACCACAGACATTGAGTCTCGGGGCTTTCCCTGACGAACAGGGCTTCGACGTTTGCCACCAGCTGCACGTGGGCGTTCCCGGAAAAAAAACCCCCAAAAAATCACGAACGTTGGACGATTGCTCCCACACCAGAAGTGCCAGCCACTCAAGCTCTTGCTGCTCCTCAGCGTCCATTGGCAGTGCACCTACAGCAGCACAGACATTGGGGCTCCGGGCTTTCCCTGACGAACAGGGTTTTGACGTATACCAGCAGCTGCACGTGGGCGCCCCAGAAAAAGAAACCCCGAAAAATCATGAACGTCGGACGATTGCTCCCACACCAAAAGGGCCAGACACTCAAGCTCTTCCTGATCCTCAGCGGCCATTGGCAGCGTATCTACAGCACCACAGACATTGGGGCTGCGGGCTTTCCCTGACGAACAGGGTTTCGACGTTTACCACCAGCTGCACGAGGGCGCCCCCTGAAAAAAAAAAAAACTCGAAAAATCACGAACGTTGGACCATTGCTCCCACACCAGAAGTGCCAGCCACTCAAGCTCTTGCTGCTCCTCAGCGGCCATTGGCAGTCCACCTACCGCACCAGAGACAATGGGGCTTCGGGCTTTTCCTGACGAACAGGGCTTCGACGTTTACCACCAGCTGCACCTGGGTGCCTACTGAAAAAACCCGAAAAATCACGAACGTCGGACGATTGCTCCCACACCAAAAGTGCCAGCCACTCAAGCTCTTCTTGCTCCTCAGCGGCCATTGGCAGTCCACCTACAGCAGCACAGACATTGGGGCTCCAGGCTTTCCCTGACGAACAGGGCTTCGACGTATACCACCAGCTGCACGTGGGCGCTCCCTGAAAAAAAAACTCGAAAATCACGAACGTTAGACCATTGCTCCCACACCAAAAGTTCTAGCCACTCAAGCTCTTGCTGCCCCTCAGCGGTCATTGGCAGTGTACCTACAGCACCAGAGACAATGGGGCTCCAGGCTTTCCCTGACGAACAGGGCTTCGACTTTTACCACCAGCTGCATCAGGGCGTCCCCTGAAAAAAAAACCCCGAAAAATCACGAACGTCGGACGATTGCTCCCACACCAAAAGTGCCAGCAACTCAAGCTCTTGCTGATCCTCAGCGGCCATTGGCAGCGCACCTACAGCAGCACAGACATTGGGGCTCCGGGATTTCCCTGAGGAGCAGGGCTTCGACGTTTACCACCACCTGCACGTGGGCGCTCACTGAAAAAAAACCCCTAAAAATCATGAACGTCGGACCATTGCTCCCACAACAAAAGTGCCACACACTCAAGCCCTTGATGCTCCTCAGTGGCCATTGGCAGCGCACCTACAGCAGCACAGACACTGGGGCTCCGGGCTTTCCCTGACGAACAGGGCTTCCACGTTTACCACCAGCTGCACCAGGGCGCTCACTGAAAAAAAAAAACACAAAAAATCACGAACGTCGGACGATTGCTCCCACACCAAAAGTGCCAGCAATTCAAACTCTTGCTGCTCATCAGTTGCCATTGGCAGCGCACCTACAGCAGCACAGACATTGGGGCTCCGGGCTTTCCCTGACGAACAGGGCTTCCACGTTTACCACCAGCTGCACTTGGGTGCTCCCTGAAAAAAAAACCCGAAAAATCACTAACGTCAGACGATTGCTCCCACACCAAAAGTGCCAGCCACTCAAGCTCTTGCTGCTCCTCAGCGGCCATTGGCAGCGCACCTACAGCAGCACAGACATTGGGGCTCCGGGCTTTCCCTGACGAACAGGGTTTCGACCTTTACCACTAGCTGCACCATGGCGCACAATGAAAAAAAAACTCAAAAAATCACGAACGTGGGACCATTGCTCCCAGACCAAAAGTGCCAGCCACTCAAGCTCTTGCTGCCCCTCAGCGGCCATTGGCAGCGCACATACAGCAGCACAGACATTGGGGCTCCGGGCTTTCCCTGACGAACAGGGCTTTGACGTTTACCACCAGCTGCACATGGGCGCCCCCGGAAAAAAAATGTCGAAAAATCAAGAACGTCGGACCATTGCTCCCACACCAAAAGTGCCAGCCACTCAAGCTCTTGCTGTCCCTCAGCGGCCATTGGTAGTGCACCTACAGCACCACAGACATTGGGGCTACGGGCTTTCCCTGATGAACAGGGCTTTGACGTATACCACCAGCTGAACGTGGGCGCCCCCTGAAAAAGAAACCCCGAAAAATTACGAACGTCGGACGATTGCTCCCACACCAAAAGTGCCAGCCACTCAAGCTCTTGCTGCTCCTCAGCGGCCATTGGCAGCGCACCTACAGCAGCACAGACATTGGGGCTCTGGGCTTTCCCTGACGAACAGGGCTTCGACGTTTACCACCAGCTGCACGTGGTCGCCCCCTGAAAAAAAAACTCGAAAAATCACGAACGTCGGAAGATTGCTCCCACACCAAAAGTGCCAGCCACTCAAGCTCTTGCTGCCCCTCAGCGGCCATTGGCAGTGCACCTACAGCAGCACAGACATTGGGGCTCCGGGCTTTCCCTGACGAACAGGGCTTCGACGTATACCACCAGCTGCATCAGGGCGCTCACTGAAAAAAACCCCGAAAAATCACGAACGTCGAACCATTGCACCCACACCAAAAGTGCCAGCCACTCAAGCTCTTGCTGCTCCTCAGCAGCCATTGGCAGCGCACCTACAGCAGCACAGACATTGGGGCTCCGGGCTTTCCCTGACGAACAGGGCTTCGACGTTTACCACCATCTACACGTGGGAGCCCACTGAGAAAACCCCCGAAAAATCACGAACGTTGGACGATTGCTCCCACACCAAAAGTGCTAGACACTCAAGCTCTTGCTGCTACTCAGCGGCCATTGGTAGCGCATCTACAGAGCACAGACATTGAGACTCTGGGCTTTCCCTGACGAACAGGGCTTCCACGTTTACCACCAGCTACACGTGGGAGCCCCCTGAAAAAAAAACTCGACAAATCACAAACGTCAGACGATTGCTCCCACACCAAAAGTGCCAGCCACTCAAGCTCTTGCTGCTCCTCAGCGGCCATTGGCAGCGCACCTACCGCAGCACAGACATTGAGGCGCCGGGCTTTCCCTGACGAACAGGGCTTCGACGTTTACCACCAGCTGCACCAGGGCGTCCACCGAAAAAATACCCCGAAATATCACAAACGTCGGACCATTGCTCCCACACCAAAAGTGCCAGCCACTCAAGCTCTTGCTGCTCCTCAGCAGCCATTAGCAGTCCACGTACCGCACCAGAGACATTGGGGCTCCGGTCTTTCCCTGACGAACAGGGCTTCTACATTTACCACCAGCTGCACGTGGGCGCTCCCTGAAAAGAAATCCCAAAAAATCTCCAACGTTGGAAGATTGCTCCCACACCAAAAGTGCCAGCCACTCAAGCTCTTGCTGTTCCTCAGCGGCCACTGGCAGCGCACCTACAGCACCACAGACATTGGGGCTCCGGGCTTTCCCTGACGAACAGGGCTTCGACGTTTACCACCAGCTGCAACTGGGCGCCCCCTGAAAAAAAAACCCAAAAAATCACGAACGTTGGACGATTGCTCCCACACCAAAAGTGCCAGCCACTCAAGCTCTTGCTGCCCCTCAGCGGCCATTGGCAGTGCACATACAGCAGCACAGACATTGGGGCTCCGGGCTTTCCCTGACGAACAGGGCTTTGACGTTTACCACCAGCTGCACCTGGGCGCCCCCGGAAAAAAAATGTCGAAAAATCACGAACGTCGGACCATTGCTCCCACACCAAAAGTGCCAGCCACTCCAGCTCTTGCTGCTCCTCAGCGGCCATTGGCAGCGCACCTACAGCAGCACAGACATTGGGGCTCTGGGCTTTCCCTGACGAACAGGGCTTCGACGTTTACCACCAGCTGCACGTGGTCGCCCCCTGAAAATAAAACTCGAAAAATCACGAACGTCGGAAGATTGCTCCCACACCAAAAGTGCCAGCCACTCAAGCTCTTGCTGCCCCTCAGCGGCCATTGGCAGTGCACCTACAGCAGAACAGACATTGGGGCTCCGGGCTTTCCCTGACGAACAGGGCTTCGACGTATACCACCAGCTGCACCAGGGCGCTCCCTGAAAAAAACCCCGAAAAATCACGAACGTCGAAGCATTGATCCCACACCAAAAGTGCCAGCCACTCAAGCTCTTGCTGCTCCTCAGCGGCCATTGGCAGCGCACCTACAGCAGCACAGACATTGAGACTCCGGTCTTTCCCTGACGAACAGGGCTTCTACATTTACCACCAGCTGCACGTGGGCGATCCCTGAAAAGAAATCCCAAAAAATCTCCAACGTCGGAAGATTGCTCCCACACCAAAAGTGCCAGCCACTCAAGCTCTTGCTGCTCCTCAGCGGCCACTGGCAGCGCACCTACAGCAGCACAGACATTGGGGCTCTGGGCTTTCCCTGACGAACAGGGCTTCGATGTTTACAACCAGCTGCACGTGGGCGCCCACTGAAAAAAACCCGAAAAATCACGAACGTCGGACGATTTCACCCACACCAAAAGTGCCAGACACTCAAGCTCTTGTTGCTCCTCAGCGGCCATTGGCGGTGAACATACAGCACCACAGACATTGGGGCTCCGGGCTTTCCCTGACGAACAGGGCTTCGACTTTTACCACCAACTGCACGTGGGCGCACCCTCAAAAAAAAAAAACCCCAAAAAATCACGAACGTCGGACCATTGCTCCCACACCAAAAGTGCCAGCCACTCAAGCTCTTGCTGCTCCTCAGCGGCCATTGGCAGCGCACCTACAGCACCACAGACATTGAAGCTCCGGGCTTTCCCTGACGAACAGGGCTTCGACGTTTACCACCAGCTGCAATTGGGAGCCCCCTGAAAAAAAAAACCCGAAAAATCACGAACGTCGGACCATTGCCCCCACACCAAAAGGGCCAGCCACTCAAGCTCTTGCTGCCCCTCAGCGGCCATTGGCAGTCCACCTACCGCACCACAGACATTGGGGCTCCGGGCTTTCCCTGACGAACAGGGCTTCGACGTTTACCACCAGCTGCACGTGGGCGCCCCCTGAAAAAAAACCCCGAAAAATCACGAACGTCGGACGATTGCTCCCACACCAAAAGTGCCAGCCACTCAAGCTCTTGCTGCTCCTCAGCGGCCATTGGCAGCGCACCTACAGCAGCACAGACATTGGGGCTCCGGGCTTTCCCTGACGAACAGGGCTTCGACGTTTACCACCAGCTGCACCAGGGCGCTCACTGAAAAAAAACCCGAAAAATCACGAACGTCGGACGATTGCTCCCACACCAAAAGTGCCAGCCACTCAAGCTCTTGCTGCTCCTCAGCGGCCATTGGCAGCGCACCTACAGCAGCACAGACATTGGGGCTCCGGGCTTTCCCTGACGAACAGGGCTTCGACGTTTACCACCAGCTGCACGTGGGCGCTCACTGAAAAAAAAACCCCTAAAAATCATGAACGTCGGACCATTGCTCCCACAACAAAAGTGCCACACACTCAAGCCATGGATGCTCCTCAGCGGCCATTGGCAGCGCACCTACAGCAGCACAGACATTGGGGCTCCGGGCTTTCCCTGACGAACAGGGCTTCCACGTTTACCACCAGCTGCACCAGGGCGCTCACTGAAAAAAAAAAACACAAAAATCACGAACGTCGGACGATTGCTCCCACACCAAAAGTGCCAGCAATTCAAACTCTTGCTGCTCATCAGTTGCCATTGGCAGCGCACCTACAGCAGCACAGACATTGGGGCTCCGGGCTTTCCCTGACGAACAGGGCTTCCACGTTTACCACCAGCTGCACGTGGGCGCTCCCTGAAAAAAAACCCCAAAAAATCTCCAACGTCGGACGATTGCTCCCACATCAAAAGTGCCAGCCACTCAAGCTCTTGCTGCTCCTCAGCGGCCATTGGCAGCGCACCTACAGCACCACAGACATTGAAGCTCCGGGCTTTCCCTGACGAACAGGGCTTCGACGTTTACCACCAGCTACAATTGGGAGCCCCCTGAAAAAAAAACCCGAAAAATCACGAACGTCGGACCATTGCCCCCACACCAAAAGGGCCAGCCACTCAAGCTCTTGCTGCCCCTCAGCGGCCATTGGCAGTCCACCTACCGCACCAGAGACATTGGGGCTCCGGGCTTTCCCTGACGAACAGGGCTTCGATGTTTACCACCAGCTGCATCTTGGCGCCCACTGAAAAAAACCCGAAGAATCACGAACGTCGGACGATTGCTCCCACACCAAAAGTGCCAGCCACTCAAGCTCTTGCTGCTCATCAGCGGCCACTGGCAGCGCACCTATAGCACCACAGACATTGAGTCTCGGGGCTTTCCCTGACGAACAGGGCTTCGACGTTTGCCACCAGCTGCACGTGGGCGTTCCCGGAAAAAAAACCCCAAAAAATCACGAACGTTGGACGATTGCTCCCACACCAGAAGTGCCAGCCACTCAAGCTCTTGCTGCTCCTCAGCGTCCATTGGCAGTGCACCTACAGCAGCACAGACATTGGGGCTCCGGGCTTTCCCTGACGAACAGGGTTTTGACGTATACCAGCAGCTGCACGTGGGCGCCCCAGAAAAAGAAACCCCGAAAAATCATGAACGTCGGACGATTGCTCCCACACCAAAAGGGCCAGACACTCAAGCTCTTCCTGATCCTCAGCGGCCATTGGCAGCGTATCTACAGCACCACAGACATTGGGGCTGCGGGCTTTCCCTGACGAACAGGGTTTCGACGTTTACCACCAGCTGCACGAGGGCGCCCCCTGAAAAAAAAACTCGAAAAATCACGAACGTTGGACCATTGCTCCCACACCAGAAGTGCCAGCCACTCAAGCTCTTGCTGCTCCTCAGCGGCCATTGGCAGTCCACCTACCGCACCAGAGACAATGGGGCTTCAGGCTTTTCCTGACGAACAGGGCTTCGACGTTTACCACCAGCTGCACCTGGGTGCCTACTGAAAAGAACCCGAAAAATCACGAACGTCGGACGATTGCTCCCACACCAAAAGTGCCAGCCACTCAAGCTCTTCTTGCTCCTCAGCGGCCATTGGCAGTCCACCTACAGCAGCACAGACATTGGGGCTCCGGGCTTTCCCTGAGGAGCAGGGCTTCGACGTTTACCACCACCTGCACGTGGGCGCTCACTGAAAAAAAACCCCTAAAAATCATGAACGTCGGACCATTGCTCCCACAACAAAATTGCCACACACTCAAGCCCTTGATGCTCCTCAGTGGCCATTGGCAGCGCACCTACAGCAGCACAGACATTGGGGCTCCGGGCTTTCCCTGACGAACAGGGCTTCCACGTTTACCACCAGCTGCACCAGGGCGCTCACTGAAAAAAAAAACACAAAAAATCACGAACGTCGGACGATTGCTCCCACACCAAAAGTGCCAGCAATTCAAACTCTTGCTGCTCATCAGTTGCCATTGGCAGCGCACCTACAGCAGCACAGACATTGGGGCTCCGGGCTTTCCCTGACGAACAGGGCTTCCACGTTTACCACCAGCTGCACGTGGGCGCTCCCTGAAAAAAACCCCGAAAAATCTCCAACGTCGGACGATTGCTCCCACATCAAAAGTGCCAGCCACTCAAGCTCTTGCTGCTCCTCAGCGGCCACTGGCAGCGCACCTACAGCAGCACAGATATTGGGGCTCCGGGCTTTCCCTGACGAACAGGGCTTCGACGTTTACCACCAGCTGCACTTGGGTGCTCCCTGAAAAAAAAACCCGAAAAATCACTAACGTCAGACGATTGCTCCCACACCAAAAGTGCCAGCCACTCAAGCTCTTGCTGCTCCTCAGCGGCCATTGGCAGCGCACCTACAGCAGCACAGACATTGGGGCTCCGGGCTTTCCCTGACGAACAGGGTTTCGACCTTTACCACTAGCTGCACCATGGCGCACAATGAAAAAAAAACTCAAAAAATCACGAACGTGGGACCATTGCTCCCAGACCAAAAGTGCCAGCCACTCAAGCTCTTGCTGCTCCTCAGCGGCCATTGGCAGTCCACCTACCGCACCAGAGACATTGCGGCTCCGGGCTTTCCCTGACGAACAGGGCTTCGACGTATACCACCAGCTGCACCAGGGCGCTCACTGAAAAAAACCCCGAAAAATCACGAACGTCGGACCATTGCTCCCACACCAAAAGTGCCAGACACTCAAGCTCTTGCTGCTCCTCAGCGGCCATTGGCAGTCTACCTACCGCACCAGAGACAATGGGGCTCCGGGCTTTCCCTGACGAACGGGGCTTCGATGTTTACCACCAGCTGCACCTTGGCGCCCACTGAAAAAAACCCGAAAAATCACGAACGTCGGACAATTGCTCCCACACCTAAAGTGCCAGCCACTCAAGCTCTTGCTGCTCCTCAGCGGCCATTGGCAGCGCACCTACAGCACCACAGACATTGGGGCTCCGGTCTTTCCCTGACGAACAGGGCTTCCACGTTTACCACCAGCTGCACGTGGGCGTTCCCGGAAAAAAAACCCCAAAAAATCACGAACGTTGGACGATTGCTCCCACACCAGAAGTGCCAGCCACTCAAGCTCTTGCTGCTCCTCAGCGGCCATTGGCAGTGCACCTACAGCAGCAGAGACATTGGGGCTCCGGGCTTTCCCTGACGAACAGGGCTTCGACGTATACCACCAGCTACACGTGGGCGACCCCTTAAAAAAAACCCGAAAAATCATGAACGTCGGACCATTGCTCCCACACCAAAAGTGCCAGCCACTCAAGCTCTTGCTGCTCCTCAGCGGCTATTGGCAGCGCACATACAGCACCACAGACATTGGGGCTCAGGGCTTTCCCTGACGAACAGGGCTTCGACGTATACCACCAGCTACACGTGGGCGCCCCTGAAAAAAAACCCCGAAAAATCACGAACGTCGGACCATTGCTCCCACACCAAAAGGGCCAGACACTCAAGCTCTTGCTGCTCCTCAGCGGCCATTGGCAGTGCACATACAGCACCACAGACATTGGGGCTCCGGGCTTTCCCTGTTAGCAGGGCTTCGACGTTTATCACCAGCTGCACGTGGGCGCCCACTGAAAAAAAACCCCAAAAAATCACGAACGTCAGACGATTGCTCCCACACCAAAAGTGCCAGCCACTCAAGCTCTTCCTGCTCCTCAGCGGCCATTGGCAGTCCACCTACCGCACCAGAGACATTGGGGTTCCGGGCTTTTCCTGACGAACAGGGCTTCGACGTTTACCACCAGCTGCACGTGGGTGCCCACTGAAAAAAACCCGAAAAATCACGAAGGTCGGACGATTGCTCCCACACCAAAAGGGCCAGACACTCAAGCTCTTGCTGCTCCTCAGCGGCCATTGGCAGCGCACCTACAGCACCACAGATATTGAGGCTCCGGGCTTTCCCTGACGAACAGGGCTTCCACGTTTACCACCAGCTGCACCAGGGCGCTCCCGGAAAAAAAACCCAGAAAAATCACGAACGTCGGACGATTGCTCCCACACCAAAAGTGCCAGCCACTCAAGCTCTTGCTGCTCCTCAACGGCCATTGGTAGCGTACGTACAGCAGCACAGACATTGGAGCTCTGGGCTTTCCCTGACGAACAGGGCTTAAACGTTTACCACCAGCTGCACCAGGGCGCCCCCTGAAAAAAAAACCCAGAAAAATCACGAACGTCGGACGATTGCTCCCACACCAGAAGTGCCAGCCACTCAAGCTCTTGCTGCTCCTCAGCGGCCATTGGCAGTCCACCTACAGCAGCACAGACATTGGGGCTCCAGGCTTTCCCTGACGAACAGGGCTTCGACGTTTACCACCAGCTGCACCGGGGCGCTCCCTGAAAAAAAACCTCGAAAATCACGAACGTTAAACCATTGCTCCCACACCAAAAGTGCCAGACACTCAAGCTCCTTTTGCTCCTCAGCGGTCATTGGCAGTGCACCTACAGCAGCACAGACATTGGGGCTCCGTGCTTTCCCTGACGAACAGTGCTTTGACGTTTACCACCAGCTGCACGTGGGCGCCCCCTGAAAAAAAAAATCGAAAAATCACGAACGTCGGAAGATTGCTCCCACACCAAAAGTGCCAGCCACTCAAGCTCTTGCTGCCCCTTAGCGGCCATTGGCAGTGCACCTACAGCAGCACAGACATTGGGGCTCCGGGCTTTCCCTGACGAACAGGGCTTCGAAGTTTACCACCAGCTGCACCAGGGCGCTCCCGGAAAAAAACCCCAACAAATCACGAACGTCAGACGATTGCTCCCACACCAGAAGTGCCAGCCACTCAAGCTCTTGCTGCTCCTCAGCGGCCATTGGCAGCGCACCTACAGCAGCACAGACATTGGGGCTCCGGGCTTTCCCTGACGAACAGGGCTTCGACGTTTACCACCAGCTGCACGTGAGCGCTGACTGAAAAAAACCCCGAAAAATCACGAACGTCGGATCATTGCTGCCACACCAAAAGGGCCAGCCACTCAAGCTCTTGCTGCTCCTCAGCGGTCATTGGCAGTGCACCTACAGCAGCACAGACATTGGGGCTCCGGGCTTTCCCTGACGAACAGGGCTTCGACGTATACCACCAGCTGCACGTGGGCGCCCCCTGAAAAAAAAAAACGAAAATCACGAACGTTGGACCATTTCTCCCACACCAAAAGTTCTAACGACTCAAGCTCTTGCTGCCCATCAGCGGCCATTGGCAGTGTACCTGCAGCACCACAGACATTGGGGCTCCGGGCTTTCCCTGACGAACAGGGCTTCGACGTTTACCGCCAGCTGCACGTGGGCGCCCCCTGAAAAAAAACCCCGAAAAATCAAGAACCTTGGACGATTTCTCCAACACCAAAAGGGCCAGCCACTCAAGCTCTTTTTGCTCTTCAGCGGTCATTGACAGTGCACCTACAGCAGCACAGACATTGGGGCTCTGGGCTTTCCCTGACGAACAGGGCTTCGACGTTTACCACCAGCTGCACATGGGCGCTCCCGGAAAAAAACCCCCAAAAAATCACGAACGTCAGACGATTGCTCCCACACCAAAAGTGCCAGCCACTCAAGCTCTTGCTGCTCCTCAGCGGCCATTGGCAGCGCACCTACAGCACCACAGACATTGGGGCTCCGGGCTTTCCCTGACGAACAGGGCTTCGACGTTTACCACCAGCTGCACCAGGGCGCTGCCGGAAAAAAAACCCTAAAAAATCATGAACGTCAGACGATTGCTCCCACACCAAAAGTGCCAGCCACTCAAGCTCTTGCTGCTCCTCAGCGGCCATTGGCAGCGCACCTACAGCAGCACAGACATTGGGGCTCCGGGCTTTCCCTGACGAACAGGGCTTCGACGTTTACCACCAGCTACACGTGGGCGCCAACGGAAAAAAAACCCCGAAAAATCACGAACGTCGGACCAATGCTGCCACACGAAAAGTGCCAGCCACTCAAGCTCTTGCTGCTCCTCAGCGGCCATTGGCAGCGCACCTACAGCAGCACAGACATTGGGGCTCTGGGCTTTCCCTGACGAACAGGGCTTCGACGTTTACCACCAGCTGCACGTGGTCGCCCCCTGAAAAAAAAACTCGAAAAATCACGAACGTCGGAAGATTGCTCCCACACCAAAAGTGCCAGCCACTCAAGCTCTTGCTGCCCCTCAGCGGCCATTGGCAGTGCACCTACAGCAGCACAGACACTGGGGCTCCGGGCTTTCCCTGACGAACAGGGCTTCGACGTATACCACCAGCTGCATCAGGGCGCTCACTGAAAAAAACCCCGAAAAATCACGAACGTCGAACCATTGCTCCCACACCAAAAGTGCCAGCCACTCAAGCTCTTGCTGCTCCTCAGCAGCCATTGGCAGCGCACCTACAGCAGCACAGACATTGGGGCTCCGGGCTTTCCCTGACGAACAGGGCTTCGACGTTTACCACCATCTACACGTGGGAGCCCACTGAGAAAACCCCCGAAAAATCACGAACGTTGGACGATTGCTCCCACACCAAAAGTGCTAGACACTCAAGCTCTTGCTGCTATTCAGCGGCCATTGGTAGCGCATCTACACAGCACAGACATTGAGACTCTGGGCTTTCCCTGACGAACAGGGCTTCCACGTTTACCACCAGCTACACGTGGGAGCCCCCTGAAAAAAAAACTCGACAAATCACGAACGTCAGACGATTGCTCCCACACCAAAAGTGCCAGCCACTCAAGCTCTTGCTGCTCCTCAGCGGCCATTGGCAGCGCACCTACCGCAGCACAGACATTGAGGCGCCGGGCTTTCCCTGACGAACAGGGCTTCGACGTTTACCACCAGCTGCACCAGGGCGTCCACCGAAAAAATACCCCGAAATATCACAAACGTCGGACCATTGCTCCCACACCAAAAGTGCCAGCCACTCAAGCTCTTGCTGCTCCTCAGCAGCCATTAGCAGTCCACGTACCGCACCAGAGACATTGGGGCTCCGGTCTTTCCCTGACGAACAGGGCTTCTACATTTACCACCAGCTGCACGTGGGCGCTCCCGGAAAAAAAAACCCAAAAAATCACGAACGTCAGACGATTGCTCCCACACCAAAAGTGCCAGCCACTCAAGCTCTTGCTGCTCCTCAGCGGCCATTAGCAGCGCACCTACAGCACCAGAGACATTGGGGCTCCGGGCTTTCCCTGACGAACAGGGCTTCCACGTTTACCACCAGCTGCACCTGGGCGCCCACTGAAAAAACCCCGAAAAATCACGAACTTCGGACGATTGCTGCCACACCAAAAGTGCCAGCCACTCCAGCTCTTGCTGCTCCTCAGCGGCCATTGGCAGCGCACCTACAGCAGCACACACATTGAGGCTCCGGGCTTTCCCTGACGAACAGGGCTTCCACGTTTACCACCAGCTTCACGTGGGCACTCCCGGAAAAAAAAACCCAAAAAATCACGAACGTCGGACGATTGCTCCCACACCAAAAGTGCCAGCCACTCAAGCTCTTGCTGATCCTCAGCGGCCATTGGCAGCGCACCTACAGCACCACAGACATTGAGGCTCCGGTCTTTCCCTGAAGAACAGGGCTTCTACATTTACCACCAGCTGCACGTGGGCGCTCCCTGAAAAGAAATCCCAAAAAATCTCCAACGTTGGAAGATTGCTCCCACACCAAAAGTGCCAGCCACTCAAGCTCTTGCTGTTCCTCAGCGGCCACTGGCAGCGCACCTACAGCACCACAGACATTGGGGCTCCGGGCTTTCCCTGACGAACAGGGCTTCGACGTTTACCACCAGCTGCAACTGGGCGCCCCCTGAAAAAAAACCCCAAAATATCACGAACGTTGGACGATTGCTCCCACACCAAAAGTGCCAGCCACTCAAGCTCTTGCTGCTCCTCAGCGGCCATTGGCAGCGCACGTACAGCAGCACAGACATTGGGGCTCCGGGCTTTCCCTGACGAACAGGGCTTTGACGTTTACCACCAGCTGCACCTGGGCGCCCCCGGAAAAAAAATGTCGAAAAATCAAGAACGTCGGGCCATTGCTCCCACACCAAAAGTGCCAGCCACTCAAGCTCTTGCTGTCCCTCAGCGGCCATTGGTAGTGCACCTACAGCACCACAGACATTGGGGCTCCGGGCTTTCCCTGATGAACAGGGCTTTGACGTATACCACCAGCTGAACGTGGGCGCCCCCTGAAAAAGAAACCCCTAAAAATTACGAACGTCGGACGATTGCTCCCACACCAAAAGTGCCAGCCACTCCAGCTCTTGCTGCTCCTCAGCGGCCATTGGCAGCGCACCTACAGCAGCACAGACATTGGGGCTCCGGGCTTTCCCTGACGAACAGGGCTTCGACGTATACCACCAGCTGCACCAGGGCGCTCCCTGAAAAAAACCCCGAAAAATCACGAACGTCGAAGCATTGATCCCACACCAAAAGTGCCAGCCACTCAAGCTCTTGCTGCTCCTCAGCGGCCATTGGCAGCGCACCTACAGCAGCACAGACATTGAGGCTCTGGGCTTTCCCTGACGAACAGGGCTTCCACGTTTACCACCAGCTTCACGTGGGCACTCCCGGAAAAAAAAACCCAAAAAATCACGAACGTCGGAAGATTGCTCCCACACCAAAAGTGCCCGCCACTCAAGCTCTTGCTGCTTCTCAGCGGCCATTGGCAGCGCACCTACAGCAGCACAGACATTGAGACTCCGGTCGTTCCCTGACGAACAGGGCTTCTACATTTACCACCAGCTGCACGTGGGCGCTCCCTGAAAAGAAATCCCACAAAATCTCCAACGTCGGAAGATTGCTCCCACACCAAAAGTGCCAGCCACTCAAGCTCTTGCTGCTCCTCAGCGGCCACTGGCAGCGCACCTACAGCAGCACAGACATTGGGGCTCCGGGCTTTCCCTGACGAACAGGGCTTCGACGTTTACCAACAGCTGCACGTGGGCGTCCCCTGAAAAAAAACCCCGAAAAATCACGAACGTTGGACGATTGCTCCCACACCAAAATTGCCAGCCACTCAAGCTCTTGCTGCCCCTCAGCGGCCATTGGCAGCGCACATACAGCAGCACAGACATTGGGGCTCCGGGCTTTCCCTGACGAACAGGGCTTTGACGTTTACCACCAGCTGCACCTGGGCGCCCCCGGAAAAAAATGTCGAAAAATCAAGAACGTCGGACCATTGCTCCCACACCAAAAGTTCCAGCCACTCAAGCTCTTGCTGTCCCTCAGCGGCCATTGGTACTGCACCTACAGCAGCACAGACATTGGGGCTCCGGGCTTTCCCTGATGAACAGGGTTTGACGTATACCACCAGCTGAACGTGGGCGCCCCCTGAAAAAGAAACCCCTAAAAATTACGAACGTCGGACGATTGCTCCCACACCAAAAGTGCCAGCCACTCAAGCTCTTGCTGCTCCTCAGCGGCCATTGGCAGCGCACCTACAGCAGCACAGACATTGAGGCTCTGGGCTTTCCCTGACGAACAGGGCTTCCACGTTTACCACCAGCTTCACGTGGGCACTCCCGGAAAAAAAAACCCAAAAAATCACGAACGTCGGAAGATTGCTCCCACACCAAAAGTGCCCGCCACTCAAGCTCTTGCTGCTTCTCAGCGGCCATTGGCAGCGCACCTACAGCAGCACAGACATTGAGACTCCGGTCGTTCCCTGACGAACAGGGCTTCTACATTTACCACCAGCTGCACGTGGGCGCTCCCTGAAAAGAAATCCCACAAAATCTCCAACGTCGGAAGATTGCTCCCACACCAAAAGTGCCAGCCACTCAAGCTCTTGCTGCTCCTCAGCGGCCACTGGCAGCGCACCTACAGCAGCACAGACATTGGGGCTCCGGGCTTTCCCTGACGAACAGGGCTTCGACGTTTACCAACAGCTGCACGTGGGCGTCCCCTGAAAAAAAACCCCGAAAAATCACGAACGTTGGACGATTGCTCCCACACCAAAATTGCCAGCCACTCAAGCTCTTGCTGCCCCTCAGCGGCCATTGGCAGCGCACATACAGCAGCACAGACATTGGGGCTCCGGGCTTTCCCTGACGAACAGGGCTTTGACGTTTACCACCAGCTGCACCTGGGCGCCCCCGGAAAAAAAATGTCGAAAAATCAAGAACGTCGGACCATTGCTCCCACACCAAAAGTTCCAGCCACTCAAGCTCTTGCTGTCCCTCAGCGGCCATTGGTACTGCACCTACAGCAGCACAGACATTGGGGCTCCGGGCTTTCCCTGATGAACAGGGTTTGACGTATACCACCAGCTGAACGTGGGCGCCCCCTGAAAAAGAAACCCCTAAAAATTACGAACGTCGGACGATTGCTCCCACACCAAAAGTGCCAGCCACTCAAGCTCTTGCTGCTCCTCAGCGGCCATTGGCAGCGCACCTACAGCAGCACAGACATTGGGGCTCCGGGCTTTCCCTGACGAACAGGGCTTCGACGTTTACCACCAGCTGCACGTGGTCGCCCCCTGAAAAAAAAACTCGAAAAATCACGAACGTCGGAAGATTGCTTCCACACCAAAAGTGCCAGCCACTCAAGCTCTTGCTGCCCCTCAGCGGCCATTGGCAGTGCACCTACAGCAGCACAGACATTGGGGCTCCGGGCTTTCCCTGACGAACAGGGCTTCGACGTATATCACCAGCTGCACCAGGGAGCTCACTGAAAAAAACCCCGAAAAATCACGAACGTCGAACCATTGATCCCACACCAAAAGTGCCAGCCACTCAAGCTCTTGCTGCTCCTCAGCGGCCATTGGCAGCGCACCTACAGCACCACAGACATTGAGGCTCCCGGCTTTCCCTGACGAACAGGGCTTCCACGTTTACCACCAGCTTCACGTGGGAGACCCCTGAAAAAAAAACTCGAAAAATCACGAACGTCGGACGATTGTACCCACACCAAAAGTGCCAGCCACTCAAGCTCTTGCTGCTCCTCAGCGGCCATTGGCAGTGCACCTACAGCAGCACAGACATTGGGGCTCCGGGCTTTCCCTGACAAACAGGGCTTCGACGTTTACCACCATCTACACGTGGGAGCCCACTGAAAAAACACCCGAAAAATCACGAACGTTGGACGATTGCTCCCACACCAAAAGTGCTAGACACTCAAGCTCTTGCTGCTCCTCAGCGGCCATTGGTAGCGCATCTACAGAGCACAGACATTTAGGCTCCGGGATTTCCCTGACGAACAGGGCTTCCACGTTTACCACCAGCTACACGTGGGAGCCCCCTGAAAAAAAATCCTGAAAAATCACGAACGTCAGACGATTGCTCCCACACCAAAAGTGCCAGCCACTCAAGCTCTTGCTGCTCCTCAACGGCCATTGGCAGTGCACCTAGAGCAGCACAGACATTGGGGCTCCGGGCTTTCCCTGACGAACAGGACTTCGACGTTTACCACCAGCTACACGTGGGCGCCCCCTGAAAAAAACACCGAAAAATCCCGAACGTCGAACCATTGCTCCCACACCAAAAGTGCCAGCCACTCAAGCTCTTGCTGCTCCTCAGCGGCCATTGGCAGTCCACCTACTGCACCAGAGACATTGAGGCTCCGGGCTTTCCCTGACGAACAGGGCTTCGACGTTTACCACCAGCTGCACCTGGGCGCCCAGTGAAAAGAACCCGAAAAATCACGAACGTCGGACCATTGCTCCCACACCAAAAGTGCCAGCCACTCAAGCTCTTGCTGCTCCTCAGCGGCCATTGGCGGCGCACCTACTGCAGCACAGACATTGGGGCTCCGGGCTTTCCCTGACGAACAGGGATTCGACGTTTACCACCAGCTGCACCAGGGCGTCCACCGAAAAAAAACCCCGAAATATCCCAAACGTCGGACCATTGCTCCCACACCAAAAGTGCCAGCCACTCAAGCTCTTGCTGCTCCTCAGCGGCCACTGGCAGTCCACATACCGCACCAGAGACATTGGGGCTCCGGTCTTTCCCTGACGAACAGGGCTTCTACATTTACCACCAGCTTCACGTGGGCGCTCCCGGAAAAAAAACCCCAAAAAATCACGAACGTCTGACGATTGCTCCCACACTAAAAGTGCCAGCCACTCAAGCTCTTGCTGCTCCTCAGCGGCCATTGGCAGCGCACCTACAGCAGCACAGACATTGGGGCTCCGGGCTTTCCCTGACGAACAGGGCTTCGATGTTTACCACCAGCTGCACCTGGGCGCCCACTGAAAAAACCCCGAAAAATCACGAACGTCGGACGATTGCTCCCACACCAAAAGTGCCAGCCACTCAAGCTCTTGCTGCTCCTCAGCGGCCATTGGCAGCGCACCTACCGCAGCACAGACATTGGGGCTCCGGGCTTTCCCTGACGAACAGGGCTTCGACGTTTACCACCAGCTGCACGTGGGCTCCCACTGAAAAAAAACCCCGAAATATCACAAACGTCGGACCATTGCTCCCACACCAAAAGTGCCAGACACTCAAGCTCTTGCTGCTCCTCAGTGGCCATGGGCAGTCCACGTACCGCACCACAGACATTGAGGTTCCGGTCTTTCCCTGACGAACAGGGCTTCAACGTATACCACCAGCTGCACGTGGGCGCTCCCTGAAAAGAAATCCCAAAAAATCTCCAACGTCCGAAGATTGCTCCCACACCAAAAGTGCCAGCCACTCAAGCTCTTGCTGCTCCTCAGCGGCCACTGGCAGCGCACCTACAGCAGCACAGACATTGGGTCTCCGGGCTTTCCCTGACGAACAGGGTTTCGACGTTTACCAACAGCTGCACGTGGGCGCCCCCTGAATAAAAACCCCGAAAAATCACGAACGTTGGACGATTGCTCCCACACCAAAAGTGCCAGACACTCAAGCTCTTGCTGCCCCTCAGCGGCCATTGGCAGCGCACATACAGCAGCACAGACATTGGGCCTACGGGCTTTCCCTGACGAACAGGGCTTTGACGTTTACCACCGTCTACACGTGGGCGCCCCCTGAAAAAAAACTCCGAAAAATCACGAACGTCGGGCCATTGCTCCCACACCAAAAGTGCCAGCCACTCAAGCTCTTGCTGCTCCTCAGCGGCCATTGGCAGCGCACCTACAGCAGCACAGACATTGGGGCTCCGGGCTTTCCCTGACGACCAGGGCTTCGACGTTTACCACCAGCTGCACCATGGAGCTCACTGAAAAAAAAACTCGAAAAATCACGAACGTCGGACGATTGCTCCCACACCAAAAGTGCCAGCCACTCAAGCTCTTGCTGCTCCTCAGCGGCCATTGGCAGCGCACCTACCGCAGCACAGACATTGGGGCTCCGGGCTTTCCCTGACGAACAGGGCTTCGACGTTTACCACCGTCTACACGTGGGCGCCCACTGAAAACAACCCCGAATAATCACGAATGTCGGACGATTGCTCCCACACCAAAAGTGCCAGACACTCAAGCTCTTGCTGCTCCTCAGCGGCCATTGGCAGCGCACCTACAGCACCACAGACATTGGGGCTCCGGGCTTTCCCTGACGAACAGGGCTTCGACGTTTGCCACCAGCTGCACGTGGGCGGTCCCTGACAAAAAAAACCTCGAAAAATTACGAACTTCGGACGATTGTACCCACACCAAAAGTGCCAGCCACTCAAGCTCTTGCTGCTCCTCAGCGGCCATTGGCAGCGCACCTACAGCAGCACAGACATTGGGGCTCCGGGCTTTCCCTGACGAACAGGGCTTCGACGTTTACCACCAGCTGCACGTGCGCGCCCACTGAAAACAATCCCGAATAATCACGAATGTCGGACGATTGCTCCCACACCAAAATTTCCAGCCACTCAAGCTCTTGCTGCTCCTCAGCGGCCATTGGCAGCGCACCTACGGCAGCACAGATATTGGGGCTCCGGGCTTTCCCTGACGAACAGGGCTTCCACGTTTACCACCAGCTGCAACTGGGCGCCCCCTGACAAAAACCCCCGAAAAATCACGAAGCTTGGGCGATTGCTCCCACACCAAAAGTGCCAGCCACTCAAGCTCTTGCTGCTCCTCAACGGCCATTGGCAGCGCACCTACAGCAGGACAGACATTGGGGCTCCGGGCTTTCCCTGACGAACAGGGCTTCGACATTTACCACCAGCTGCACGTGGGCGCCCCCTGAAAAAAAAACTCGAAAAATCACGAACGTCGGACCATTGCTCCCACACCAAAATTGCCAGCCACTCAAGCTCTTGCTGCCCCTCAGCGGCCATTGGCAGTGCACCTACAGCAGCACAGACATTGGGGATCCGGGCTTTCCCTGACGAACAGGGCTTCAACGTATACCACCAGCTGCACCAGGGCGCTCACTGAAAAAAAACCCGATAAATCACGAACGTCGAACCATTGCTCCCACACCAAAAGGACCAGACACTCAAGCTCTTGTTGCTCCTCAGCGGTCATTGGCAGTGCACGTACAGCAGCACAGACATTGGGGCTCCGGGCTTTCCCTGACGAACAGGGCTTAGATGTTTACCCCCAGCTGCACCTGGGCGCTCCCAGAAAAAAAACCCCAAAGAATCATGAACGTCGGACGATTGCTCCCACACCAAAAGTGCCAGCCACTCAAGCTCTTGCTGCTCCTCAGTGGCCATTGGCAGCGCACCTACAGCAGCACAGACATTGAGGCTCCAGGCTTTCCCTGACGAACAGGGCTTCCACGTTTACCACCAGCTGCACCATGGAGCTCACTGAAAAAAACCCCAAAAAATCACGAACGTCGGACGATTGCTCCCACACAAAAAGTGCCAGACACTCAAGCTCTTGCTGCTCCTCAGTGGCCATTGGCAGCGCACCTACAGCAGCACAGACATTGGGACTCTGGGCTTTCCCTGACGAACAGGGCTTCGACATTTACCACCAGCTGCACGTGGGCGCCCCCTGAAAAAAAAACTTGAAAAATCACGAATGTCGGACGATTGCTCCCACACCAAAAGTGCCAGCCACTCAAGCTCTTGCTGCTCCTCAGCGGCCATTGGCAGCGCACCTATAGCAGCACAGACATTGGGGCTCCGGGCTTTCCCTGACGAACAGGGCTTCGACGTTTACCACCGTCTACACGTGGACACCCACTGAAAACAACCCCGAATAAACACGAATGTTGGACAATTGCTCCCACACGAAAAGTGCCAGCCACTCAAGCTCTTGCTGCTCCTCAGCGGCCATTGGTAGCGCACGTACAGCAGCACAGACATTGGGGCTCCGGGCTTTCCCTGACGAACAGGGCTTCGACGTTTACCACCAGCTGCACCTGGGCGCCCGCTGACAAAAACCCCCGAAAAATCACGAACCTTGGACGATTACTCCCACACCAAAAGTGCCAGCCACTCAAGCTCTTGCTGCTCCTCAGCGGCCATTGGCAGTACACCTACAGCACCACAGACATTGGGGCTCCGGGCTTTCCCTGACGAACAGGGCTTCGACGTATACCACCAGCTGCACCAGGGCGCTCCCAGAAAAAAAACCCCAAAAAATCACGAACGTTGGACCATTGCTCCCACACCAAAAGTGCCAGCCACTCAAGCTCTTGCTGCTCCTCAGCGGCCATTGGCAGCGTACCTACAGCACCACAGATATTGAGACTCCGGGCTTTCCCTGACGAACAGGGCTTCCACGTTTACCACCAGCTGCACGTGGGCGCTCCCGGAAAAAAACCCCAAAATATCACGAACGTCGGACGATTGCTCCCACACCAAAAGTGCCAGCCACTCAAGCTCTTGCTGCTCCTCAGCGGCCATTGGCAGCGCACCTACAGCAGCACAGACATTGGGGCTCCAGGCTTTCCCTGACGAACAGGGCTTCGACGTTTACCACCGTCTACACGTGGACACCCACTGAAAACAACCCCGATAAATCACGAACGTCGGACCATTGCTCCCACACTAAAAGGGCCAGACACTCAAGCTCTTGCTGCTCCTCAGCGGTCATTGGCAGTGCACGTACAGCAGCACAGACATTGAGGCTCCGGGCTTTCCCTGACGAACAGGGCTTCGACGTTTACCACCAGCTGCACCTGGGCGCTCCGGGAAAAAAAAACACAAAAAATCAGGAACGTCGGACGATTGCTCCCACACCAAAAGTGCCAGACACTCAAGCTCTTGCTGCTCCTCAGCGGCCATTGGCAGCGCACCTACAGCAGCACAGACATTGGGACTCTGGGCTTTCCCTGACGAACAGGGCTTCGACATTTACCACCAGCTGCACGTGGGCGCCCCCTGAAAAAAAAAACTCGAAAAATCACGAACGTCGGACGATTGCTCCCACACCAAAAGTGCCAGCCACTCAAGCTCTTGCTGCTCCTCAGCGGCCATTGGCAGCGCACCTATAGCAGCACAGACATTGGGGCTCCGGGCTTTCCCTGACGAACAGGGCTTCGACGTTTACCACCAGCTGCACAAGGGAGCTCACTGAAAAAAACCCCAAAAAATCACGAACCTTGGACGATTACTCCCACACCAAAAGTGGCAGCCACTAAAGCTCTTGCTGCTCCTCAGCGGCCATTGACAGTGCACCTACAGCACCACAGACATTGGGGCTCCGGGCTTTCCCTGACGAACAGGGCTTCGACGTTAACCACCAGCTGCACCAGGGCGCTCCCCGAAAAAAGACCCGATAAATCACGAACGTCGGACCATTGCACCCACACCAAAAGGGCCAGACACTCAAGCTCTTTTTGCTCCGAAGCGGTCATTGGCTGTGCACGTACAGCACCACAGACACTGGGGCTCTGGGCTTTCCCTGACGAACAGGGCTTCGACGTTTACCAACAGCTGCACGTGGGCGCTCCCGGAAAATAAACCCCAAAAAATCACGAACGTCGGACCATTGCTCCCACACCAAAAGTGCCAGCCACTCAAGCTCTTGCTGCTCCTCAGCGGCCATTGGCAGTCCACCTACCGCACCACAGACATTGAGGCTCCGGGCTTTCCCTGACGAACAGGGCTTCCACGTTTACCACCAGCTGCACGTGGGCGCTCCCGGAAAAAAACCCCAAAAGATCACGAACATCGGACGATTGCTCCCACACCAAAAGTGCCAGACACTCAAGCTCTTGCTGCTCCTCAGCGGCCATTGGCAGCGCACCTACAGCACCACAGACATTGGTGCTCCGGGCTTTCCCTGACGAACAGGGCTTCGACGTTTGCCACGAGCTGCACGTGGGCGGTCCCTGACAAAAAAAACCCGAAAAATTACGAACTTCGGACGATTGTACCCACACCAAAAGTGCCAGCCACTCAAGCTCTTGCTGCTCCTCAGCGGCCATTGGCAGCGCACCTACAGCACCACAGACATTGGGGCTCCGGGCTTTCCCTGACGAACAGGGCTTCGACGTTTACCACCAGCTGCACGTGCGCGCCCACTGAAAACAGTCCCGAATAATCACGAATGTCGGACGATTGCTCCCACACCAAAAGTGCCAGCCACTCAAGCTCTTGCTGCTCCTCAGCGGCCATTGGCAGCGCACCTACAGCAGCACAGACATTGGGGCTCCGGGCTTTCCCTGACGAACAGGGCTTCGACGTTTACCACCAGCTGCAACTGGGCGCTCCCTGACAAAAACCCCTGAAAAATCACGAACGTTGGGCGATTGCTCCCACACCAAAAGTGCCAGCCACTCAAGCTCTTGCTGCTCCTCAACGGCCATTGGCAGCGCACCTACAGCAGGACAGACATTGGGGCTCCGGGCTTTCCCTGACGAACAGGGCTTCGACATTTACCACCAGCTGCACGTGGGCGCCCCCTGAAAAAAAAAACTCGAAAAATCACGAACGTCGGACCATTGCTCCCACACCAAAAGCGCCAGCCACTCAAGCTCTTGCTGCTCCTCAGCGGCCATTGGCAGCGCACCTATAGCAGCACAGACATTGGGGCTCCGGGCTTTCCCTGACGAACAGGGCTTCGACGTTTACCACCGTCTACACGTGGACACCCACTGAAAACAACCCCGAATAAACACGAATGTTGGACAATTGCTCCCACACGAAAAGTGCCAGCCACTCAAGCTCTTGCTGCTCCTCAGCGGCCATTGGTAGCGCACGTACAGCAGCACAGACATTGGGGCTCCGGGCTTTCCCTGACGAACAGGGCTTCGACGTTTACCACCAGCTGCACCTGGGCGCCCGCTGACAAAAACCCCGAAAAATCACGAACCTTGGACGATTACTCCCACACCAAAAGTGCCAGCCACTCAAGCTCTTGCTGCTCCTCAGCGGCCATTGGCAGTACACCTACAGCACCACAGACATTGGGGCTCCGGGCTTTCCCTGACGAACAGGGCTTCGACGTATACCACCAGCTGCACCAGGGCGCTCACTGAAAAAAAACCCGATAAATCACGAACGTCGGACCATTGCTCCCACACCAAAAGGGCCAGACACTCAAGCTCTTTTTGCTCCTCAGCGGTCATTGGCTGTGCACGTACAGCACCACAGACACTGGGGCTCTGGGCTTTCCCTGACGAACAGGGCTTCGACGTTTACCAACAGCTGCACGTGGGCGCTCCCAGAAAAAAAAACCCCAAAAAATCACGAACGTTGGACCATTGCTCCCACACCAAAAGTGCCAGCCACTCAAGCTCTTGCTGCTCCTCAGCGGCCATTGGCAGCGTACCTACAGCACCACAGATATTGAGACTCCGGGCTTTCCCTGACGAACAGGGCTTCCACGTTTACCACCAGCTGCACGTGGGCGCTCCCGGAAAAAAAACCCCAAAATATCACGAACGTCGGACGATTGCTCCCACACCAAAAGTGCCAGACACTCAAGCTCTTGCTGCTCCTCAGCGGCCATTGGCAGCGCACCTACAGCAGCACAGACATTGGGGCTCCAGGCTTTCCCTGACGAACAGGGCTTCGACGTTTACCACCGTCTACACGTGGACACCCACTGAAAACAACCCCGATAAATCACGAACGTCGGACCATTGCTCCCACACTAAAAGGGCCAGACACTCAAGCTCTTTTTGCTCCTCAGCGGTCATTGGCAGTGCACGTACAGCAGCACAGACATTGAGGCTCCGGGCTTTCCCTGACGAACAGGGCTTCGACGTTTACCACCAGCTGCACCTGGGCGCTCCGGGAAAAAAAAACACAAAAAATCAGGAACGTCGGACGATTGCTCCCACACCAAAAGTGCCAGACACTCAAGCTCTTGCTGCTCCTCAGTGGCCATTGGCAGCGCACCTACAGCAGCACAGACATTGGGACTCTGGGCTTTCCCTGACGAACAGGGCTTCGACATTTACCACCAGCTGCACGTGGGCGCCCCCTGAAAAAAAAACTCGAAAAATCACGAACGTCGGACGATTGCTCCCACACCAAAAGTGCCAGCCACTCAAGCTCTTGCTGCTCCTCAGCGGCCATTGGCAGCGCACCTACAGCAGCACAGACATTGGGGCTCCGGGCTTTCCCTGACGAACAGGGCTTCGACGTTTACCACCAGCTGCACAAGGGAGCTCACTGAAAAAAACCCCAAAAAATCACGAACCTTGGACGATTACTCCCACACCAAAAGTGGCAGCCACTAAAGCTCTTGCTGCTCCTCAGCGGCCATTGACAGTGCACCTACAGCACCACAGACATTGGGGCTCCGGGCTTTCCCTGACGAACAGGGCTTCGACTTTAACCACCAGCTGCACCAGGGCGCTCCCCGAAAAAAGACCCGATAAATCACGAACGTCGGACCATTGCACCCACACCAAAAGGGCCAGACACTCAAGCTCTTTTTGCTCCGAAGCGGTCATTGGCTGTGCACGTACAGCACCACAGACACTGGGGCTCTGGGCTTTCCCTGACGAACAGGGCTTCGACGTTTACCAACAGCTGCACGTGGGCGCTCCCGGAAAATAAACCCCAAAAAATCACGAACGTCGGACCATTGCTCCCACACCAAAAGTGCCAGCCACTCAAGCTCTTGCTGCTCCTCAGCGGCCATTGGCAGTCCACCTACCGCACCACAGACATTGAGGCTCCGGGCTTTCCCTGACGAACAGGGCTTCCACGTTTACCACCAGCTGCACGTGGGCGCTCCCGGAAAAAAAACCCCAAAAGATCACGAACATCGGACGATTGCTCCCACACCAAAAGTGCCAGACACTCAAGCTCTTGCTGCTCCTCAGCGGCCATTGGCAGCGCACCTACAGCACCACAGACATTGGTGCTCCGGGCTTTCCCTGACGAACAGGGCTTCGACGTTTGCCACGAGCTGCACGTGGGCGGTCCCTGACAAAAAAAACCCCGAAAAATTACGAACTTCGGACGATTGTACCCACACCAAAAGTGCCAGCCACTCAAGCTCTTGCTGCTCCTCAGCGGCCATTGGCAGCGCACCTACAGCACCACAGACATTGGGGCTCCGGGCTTTCCCTGACGAACAGGGCTTCGACGTTTACCACCAGCTGCACGTGCGCGCCCACTGAAAACAGTCCCGAATAATCACGAATGTCGGACGATTGCTCCCACACCAAAAGTTCCAGCCACTCAAGCTCTTGCTGCTCCTCAGCGGCCATTGGCAGCGCACCTACAGCAGCACAGATATTGGGGCTCCGGGCTTTCCCTGACGAACAGGGCTTCGACGTTTACCACCAGCTGCAACTGGGCGCCCCCTGACAAAAACCCCTGAAAAATCACGAACCTTGGGCGATTGCTCCCACACCAAAAGTGCCAGCCACTCAAGCTCTTGCTGCTCCTCAACGGCCATTGGCAGCGCACCTACAGCAGGACAGACATTGGGGCTCCGGGCTTTCCCTGACGAACACGGCTTCGACATTTACCACCAGCTGCACGTGGGCGCCCCCTGAAAAAAAAACTCGAAAAATCACGAACGTCGGACCATTGCTCCCACACCAAAAGCGCCAGCCACTCAAGCTCTTGCTGCCCCTCAGCGGCCATTGGCAGTGCACCTACAGCAGCACAGACATTGGGGATCCGGGCTTTCCCTGACGAACAGGGCTTCAATGTATACCACCAGCTGCACCAGGGCGCTCCCTGAAAAAAAACCCCAAAGAATCATGAACGTCGAACCATTGCTCCCACATCAAAAGGACCAGACACTCAAGCTCTTGTTGCTCCTCAGCGGTCATTGGCAGTGCACGTACAGCACCACAGACATTGGGGCTCCAGGCTTTCCCTGACGAACAGGGCTTCCACGTTTACCACCAGCTGCACCATGGAGCTCACTGAAAAAAACCCCAAAAAATCACGAACGTCGGACGATTGCTCCCACACAAAAAGTGCCAGACACTCAAGCTCTTGCTGCTCCTCAGTGGCCATTGGCAGCGCACCTACAGCAGCACAGACATTGGGACTCTGGGCTTTCCCTGACGAACAGGGCTTCGACATTTACCACCAGCTGCACTTGGGCGCCCCCTGAAAAAAAAACTCGAAAAATCACGAACGTCGGACGATTGCTCCCACACCAAAAGTGCCAGCCACTCAAGCTCTTGCTGCTCCTCAGCGGCCATTGCCAGCGCACCTATAGCAGCGTATCTACAGCACCACAGACATTGGGGCTCCGGGCTTTCCCTGACGAACAGGGCTTCGACGTTTACCACCAGCTGCACTTGGGCGCTCCCTGAAAAAAAACCCGAAAAATCACGAACGTCAGACGATTGCTCCCACACCAAAAGTGCCAGCCACTCAAGCTCTTGCTGCTCCTCAGCGGCCATTGGCAGCGCACCTACAGCAGCACAGACATTGGGGCTCCGGGCTTTCCCTGACGAACAGGGCTTCGACGTTTACCACCAGCTGCACCATGGCGCACAATGAAAAAAAACCCGAAAAATCACGAACGTGGGACCATTGCTCCCACACCAAAAGTGCCAGCCACTCAAGCTCTTGCTGCTCCTCAGCGGCCATTGGCAGTCCACCTACAGCACCACAGACATTGGGGCTCCGGGCTTTCCCTGACGAACAGGGCTTCGACGTTTACCACCAGCTGCACCAGGGCGCCCACTGAAAAAACCCGAAAAATCACGAACGTCGGACGATTGCTCCCACACCAAAAGTGCCAGCCACTCAAGCTCTTGCTGCTCCTCAGCGGCCATTGGCAGCGCACCTACAGCACCACAGACATTGGGGCTCCGGGCTTTCCCTGACGAACAGGGCTTCGACGTTTACCACCAGCTGCACGTGGGCGCTCCCGGAAAAAAAAACCCCAAAAAATCACGAACGTTGGACCATTGCTCCCACACCAAAAGTGCCAGCCACTCAAGCTCTTGCTGCTCCTCAGCGGCCATTGGCAGTGCACCTACAGCAGCACAGACATTGGGGCTCCGGGCTTTCCCTGACGAACAGGGCTTCGACGTTTACCACCAGCTGCACGTGGGCGACCCCAAAAAAAACCCGAAAAATCACGAACGTCGGACCATTGCTCCCACACCAAAAGTGCCAGCCACTCAAGCTCTTGCTGCTCCTCAGCGGCCATTGGCAGCGCACCTACAGCACCACAGACATTGGGGCTCCGGGCTTTCCCTGACGAACAGGGCTTCGACGTTTACCACCAGCTGCACCGTGGGCGCCCACTGAAAAAAACCCGAAAAATCACGAACGTCGGACGATTGCTCCCACACCAAAAGTGCCAGCCACTCAAGCTCTTGCTGCTCCTCAGCGGCCATTGGCAGCGCACCTACAGCACCACAGACATTGGGGCTCCGGGCTTTCCCTGACGAACAGGGCTTCGACGTTTACCACCAGCTGCACGTGGGCGTTCCCGGAAAAAAACCCCGAAAAATCACGAACGTTGGACGATTGCTCCCACACCAAAAGTGCCAGCCACTCAAGCTCTTGCTGCTCCTCAGCGGCCATTGGCAGTGCACCTACAGCAGCACAGACATTGGGGCTCCGGGCTTTCCCTGACGAACAGGGCTTCGACGTTTACCACCAGCTGCACGTGGGCGACTCCCTTAAAAAAAAACCCGAAAAATCACGAACGTCGGACCATTGCTCCCACACCAAAAGTGCCAGCCACTCAAGCTCTTGCTGCTCCTCAGCGGCCATTGGCAGCGCACCTACAGCACCACAGACATTGGGGCTCCGGGCTTTCCCTGACGAACAGGGCTTCGACGTATACCACCAGCTGCACGTGGGCGCCCCCTGAAAAAAAAACCCCGAAAAATCACGAACGTCGGACCATTGCTCCCACACCAAAAGTGCCAGCCACTCAAGCTCTTGCTGCTCCTCAGCGGCCATTGGCAGTGCACCTACAGCACCACAGACATTGGGGCTCCGGGCTTTCCCTGACGAACAGGGCTTCGACGTTTACCACCAGCTGCACGTGGGCGCCCACTGAAAAAAACCCCAAAAAATCACGAACGTCGGACGATTGCTCCCACACCAAAAGTGCCAGCCACTCAAGCTCTTGCTGCTCCTCAGCGGCCATTGGCAGTGCACCTACAGCACCACAGACATTGGGGCTCCGGGCTTTCCCTGACGAACAGGGCTTCGACGTTTACCACCAGCTGCACGTGGGCGCTCACTGAAAAAAACCCGAAAAATCACGAACGTCGGACGATTGCTCCCACACCAAAAGGGCCAGACACTCAAGCTCTTGCTGCTCCTCAGCGGCCATTGGCAGCGCACCTACAGCAGCACAGACATTGGGGCTCCGGGCTTTCCCTGACGAACAGGGCTTCGACGTTTACCACCAGCTGCACGTGGGCGCTCCCGGAAAAAAACCCCGAAAAATCACGAACGTCGGACGATTGCTCCCACACCAAAAGTGCCAGCCACTCAAGCTCTTGCTGCTCCTCAGCGGCCATTGGCAGCGCACCTACAGCAGCACAGACATTGGGGCTCCGGGCTTTCCCTGACGAACAGGGCTTCCACGTTTACCACCAGCTGCACGTGGGCGCTCCCTGAAAAAAAACCCAGAAAAATCACGAACGTCGGACGATTGCTCCCACACCAAAAGTGCCAGCCACTCAAGCTCTTGCTGCTCCTCAGCGGCCATTGGCAGCGCACCTACAGCAGCACAGACATTGGGGCTCCGGGCTTTCCCTGACGAACAGGGCTTCGACGTTTACCACCAGCTGCACGTGGGCGCTCCCTGAAAAAAAAACTCGAAAATCACGAACGTCGGACGATTGCTCCCACACCAAAAGTGCCAGACACTCAAGCTCTTGCTGCTCCTCAGCGGCCATTGGCAGCGCACCTACAGCAGCACAGACATTGGGGCTCCGGGCTTTCCCTGACGAACAGGGCTTCGACGTTTACCACCAGCTGCACGTGGGCGCCCCCTGAAAAAAACCCCGAAAAATCACGAACGTCGGACGATTGCTCCCACACCAAAAGTGCCAGCCACTCAAGCTCTTGCTGCTCCTCAGCGGCCATTGGCAGTGCACCTACAGCAGCACAGACATTGGGGCTCCGGGCTTTCCCTGACGAACAGGGCTTCGACGTTTACCACCAGCTGCACGTGGGCGCCCCCTGAAAAAAAAACCCGAAAAATCACGAACGTCGGACCATTGCTCCCACACCAAAAGTGCCAGCCACTCAAGCTCTTGCTGCTCCTCAGCGGCCATTGGCAGCGCACCTACAGCAGCACAGACATTGGGGCTCCGGGCTTTCCCTGACGAACAGGGCTTCCACGTTTACCACCAGCTGCACGTGGGCGCTCCCGGAAAAAAAACCCCAAAAAATCACGAACGTCGGACGATTGCTCCCACACCAAAAGTGCCAGCCACTCAAGCTCTTGCTGCTCCTCAGCGGCCATTGGCAGTGCACCTACAGCAGCACAGACATTGGGGCTCCGGGCTTTCCCTGACGAACAGGGCTTCGACGTTTACCACCAGCTGCACCAGGGCGCTCACTGAAAAAAACCCCAACAAATCACGAACGTCGGACGATTGCTCCCACACCAAAAGTGCCAGCCACTCAAGCTCTTGCTGCTCCTCAGCGGCCATTGGCAGCGCACCTACAGCAGCACAGACATTGGGGCTCCGGGCTTTCCCTGACGAACAGGGCTTCGACGTTTACCACCAGCTGCACCTGGGCGCCCACTGAAAAAAAACCCCGAAAAATCACGAACGTCGGACGATTGCTCCCACACCAAAAGTGCCAGCCACTCAAGCTCTTGCTGCTCCTCAGCGGCCATTGGCAGTGCACCTACAGCAGCACAGACATTGGGGCTCCGGGCTTTCCCTGACGAACAGGGCTTCGACGTTTACCACCAGCTGCACCATGGCGCTCACTGAAAAAAAACCCGAAAAATCACGAACGTGGGACCATTGCTCCCACACCAAAAGTGCCAGCCACTCAAGCTCTTGCTGCTCCTCAGCGGCCATTGGCAGTCCACCTACAGCACCACAGACATTGGGGCTCCGGGCTTTCCCTGACGAACAGGGCTTCGACGTATACCACCAGCTGCACCAGGGCGCCCACTGAAAAAAACCCGAAAAATCACGAACGTCGGACGATTGCTCCCACACCAAAAGTGCCAGCCACTCAAGCTCTTGCTGCTCCTCAGCGGCCATTGGCAGCGCACCTACAGCACCACAGACATTGGGGCTCCGGGCTTTCCCTGACGAACAGGGCTTCCACGTTTACCACCAGCTGCACGTGGGCGTTCCCTGAAAAAAAACCCCGAAAAATCACGAACGTTGGACGATTGCTCCCACACCAGAAGTGCCAGCCACTCAAGCTCTTGCTGCTCCTCAGCGGCCATTGGCAGTGCACCTACAGCAGCTCAGACATTGGGGCTCCGGGCTTTCCCTGACGAACAGGGCTTCGACGTATACCACCAGCTACACGTGGGCGACCCCTTAAAAAAAAACCCGAAAAATCATGAACGTCGGACCATTGCTCCCAGACCAAAAGTGCCAGCCACTCAAGCTCTTGCTGCTCCTCAGCGGCCATTGGCAGTCCACCTACAGCACCAGAGACATTGCGGCTCCGGGCTTTCCCTGACGAACAGGGCTTCGACGTATACCACCAGCTGCACCAGGGCGCCCACTGAAAAAAACCCGAAAAATCACGAACGTCGGACAATTGCTCCCACACCTAAAGTGCCAGCCACTCAAGCTCTTGCTGCTCCTCAGCGGCCATTGGCAGCGCACCTACAGCACCACAGACATTGGGGCTCCGGGCTTTCCCTGACGAACAGGGCTTCCACGTTTACCACCAGCTGCACGTGGGCGTTCCCGGAAAAAAACCCCAAAAAATCACGAACGTTGGACGATTGCTCCCACACCAGAAGTGCCAGCCACTCAAGCTCTTGCTGCTCCTCAGCGGCCATTGGCAGTGCACCTACAGCAGCTCAGACATTGGGGCTCCGGGCTTTCCCTGACGAACAGGGCTTCGACGTATACCACCAGCTACACGTGGGCGACCCCTTAAAAAAAAACCCGAAAAATCATGAACGTCGGACCATTGCTCCCACACCAAAAGTGCCAGCCACTCAAGCTCTTGCTGCTCCTCAGCGGCTATTGGCAGCGCACCTACAGCACCAGAGACATTGGGGCTCAGGGCTTTCCCTGACGAACAGGGCTTCGACGTATACCACCAGCTACACGTGGGCGCCCCCTGAAAAAAAACCCCGAAAAATCACGAACGTCGGACCATTGCTCCCACACCAAAAGGGCCAGACACTCAAGCTCTTGCTGCTCCTCAGCGGCCATTGGCAGTGCACATACAGCACCACAGACATTGGGGCTCCGGGCTTTCCCTGTTAGCAGGGCTTCGACGTTTATCACCAGCTGCACGTGGGCGCCCACTGAAAAAAACCCCAAAAAATCACGAACGTCAGACGATTGCTCCCACACCAAAAGTGCCAGCCACTCAAGCTCTTCCTGCTCCTCAGCGGCCATTGGCAGTCCACCTACCGCACCAGAGACATTGGGGTTCCGGGCTTTTCCTGACGAACAGGGCTTCGACGTTTACCACCAGCTGCACGTGGGTGCCCACTGAAAAAAACCCGAAAAATCACGAAGGTCGGACGATTGCTCCCACACCAAAAGGGCCAGACACTCAAGCTCTTGCTGCTCCTCAGCGGCCATTGGCAGCGCACCTACAGCACCACAGATATTGAGGCTCCGGGCTTTCCCTGACGAACAGGGCTTCCACGTTTACCACCAGCTGCACGTGGGCGCTCCCGGAAAAAAACCCAGAAAAATCACGAACGTTGGACGATTGCTCCCACACCAAAAGTGCCAGCCACTCAAGCTCTTGCTGCTCCTCAACGGCCATTGGTAGCGTACGTACAGCAGCACAGACATTGGAGCTCTGGGCTTTCCCTGACGAACAGGGCTTAAACGTTTACCACCAGCTGCACCAGGGCGCCCCCTGAAAAAAAAACCCAGAAAAATCACGAACGTCGGACGATTGCTCCCACACCAGAAGTGCCAGCCACTCAAGCTCTTGCTGCTCCTCAGCGGCCATTGGCAGTCCACCTACAGCAGCACAGACATTGGGGCTCCAGGCTTTCCCTGACGAACAGGGCTTCGACGTTTACCACCAGCTGCACCGGGGCGCTCCCTGAAAAAAAAACTCGAAAATCACGAACGTTAAACCATTGCTCCCACACCAAAAGTGCCAGACACTCAAGCTCCTTTTGCTACTCAGCGGTCATTGGCAGTGCACCTACAGCAGCACAGACACTGGGGCTCCGTGCTTTCCCTGACGAACAGTGCTTTGACGTTTACCACCAGCTGCACGTGGGCGCCCCCTGAAAAAAAAATCGAAAAATCACGAACGTCGGAAGATTGCTCCCACACCAAAAGTGCCAGCCACTCAAGCTCTTGCTGCCCCTTAGCGGCCATTGGCAGTGCACCTACAGCAGCACAGACATTGGAGCTCCGGGCTTTCCCTGACGAACAGGGCTTCGACGTTTACCACCAGCTGCACCGGGGCGCCCCTGGAAAATAAACCCCGAAAAATCACGAACGTCGGACCATTGCTCCCACACCAAAAGGGCGAGCCACTCAAGCTCTTGCTGCTCCTCAGCGGCCATTGGCAGCACACCTACAGCAGCACAGACATTGGGGCTCCGGGCTTTCCCTGACGAACAGGGCTTCCACGTTTACCACCAGCTTCACGTGGGCACTCCCGGAGAAAAAAAACCCAAAAAATCACGAACATCGGACGATTGCTCCCACACCAAAAGTGCCAGCCACTCAAGCTCTTGCTGCTCCTCAGCAAGATTGGTAGTGCACCTACAGCAGCACAGACATTGGGGCTCCGGGCTTTCCCTGACGAACAGGGCTTCGAAGTTTACCACCAGCTGCACCAGGGCGCTCCCGGAAAAAAACCCCAACAAATCACGAACGTCAGACGATTGCTCCCACACCAGAAGTGCCAGCCACTCAAGCTCTTGCTGCTCCTCAGCGGCCATTGGCAGCGCACCTACAGCAGCACAGACATTGGGGCTCCGGGCTTTCCCTGACGAACAGGGCTTCGACGTTTACCACCAGCTGCACGTGAGCGCCCACTGAAAAAAAAACCCCGAAAAATCACGAACGTCGGATCATTGCTGCCACACCAAAAGGGCCAGCCACTCAAGCTCTTGCTGCTCCTCAGCGGTCATTGGCAGTGCACCTACAGCAGCACAGACATTGGGGCTCCGGGCTTTCCCTGACGAACAGGGCTTCGACGTATACCACCAGCTGCACGTGGGCGCCCCCTGAAAAAAAAAAACGAAAATCACGAACGTTGGACCATTTCTCCCACACCAAAAGTTCTAACGACTCAAGCTCTTGCTGCCCATCAGCGCCATTGGCAGTGTACCTGCAGCACCACAGACATTGGGGCTCCGGGCTTTCCCTGACGAACAGGGCCTCGACGTTTACCGCCAGCTGCACGTGGGCGCCCCCTGAAAAAAAAACCCCGAAAAATCAAGAACCTTGGACGATTTCTCCAACACCAAAAGGGCCAGCCACTCAAGCTCTTTTTGCTCTTCAGCGGTCATTGACAGTGCACCTACAGCAGCACAGACATTGGGGCTCTGGGCTTTCCCTGACGAACAGGGCTTCGACGTTTACCACCAGCTGCACATGGGCGCTCCCGGAAAAAAACCCCCAAAAAATCACGAACGTCAGACGATTGCTCCCACACCAAAAGTGCCAGCCACTCAAGCTCTTGCTGCTCCTCAGCGGCCATTGGCAGCGCACCTACAGCACCACAGACATTGGGGCTCCGGGCTTTCCCTGACGAACAGGGCTTCGACGTTTACCACCAGCTGCACCAGGGCGCTGCCGGAAAAAAAACCCTAAAAAATCATGAACGTCAGACGATTGCTCCCACACCAAAAGTGCCAGCCACTCAAGCTCTTGCTGCTCCTCAGCGGCCATTGGCAGCGCACCTACAGCAGCACAGACATTGGGGCTCCGGGCTTTCCCTGACGAACAGGGCTTCGACGTTTACCACCAGCTACACGTGGGCGCCAACGGAAAAAAAACCCGAAAAATCACGAACGTCGGACCAATGCTGCCACACGAAAAGTGCCAGCCACTCAAGCTCTTGCTGCTCCTCAGCGGCCATTGGCAGCGCACCTACAGCAGCACAGACATTGAGGCTCCGGGCGTTCCCTGACGAACAGGGCTTCGACGTTTACCACCATCTATACGTGGGAGCCCACTGAAAAAAACCCAGAAAAATCACGAACGTTGGACGATTGCTCCCACACCAAAAGTGCTAGACACTCAAGCTCTTGCTGCTCCTCAGCGGCCATTGGTAGTGCATCTACAGAGAACAGACATTTAGGCTCCGGTCTTTCCCTGACGAACAGGGCTTCCACGTTTACCACCAGCTACACGTGGGAGCCCTCTGAAAAAAAAACCCGAAAAATCACGAACGTCAGACGATTGCTCCCACACCAAAAGTGCCAGCCACTCAAGCTCTTGCTGCCCCTCAGCGGCCATTGGCAGCGCACATACAGCAGCACAGACATTGGGGCTCCGGGCTTTCCCTGACGAACAGGGCTTTGACGTTTACCACCAGCTGCACATGGGCGCCCCCGGAAAAAAAATGTCGAAAAATAGAGAACGTCGGACCATTGCTCCCACACCAAAAGTGCCAGCCACTCAAGCTCTTGCTGTCCCTCAGCGGCCATTGGTAGTGCACCTACAGCACCACAGACATTGGGGCTACGGGCTTTCCCTGATGAACAGGGCTTTGACGTATACCACCAGCTGAACGTGGGCGCCCCCTGAAAAGAAACCCCGAAAAATTACGAACGTCGGACGATTGCTCCCACACCAAAAGTGCTAGACACTCAAGCTCTTGCTGCTACTCAGCGGCCATTGGCAGCGCACCTACAGCAGCACAGACATTGAGACTCTGGGCTTTCCCTGACGAACAGGGCTTCCACGTTTACCACCAGCTACACGTGGGAGCCCCCTGAAAAAAAAACTCGAAAAATCACGAACGTCGGAAGATTGCTCCCACACCAAAAGTGCCAGCCACTCAAGCTCTTGCTGCTCCTCAGCGGCCATTGGCAGCGCACCTACCGCAGCACAGACATTGAGGCGCCGGGCTTTCCCTGACGAACAGGGCTTCGACGTTTACCACCAGCTGCACCAGGGCGTCCACCAAAAAAATACCCCGAAAAATCACAAACGTCGGACCATTGCTCCCACACCAAAAGTGCCAGCCACTCAAGCTCTTGCTGCTCCTCAGCAGCCATTAGCAGTCCACGTACCGCACCAGAGACATTGGGGCTCCGGTCTTTCCCTGACGAACAGGGCTTCTACATTTACCACCAGCTGCACGTGGGCGCTCCCGGAAAAAAAACCCAAAAAATCACGAACGTCAGACGATTGCTCCCACACCAAAAGTGCCAGCCACTCAAGCTCTTGCTGCTCCTCAGCGGCCATTAGCAGCGCACCTACAGCACCAGAGACATTGGGGCTCCGGGCTTTCCCTGACGAACAGGGCTTCCACGTTTACCACCAGCTGCACCTGGGCGCCCACTGAAAAAACCCCGAAAAATCACGAACTTCGGACGATTGCTGCCACACCAAAAGTGCCAGCCACTCCAGCTCTTGCTGCTCCTCAGCGGCCATTGGCAGCGCACCTACAGCAGCACACACATTGAGGCTCCGGGCTTTCCCTGACGAACAGGGCTTCCACGTTTACCACCAGCTTCACGTGGGCACTCCCGGAAAAAAAAACCCAAAAAATCACGAACGTCGGACGATTGCTCCCACACCAAAAGTGCCAGCCACTCAAGCTCTTGCTGTTCCTCAGCGGCCACTGGCAGCGCACCTACAGCACCACAGACATTGGGGCTCCGGGCTTTCCCTGACGAACAGGGCTTCGACGTTTACCACCAGCTGCAACTGGGCGCCCCCTGAAAAAAAACCCCAAAAAATCACGAACGTTGGACGATTGCTCCCACACAAAAAGTGCCAGCCACTCAAGCTCTTGCTGCCCCTCAGCGGCCATTGGCAGTGCACATACAGCAGCACAGACATTGGGGCTCCGGGCTTTCCCTGACGAACAGGGCTTTGACGTTTACCACCAGCTGCACCTGGGCGCCCCCGGAAAAAAAATGTCGAAAAATCAAGAACGTCGGGCCATTGCTCCCACACCAAAAGTGCCAGCCACTCAAGCTCTTGCTGTCCCTCAGCGGCCATTGGTAGTGCACCTACAGCACCACAGACATTGGGGCTCCGGGCTTTCCCTGATGAACAGGGCTTTGACGTATACCACCAGCTGAACGTGGGCGCCCCCTGAAAAAGAAACCCCCTAAAATTACGAACGTCGGACGATTGCTCCCACACGAAAAGTGCCAGCCACTCAAGCTCTTGCTGCTCCTCAGCGGCCATTGGCAGCGCACCTACAGCAGCACAGACATTGGGGCTCCGGGCTTTCCCTGACGAACAGGGCTTCGACGTATACCACCAGCTGCACCAGGGCGCTCCCTGAAAAAAAACCCCGAAAAATCACGAACGTCGAAGCATTGCTCCCACACCAGAAGTGCCAGCCACTCAAGCTCTTGCTGCTCCTCAGCGGCCATTGGCAGTCCACCTACCGCACCAGAGACAATGGGGCTTCGGGCTTTTCCTGACGAACAGGGCTTCGACGTTTACCACCAGCTGCACCTGGGTGCCTACTGAAAAAAACCCGAAAAATCACGAACGTCGGACGATTGCTCCCACACCAAAAGTGCCAGCCACTCAAGCTCTTCTTGCTCCTCAGCGGCCATTGGCAGTCCACCTACAGCAGCACAGACATTGGGGCTCCAGGCTTTCCCTGACGAACAGGGCTTCGACGTATACCACCAGCTGCACGTGGGCGCTCCCTGAAAAAAAAAACTCGAAAATCACGAACGTTAGACCATTGCTCCCACACCAAAAGTTCTAGCCACTCAAGCTCTTGCTGCCCCTCAGCGGTCATTGGCAGTGTACCTACAGCACCAGAGACAATGGGGCTCCAGGCTTTCCCTGACGAACAGGGCTTCGACTTTTACCACCAGCTGCATCAGGGCGTCCCCTGAAAAAAAACCCCGAAAAATCACGAACGTCGGACGATTGCTCCCACACCAAAAGTGCCAGCAACTCAAGCTCTTGCTGATCCTCAGCGGCCATTGGCAGCGCACCTACAGCAGCACAGACATTGGGGCTCCGGGCTTTCCCTGAGGAGCAGGGCTTCGACGTTTACCACCACCTGCACGTGGGCGCTCACTGAAAAAAAAAACCCCTAAAAATCATGAACGTCGGACCATTGCTCCCACAACAAAAGTGCCACACACTCAAGCCCTTGATGCTCCTCAGCGGCCATTGGCAGCGCACCTACAGCAGCACAGACATTGGGGCTCCGGGCTTTCCCTGACGAACAGGGCTTCCACGTTTACCACCAGCTGCACGTGGGCGCTCCCTGAAAAAAAACCCCAAAAAATCTCCAACGTCGGACGATTGCTCCCACACCAAAAGTGCCAGCCACTCAAGCTCTTGCTGCTCCTCAGCGGCCATTGGCAGCGCACCTACAGCACCACAGACATTGAAGCTCCGGGCTTTCCCTGACGAACAGGGCTTCGACGTTTACCACCAGCTACAATTGGGAGCCCCTGAAAAAAAAACCCCGAAAAATCACGAACGTCGGACCATTGCCCCCACACCAAAAGGGCCAGCCACTCAAGCTCTTGCTGCCCCTCAGCGGCCATTGGCAGCGCACCTACAGCAGCACAGACATTGGGGCTCCGGGCTTTCCCTGACGAACAGGGCTTCCACGTTTACCACCAGCTGCACCAGGGCGCTCACTGAAAAAAAACCACAAAAAATCACGAACGTCGGACGATTGCTCCCACACCAAAAGTGCCAGCAATTCAAACTCTTGCTGCTCATCAGTTGCCATTGGCAGCGCACCTACAGCAGCACAGACATTGGGGCTCCGGGCTTTCCCTGACGAACAGGGCTTCCACGTTTACCACCAGCTGCACGTGGGCGCTCCCTAAAAAAAACCCCGAAAAATCTCCAACGTCGGACGATTGCTCCCACATCAAAAGTGCCAGCCACTCAAGCTCTTGCTGCTCCTCAGCGGCCACTGGCAGCGCACCTACAGCAGCACAGATATTGGGGCTCCGGGCTTTCCCTGACGAACAGGGCTTCGACGTTTACCACCAGCTGCACTTGGGTGCTCCCTGAAAAAAAAACCCGAAAAATCACTAACATCAGACGATTGCTCCCACACCAAAAGTGCCAGCCACTCAAGCTCTTGCTGCTCCTCAGCGGCCATTGGCAGCGCACCTACAGCAGCACAGACATTGGGGCTCCGGGCTTTCCCTGACGAACAGGGTTTCGACCTTTACCACTAGCTGCACCATGGCGCACAATGAAAAAAAAACTCAAAAAATCACGAACGTGGGACCATTGCTCCCAGACCAAAAGTGCCAGCCACTCAAGCTCTTGCTGCCCCTCAGCGGCCATTGGCAGCGCACATACAGCAGCACAGACATTGGGGCTCCGGGCTTTCCCTGACGAACAGGGCTTTGACGTTTACCACCAGCTGCACATGGGCGCCCCCGGAAAAAAAATGTCGAAAAATAGAGAACGTCGGACCATTGCTCCCACACCAAAAGTGCCAGCCACTCAAGCTCTTGCTGTCCCTCAGCGGCCATTGGTAGTGCACCTACAGCACCACAGACATTGGGGCTACGGGCTTTCCCTGATGAACAGGGCTTCCACGTTTACCACCAGCTGAACGTGGGCGCCCCCTGAAAAAGAAACCCCGAAAAATTACGAACGTCGGACGATTGCTCCCACACCAAAAGTGCCAGCCACTCAAGCTCTTGCTGCTCCTCAGCGGCCATTGGCAGCGCACCTACAGCAGCACAGACATTGGGGCTCTGGGCTTTCCCTGACGAACAGGGCTTCGACGTTTACCACCAGCTGCACGTGGTCGCCCCCTGAAAAAAAAAACTCAAAAAATCACGAACGTCGGAAGATTGCTCCCACACCAAAAGTGCCAGCCACTCAAGCTCTTGCTGCCCCTCAGCGGCCATTGGCAGTGCACCTACAGCAGCACAGACACTGGGGCTCCGGGCTTTCCCTGACGAACAGGGCTTCGACGTATACCACCAGCTGCATCAGGGCGCTCACTGAAAAAAACCCCGAAAAATCACGAACGTCGAACCATTGCACCCACACCAAAAGTGCCAGCCACTCAAGCTCTTGCTGCTCCTCAGCAGCCATTGGCAGCGCACCTACAGCAGCACAGACATTGGGGCTCCGGGCTTTCCCTGACGAACAGGGCTTCGACGTTTACCACCATCTACACGTGGGAGCCCACTGAGAAAACCCCGAAAAATCACGAACCTTGGACGATTGCTCCCACACCAAAAGTGCTAGACACTCAAGCTCTTGCTGCTACTCAGCGGCCATTGGTAGCGCATCTGCAGAGCACAGACATTGAGACTCTGGGCTTTCCCTGACGAACAGGGCTTCCACGTTTACCACCAGCTACACGTGGGAGCCCCCTGAAAAAAAAAACTCGACAAATCACAAACGTCAGACGATTGCTCCCACACCAAAAGTGCCAGCCACTCAAGCTCTTGCTGCTCCTCAGCGGCCATTGGCAGCGCACCTACCGCAGCACAGACATTGAGGCGCCGGGCTTTCCCTGACGAACAGGGCTTCGACGTTTACCACCAGCTGCACCAGGGCGTCCACCGAAAAATACCCCGAAATATCACGAACGTCGGACCATTGCTCCCACACCAAAAGTGCCAGCCACTCAAGCTCTTGCTGCTCCTCAGCAGCCATTAGCAGTCCACGTACCGCACCAGAGACATTGGGGCTCCGGTCTTTCCCTGACGAACAGGGCTTCTACATTTACCACCAGCTGCACGTGGGCGCTCCCGGAAAAAAAAAAACCCCAAAAAATCACGAACGTCAGACGATTGCTCCCACACCAAAAGTGCCAGCCACTCAAGCTCTTGCTGCTCCTCAGCGGCCATTAGCAGTGCACCTACAGCACCAGAGACATTGGGGCTCCGGGCTTTTCCCTGACGAACAGGGCTTCCACGTTTACCACCAGCTGCACCTGGGCGCCCACTGAAAAAACCCCGAAAAATCACGAACTTCGGACGATTGCTGCCACACCAAAAGTGCCAGCCACTCCAGCTCTTGCTGCTCCTCAGCGGCCATTGGCAGCGCACCTACAGCAGCACACACATTGAGGCTCCGGGCTTTCCCTGACGAACAGGGCTTCCACGTTTACCACCAGCTTCACGTGGGCACTCCCGGAAAAAAAAACCCAAAAAATCACGAACGTCGGACGATTGCTCCCACACCAAAAGTGCCAGCCACTCAAGCTCTTGCTGATCCTCAGCGGCCATTGGCAGCGCACCTACAGCACCACAGACATTGAGGCTCCGGTCTTTCCCTGACGAACAGGGCTTCTACATTTACCACCAGCTGCACGTGGGCGCTCCCTGAAAAGAAATCCCAAAAAATCTCCAACGTTGGAAGATTGCTCCCACACCAAAAGTGCCAGCCACTCAAGCTCTTGCTGTTCCTCAGCGGCCACTGGCAGCGCACCTACAGCACCACAGACATTGGGGCTCCGGGCTTTCCCTGACGAACAGGGCTTCGACGTTTACCACCAGCTGCAACTGGGCGCCCCCTGAAAAAAAACCCAAAAAATCACGAACGGTGGACGATTGCTCCCACACAAAAAGTGCCAGCCACTCAAGCTCTTGCTGCCCCTCAGCGGCCATTGGCAGTGCACATACAGCAGCACAGACATTGGGGCTCCGGGCTTTCCCTGACGAACAGGGCTTTGACGTTTACCACCAGCTGCACCTGGGCGCCCCCGGAAAAATAATGTCGAAAAATCAAGAACGTCGGGCCATTGCTCCCACACCAAAAGTGCCAGCCACTCAAGCTCTTGCTGTCCCTCAGCGGCCATTGGTAGTGCACCTACAGCACCACAGACATTGGGGCTCCGGGCTTTCCCTGATGAACAGGGCTTTGACGTATACCACCAGCTGAACGTGGGCGCCCCCTGAAAAAGAAACCCCTAAAAATTACGAACGTCGGACGATTGCTCCCACACCAAAAGTGCCAGCCACTCCAGCTCTTGCTGCTCCTCAGCGGCCATTGGCAGCGCACCTACAGCAGCACAGACATTGGGGCTCTGGGCTTTCCCTGACGAACAGGGCTTCGACGTTTACCACCAGCTGCACGTGGTCGCCCCCTGAAAATAAAACTCGAAAAATCACGAACGTCGGAAGATTGCTCCCACACCAAAAGTGCCAGCCACTCAAGCTCTTGCTGCCCCTCAGCGGCCATTGGCAGTGCACCTACAGCAGCACAGACATTGGGGCTCCGGGCTTTCCCTGACGAACAGGGCTTCGACGTATACCACCAGCTGCACCAGGGCGCTTCCTGAAAAAACCCCGAAAAATCACGAACGTCGAAGCATTGATCCCACACCAAAAGTGCCAGCCACTCAAGCTCTTGCTGCTCCTCAGCGGCCATTGGCAGCGCACCTACAGCAGCACAGACATTGAGGCTCTGGGCTTTCCCTGACGAACAGGGCTTCCACGTTTACCACCAGCTTCACGTGGGCACTCCCGGAAAAAAAAACCCAAAAAATCACGAACGTCGGAAGATTGCTCCCACACCAAAAGTGCCAGCCACTCAAGCTCTTGCTGCTTCTCAGCGGCCATTGGCAGCGCACCTACAGCAGCACAGACATTGAGACTCCGGTCTTTCCCTGACGAACAGGGCTTCTACATTTACCACCAGCTGCACGTGGGCGATCCCTGAAAAGAAATCCCAAAAAATCTCCAACGTCGGAAGATTGCTCCCACACCAAAAGTGCCAGCCACTCAAGCTCTTGCTGCTCCTCAGCGGCCACTGGCAGCGCACCTACAGCAGCACAGACATTGGGGCTCTGGGCTTTCCCTGACGAACAGGGCTTCGATGTTTACAACCAGCTGCACGTGGGCGCCCACTGAAAAAAACCCGAAAAATCACGAACGTCGGACGATTTCACCCACACCAAAAGTGCCAGACACTCAAGCTCTTGTTGCTCCTCAGCGGCCATTGGCGGTGAACATACAGCACCACAGACATTGGGGCTCCGGGCTTTCCCTGACGAACAGGGCTTCGACTTTTACCACCAACTGCACGTGGGCGCACCCTCAAAAAAAAAACCCCAAAAAATCACGAACGTCGGACCATTGCTCCCACACCAAAAGTGCCAGCCACTCAAGCTCTTGCTGCTCCTCAGCGGCCATTGGCAGCGCACCTACAGCACCACAGACATTGAAGCTCCGGGCTTTCCCTGACGAACAGGGCTTCGACGTTTACCACCAGCTACAATTGGGAGCCCCCTGAAAAAAAACCCGAAAAATCACGAACGTCGGACCATTGCCCCCACACCAAAAGGGCCAGCCACTCAAGCTCTTGCTGCCCCTCAGCGGCCATTGGCAGTCCACCTACCGCACCAGAGACATTGGGGCTCCGGGCTTTCCCTGACGAACAGGGCTTCGATGTTTACCACCAGCTGCATCTTGGCGCCCACTGAAAAAAACCCGAAGAATCACGAACGTCGGACGATTGCTCCCACACCAAAAGTGCCAGCCACTCAAGCTCTTGCTGCTCATCAGCGGCCACTGGCAGCGCACCTATAGCACCACAGACATTGAGTCTCGGGGCTTTCCCTGACGAACAGGGCTTCGACGTTTGCCACCAGCTGCACGTGGGCGTTCCCGGAAAAAAAACCCCAAAAAATCACGAACGTTGGACGATTGCTCCCACACCAGAAGTGCCAGCCACTCAAGCTCTTGCTGCTCCTCAGCGTCCATTGGCAGTGCACCTACAGCAGCACAGACATTGGGGCTCCGGGCTTTCCCTGACGAACAGGGTTTTGACGTATACCAGCAGCTGCACGTGGGCGCCCCAGAAAAAGAAACCCCGAAAAATCATGAACGTCGGACGATTGCTCCCACACCAAAAGGGCCAGACACTCAAGCTCTTCCTGATCCTCAGCGGCCATTGGCAGCGTATCTACAGCACCACAGACATTGGGGCTGCGGGCTTTCCCTGACGAACAGGGTTTCGACGTTTACCACCAGCTGCACGAGGGCACCCCCTGAAAAAAAAACTCGAAAAATCACGAACGTTGGACCATTGCTCCCACACCAGAAGTGCCAGCCACTCAAGCTCTTGCTGCTCCTCAGCGGCCATTGGCAGTCCACCTACCGCACCAGAGACAATGGGGCTTCGGGCTTTTCCTGACGAACAGGGCTTCGACGTTTACCACCAGCTGCACCTGGGTGCCTACTGAAAAAAACCCGAAAAATCACGAACGTCGGACGATTGCTCCCACACCAAAAGTGCCAGCCACTCAAGCTCTTCCTGCTCCTCAGCGGCCATTGGCAGTCCACCTACAGCAGCACAGACATTGGGGCTCCAGGCTTTCCCTGACGAACAGGGCTTCGACGTATACCACCAGCTGCACGTGGGCGCTCCCTGAAAAAAAAAACTCGAAAATCACGAACGTTAGACCATTGCTCCCACACCAAAAGTTCTAGCCACTCAAGCTCTTGCTGCCCCTCAGCGGTCATTGGCAGTGTACCTACAGCACCAGAGACAATGGGGCTCCAGGCTTTCCCTGACGAAAAGGGCTTCGACTTTTACCACCAGCTGCATCAGGGCGTCCCCTGAAAAAAAACCCCGAAAAATCACAAACGTCGGACGATTGCTCCCACACCAAAAGTGCCAGCAACTCAAGCTCTTGCTGATCCTCAGCGGCCATTGGCAGCGCACCTACAGCAGCACAGACATTGGGGCTCCGGGCTTTCCCTGAGGAGCAGGGCTTCGACGTTTACCACCACCTGCACGTGGGCGCTCACTGAAAAAAAACCCCTAAAAATCATGAACGTCGGACCATTGCTCCCACAACAAAAGTGCCACACACTCAAGCCATGGATGCTCCTCAGCGGCCATTGGCAGCGCACCTACAGCAGCACAGACATTGGGGCTCCGGGCTTTCCCTGACGAACAGGGCTTCCACGTTTACCACCAGCTGCACCAGGGCGCTCACTGAAAAAAAAAACACAAAAAATCACGAACGTCGGACGATTGCTCCCACACCAAAAGTGCCAGCAATTCAAACTCTTGCTGCTCATCAGTTGCCATTGGCAGCGCACCTACAGCAGCACAGACATTGGGGCTCCGGGCTTTCCCTGACGAACAGGGCTTCCACGTTTACCACCAGCTGCACGTGGCGCTCCCTGAAAAAAAAAACCCCAAAAAATCTCCAACGTCGGACGATTGCTCCCACATCAAAAGTGCCAGCCACTCAAGCTCTTGCTGCTCCTCAGCGGCCATTGGCAGCGCACCTACAGCACCACAGACATTGAAGCTCCGGGCTTTCCCTGACGAACAGGGCTTCGACGTTTACCACCAGCTACAATTGGGAGCCCCCTGAAAAAAAAAACCCGAAAAATCACGAACGTCGGACCATTGCCCCCACACCAAAAGGGCCAGCCACTCAAGCTCTTGCTGCCCCTCAGCGGCCATTGGCAGTCCACCTACCGCACCAGAGACATTGGGGCTCCGGGCTTTCCCTGACGAACAGGGCTTCGATGTTTACCACCAGCTGCATCTTGGCGCCCACTGAAAAAAACCCGAAGAATCACGAACGTCGGACGATTGCTCCCACACCAAAAGTGCCAGCCACTCAAGCTCTTGCTGCTCATCAGCGGCCACTGGCAGCGCACCTATAGCACCACAGACATTGAGTCTCGGGGCTTTCCCTGACGAACAGGGCTTCGACGTTTGCCACCAGCTGCACGTGGGCGTTCCCGGAAAAAAAAACCCCAAAAATCACGAACGTTGGACGATTGCTCCCACACCAGAAGTGCCAGCCACTCAAGCTCTTGCTGCTCCTCAGCGTCCATTGGCAGTGCACCTACAGCAGCACAGACATTGGGGCTCCGGGCTTTCCCTGACGAACAGGGTTTTGACGTATACCAGCAGCTGCACGTGGGCGCCCCAGAAAAAGAAACCCGAAAAATCATGAACGTCGGACGATTGCTCCCACACCAAAAGGGCCAGACACTCAAGCTCTTCCTGATCCTCAGCGGCCATTGGCAGCGTATCTACAGCACCACAGACATTGGGGCTGCGGGCTTTCCCTGACGAACAGGGTTTCGACGTTTACCACCAGCTGCACGAGGGCTCCCCCTGAAAAAAAAACTCGAAAAATCACGAACGTTGGACCATTGCTCCCACACCAGAAGTGCCAGCCACTCAAGCTCTTGCTGCTCCTCAGCGGCCATTGGCAGTCCACCTACCACACCAGAGACAATGGGGCTTCGGGCTTTTCCTGACGAACAGGGCTTCGACGTTTACCACCAGCTGCACCTGGGTGCCTACTGAAAAAAACCCGAAAAATCACGAACGTCGGACGATTGCTCCCACACCAAAAGTGCCAGCCACTCAAGCTCTTCTTGCTCCTCAGCGGCCATTGGCAGTCCACCTACAGCAGCACAGACATTGGGGCTCCGGGCTTTCCCTGAGGAGCAGGGCTTCGACGTTTACCACCACCTGCACGTGGGCGCTCACTGAAAAAAAAACCCCTAAAAATCATGAACGTCGGACCATTGCTCCCACAACAAAATTGCCACACACTCAAGCCCTTGATGCTCCTCAGTGGCCATTGGCAGCGCACCTACAGCAGCACAGACATTGGGGCTCCGGGCTTTCCCTGACGAACAGGGCTTCCACGCTGACGAACAGGGCTTCCACGTTTACCACCAGCTGCACCAGGGCGCTCACTGAAAAAAAAACACAAAAAATCACGAACGTCGGACGATTGCTCCCACACCAAAAGTGCCAGCAATTCAAACTCTTGCTGCTCATCAGTTGCCATTGGCAGCACACCTACAGCAGCACAGACATTGGGGCTCCGGGCTTTCCCTGACGAACAGGGCTTCCACGTTTACCACCAGCTGCACGTGGGCGCTCCCTGAAAAAAAACCCCGAAAAATCTCCAACGTCGGACGATTGCTCCCACATCAAAAGTGCCAGCCACTCAAGCTCTTGCTGCTCCTCAGCGGCCACTGGCAGCGCACCTACAGCAGCACAGATATTGGGGCTCCGGGCTTTCCCTGACGAACAGGGCTTCGACGTTTACCACCAGCTGCACTTGGGTGCTCCTTGAAAAAAAAACCCGAAAAATCACTAACGTCAGACGATTGCTCCCACACCAAAAGTGCCAGCCACTCAAGCTCTTGCTGCTCCTCAGCGGCCATTGGCAGCGCACCTACAGCAGCACAGACATTGGGGCTCCGGGCTTTCCCTGACGAACAGGGTTTCGACCTTTACCACTAGCTGCACCATGGCGCACAATGAAAAAAAAAAAACTCAAAAAATCACGAACGTGGGACCATTGCTCCCAGACCAAAAGTGCCAGCCACTCAAGCTCTTGCTGCTCCTCAGCGGCCATTGGCAGTCCACCTACCGCACCAGAGACATTGCGGCTCCGGGCTTTCCCTGACGAACAGGGCTTCGACGTATACCACCAGCTGCACCAGGGCGCTCACTGAAAAAAACCCCGAAAAATCACGAACGTCGGACCATTGCTCCCACACCAAAAGTGCCAGACACTCAAGCTCTTGCTGCTCCTCAGCGGCCATTGGCAGTGCACCTACAGCAGCACAGACATTGGGGCTCCGGGCTTTCCCTGACGAACAGGGCTTCGATGTTTACCACCAGCTGCACCTTGGCGCCCACTGAAAAAAAACCCGAAAAATCACGAACGTCGGACCATTGCTCCCACACCAAAAGTGCCAGCCACTCAAGCTCTTGCTGCTCCTCAGCGGCCATTGGCAGCGCACCCTACAGCACCACAGACATTGGGGCTCCGGCTTTTCCCTGACGAACAGGGCTTCCACGTTTACCACCAGCTGCACGTGGGCGCTCCCGGAAAAAAAACCCCGAAAAATCACGAACGTCGGACGATTGCTCCCACACCAAAAGTGCCAGCCACTCAAGCTCTTGCTGCTCCTCAGCGGCCATTGGCAGTGCACCTACAGCAGCACAGACATTGGGGCTCCGGGCTTTCCCTGACGAACAGGGCTTCGACGTTTACCACCAGCTGCACGTGGGCGCTCCCTTAAAAAAAAAAAACCCCAAAAAATCACGAACGTCAGACGATTGCTCCCACACCAAAAGTGCCAGCCACTCAAGCTCTTGCTGCTCCTCAGCGGCCATTGGCAGCGCACCTACAGCACCACAGACATTGGGGCTCCGGGCTTTCCCTGACGAACAGGGCTTCGACGTATACCACCAGCTGCACGTGGGCGCCCCCTGAAAAAAAACCCCGAAAAATCACGAACGTCAGACCATTGCTCCCACACCCAAAAGGGCCAGCCACTCAAGCTCTTGCTGCTCCTCAGCGGCCATTGGCAGTGCACCTACAGCACCACAGACATTGGGGCTCCGGGCTTTCCCTGACGAACAGGGCTTCGACGTTTACCACCAGCTGCACGTGGGCGCCCACGGAAAAAAAACCCCCGAAAAATCACGAACGTCAGACGATTGCTCCCACACCAAAAGTGCCAGCCACTCAAGCTCTTGCTGCTCCTCAGCGGCCATTGGCAGTGCACCTACCGCACCACAGACATTGGGGCTCCGGGCTTTTCCCCTGACGAACAGGGCTTCGACGTTTACCACCAGCTGCACGTGGGCGCCCACTGAAAAAAACCCAGAAAAATCACGAACGTCAGACGATTGCTCCCACACCAAAAGTGCCAGCCACTCAAGCTCTTGCTGCTCCTCAGCGGCCATTGGCAGCGCACCTACAGCACCACAGACATTGGGGCTCCGGGCTTTCCCTGACGAACAGGGCTTCGACGTTTACCACCAGCTGCACCAGGGCGCTCCCTGAAAAAAAAACCCCCAAAAAAATCACGAACGTCAGACGATTGCTCCCACACCAAAAGTGCCAGCCACTCAAGCTCTTGCTGCTCCTCAGCGGCCATTGGCAGCGCACCTACAGCAGCACAGACATTGGGGCTCCGGGCTTTCCCTGACGAACAGGGCTTCGACGTTTACCACCAGCTGCACGTGGGCGCCCCCGGAAAAAAAAACCCAGAAAAATCACGAACGTCGGACGATTGCTCCCACACCAAAAGTGCCAGCCACTCAAGCTCTTGCTGCTCCTCAGCGGCCATTGGCAGCGCACCTACAGCAGCACAGACATTGGGGCTCCGGGCTTTCCCTGACGAACAGGGCTTCGACGTTTACCACCAGCTGCACGTGGGCGCCCACTGAAAAAAACCCAGAAAAATCACGAACGTTGGACCATTGCTCCCACACCAAAAGTGCCAGACACTCAAGCTCTTGCTGCTCCTCAGCGGCCATTGGCAGTGCACCTACAGCAGCACAGACATTGGGGCTCCGGGCTTTCCCTGACGAACAGGGCTTCCACGTTTACCACCAGCTACACGTGGGCGCCCCCTGAAAAAAAAACCCGAAAAATCACGAACGTCGGACGATTGCTCCCACACCAAAAGTGCCAGCCACTCAAGCTCTTGCTGCCCCTCAGCGGCCATTGGCAGCGCACCTACAGCAGCACAGACATTGGGGCTCCGGGCTTTCCCTGACGAACAGGGCTTCGACGTTTACCACCAGCTGCACCGGGGCGCCCCCGGAAAAAAAACCCCAAAAAATCACGAACGTCAGACCATTGCTCCCACACCAAAAGTGCCAGCCACTCAAGCTCTTGCTGCTCCTCAGCGGCCATTGGCAGCACACCTACAGCAGCACAGACATTGGGGCTCCGGGCTTTCCCTGACGAACAGGGCTTCGACGTTTACCACCAGCTGCACGTGGGCGCCCCGGAAAAAAAACCCGAAAAATCACGAACGTCGGACGATTGCTGCCACACCGAAAAGTGCCAGCCACTCAAGCTCTTGCTGCTCCTCAGCGGCCATTGGCAGCGCACCTACAGCAGCACAGACATTGGGCTCCGGGCTTTCCCTGACGAACAGGGCTTCGACGTTTACCACCAGCTGCACGGGCGCCCCCTGAAAAAAAACCCCGAAAAATCACGAACGTCAGACCTATTGCTCCCACACCAAAAGTGCCAGCCACTCAGCTCTCTGCTGCTTCCTCAGCGGCCATTGGCAGTGCACCTACAGCAGCACAGACATTGGGGCTCCGGGCTTTCCCTGACGAACAGGGCTTCGACGTTTACCACCAGCTGCACGTGGGCGCTGACTGAAAAAAAAAAAAACCCCGAAAAATCACGAACGTCAGACGATTGCTCCCACACCAAAAGTGCCAGCCACTCAAGCTCTTGCTGCTCCTCAGCGGCCATTGGCAGCGCACCTACAGCAGCACAGACATTGGGGCTCCGGGCTTTCCCTGACGAACAGGGCTTTGACGTTTACCACCAGCTGCACGTGGGCGCCCCCGGAAAAAAAACCCGAAAATCACGAACGTCGGACCATTGCTCCCACACCAAAAGTGCCAGCCACTCAAGCTCTTGCTGCTCCTCAGCGGCCATTGGTAGTGCACCTACAGCACCACAGACATTGGGGCTCCGGGCTTTCCCTGACGAACAGGGCTTCGACGTTTACCACCAGCTGCACGTGGGCGCCCCCTGAAAAAAAACCCGAAAAATCACGAACGTCGGACGATTGCTCCCACACCAAAAGTGCCAGCCACTCAAGCTCTTGCTGCTCCTCAGCGGCCATTGACAGTGCACCTACAGCAGCACAGACATTGGGGCTCCGGGCTTTCCCTGACGAACAGGGCTTCGACGTTTACCACCAGCTGCACATGGGCGTCCCGGAAAAAAAACCCCAAAATCACGAAACGTCAGACGATTGCTCCCACACCAAAAGTGCCAGCCACTCAAGCTCTTGCTGCTCCTCAGCGGCCATTGGCAGTGCACCTACAGCACCACAGACATTGGGGCTCCGGGCTTTCCCTGACGAACAGGGCTTCGACGTTTACCACCAGCTGCACGTGGGCGCTCCCGGAAAAAAAAACCCTAAAAAATCACGAACGTCAGACGATTGCTCCCACACCAAAAGTGCCAGCCACTCAAGCTCTTGCTGCTCCTCAGCGGCCATTGGCAGCGCACCTACAGCAGCACAGACATTGGGGCTCAGCTTTTCCCTGACGAACAGGGCTTCGACGTTTACCACCAGCTGCACGTGGGCGCCCACTGAAAAAAACCCCGAAAAATCACGAACGTCGGACGATTTCTCCAACACCAAAAGTGCCAGCCACTCAAGCTCTTGCTGCTCCTCAGCGGGCCATTGGCAGCGCACCTACAGCAGCACAGACATTGAGGCTCCTGGCTTTCTCCTGACGAACAGGGCTTCGACGTTTACCACCAGCTGCACGTGGGCGCTCCCACTCGAAAAAAAACCCCAAAAAATCACGTAACGTCAGACGCATTGCTCCCACACCAAAAGTGCTAGCCACTCAAGCTCTTGCTGCTCCTCAGCAAGGCCATTGGCAGTGCACCTACAGCACCACAGACATTTGGGGCTCCGGTCTTTCCCTGACGAACAGGGCTTCCACGTTTACCACCAGCTGCACGTTGGCGCCATTTCTCTGAAAAAAAAACCCGAAAAATCACGAACGTCGGACGATTGCTCCCACACCAAAAGTGCCAGCCACTCAAGCTCTTGCTGTCTCCTCAGCGGCCATTGGCAGCGCACCTACAGCACCACAGACATTGGGGCTCCGGGCTTTCCCTGACGCAACAGGGCTTGACGTTTACCACCCAGCTGCACATGGGGCGCCCCGGAAAAAAAATGTCGAAAAATAGACGAACGTCGGACCATTGCTCCTACTACCAAAAGTGCCAGCCACTCAAGCTCTTGCTGTCCCTCAGCGGCCATTGGTAGTGCACCTACAGCACCACAGACATTGGGGGCTCCGGGCTTTCCCTGATGAACAGGGCTTCCATCGTTTACCACCAGCTGCACGTGGGCGCCCCCGGAAAAAAAAACCCCAAAAAATCACGAACGGTTGGACGATTGCTCCCACACCAAAAGTGCCAGCCACTCAAGCTCTTGCTGCTCCTCAGCGGCCATTGGTAGCGCACCTACAGCAGCCCACAGACATTGGGGCTCTGGGCTTTCCCTGACGAACAGGGCTTCGACGTATACCACCAGCTGCACGTGGGTCCGCTCCCTGAAAAAAAAAAAAAAAACCCCTAAAAATCACGAACGTCGGACCATTGCTCCCACACCAAAAGTGCCAGCCACTCGGCAGCTCTTGCTGCTCCTCAGCGGGCCATTGGCAGCGCACCTACAGCAGCACAGACATTGGGGCTCAGGGCTCTCTCCCTGACGAACAGGGCTTCGACGTATACCACCAGCTACACGTGGGCGCTCACTGAAAAAAAACCCCGAAAAATCACGAACGTCGAACCATTGCTCCCACACCAAAAGGGCCAGACATCTCAAGCTCTTGCTGCTCCTCAGCGGCCATTGGCAGCGCACATACAGCACCACAGACATTGGGGCTCCGGGCTTTCCCTGACGAACAGGGCTTCGACGTTTATCACCAGCTGCACGTGGGCGCCCACTGAAAAAAAACCCCCGAAAAATCATTTGAACGTCAGATGACAATTGCTCCCACACCAAAAGTGCCAGCCACTCAAGCTCTTCCTGCTCCTCAGCGGCCATTGGTAGAACGTACACTCCACGACCAGAGACATTGGGGACTTCCGGGCTTTTCCTGACGAACAGGGCTTCGACGTTTACCACCAGCTGCACGTGGGTGCCCACTGAAAAAAAAACCCGAAAAATCACGAAGGTCGGACGATTGCTCCCACACCAAAAGGGCCAGACACCCTCAAGCTCTTGCTGCCCCTCAGCGGCCATTGGCAGTGCACCTACAGCACCACAGATATTGAGGCTCCGGGCTTTCCCTGATGAACAGGGCTTCCACGTTTACCACCAGCTGCACCAGGGCGCTCCACCGGAAAAAATACCGAGAAAAAATCACGAACGTCGGACGATTGCTCCCACACCAAAAGTGCCAGCCACTCTGCTCTTGCTGCTCCTCAACGGCCATTGGTAGTCGGCACGTGACAGCAGCACAGACATTGGAGCTTCTGGGCTTTCCCTGACGAACAGGGCTTAAACGTTTACCACCAGCTGCACCAGGGCGCCCCCTGAAAAAAAAAACCCAGAAAAATCACGAACGTCCATGGACGATTGCTCCCACACCAGAAGTGCCAGCCACTCAAGCTCTTCCTAAGGTTCTGCGCGGCCATTGGCAACGCACCCACACAGCACACACAGACATTGGGGCTCCAGGCTTTCCCTGACGAACAGGGCTTCGACGTTTACCACCAGCTGCACCGGGGCGCTCCCTGAAAAAAAAAAACCTCGAAAAATCACGAACGTTAAACCATTGCTCCCACACCAAAAGTGCCAGACACTCAAGCTCCTTTGCTGCTCCTCAGCGGTCATTGGCAGTGCACCTACAGCAGCACAGACATTGGGGTCTGCGGGCATTTTCCCTGACGAACAGTGCTTTGACGTTTACCACCAGCTGCACGTGCGCACCCCCTGAAAAAAAAAAATCGAAAAATCACGAACGGTCGGAAGATTGCTCCCACACCAAAAGGGCAGCCACTCAAGCTCTTGCTGCCCCTTAGCGGCCATTGGCAGTGCACCTGCAGCACCACAGACATTGGGGCTCCGGGCTTTCCCCTGACGAACAGGGCTTCGACATTTGCCACGCTCAGCTGCACGTGGGCGCCCCCTGAAAAAAAACCCCCGAAAAATCAAGAACCTTGGACGATTTCTCCAACACCAAAAGGGCCAGCCACTCAAGCTCTTTTGCTGTTCTTCAGCGGTCATTGACAGTGCACCTACAGCAGCACAGACATTGGGGCTTCGGGCTTTCTCTGACGAACAGGGCTTGGATTGCTTACCCACCAGCTGGCGGGGCGCTCCCGGAAAAAAAACCCCCAAAAAATCACGAACGCCGGACCATTGCCC